>MU226053.1:578325-602032 GCA_018584345.1 Thuja plicata | reverse complement strand
TTTTGAGAGCAAATAAGCCTTCCATAGAGATCAAATTTGCATTGTTATGCTGCTAGTTTTATCATAGAATTGCATATTACTTCATTTCAATACTAATTGTTAGTGTTCTTCCATCATTTTGAGAGCTAGTTTGCATGCTTTGTCTTCATTTTAGCTTGTTTTAATTAAATCCTTCATACATAGGTTGTATTGGTCACTGTTTCATCAACATATTTTGAGGGCTGATATGTTGGTGGTCATACTCTTCCTAGGTTAGAAGGAAATAGATCGCTTTTAGAGGGTTTGCTATGTTTTCATGCTTTTTACTAACCCCATGTGCTAAAATAATGATCTATTGAAGTGTTTGTGTCAATCTAACAGGTACCCATTATCACACTCACAGCAAGATGAGATTATTGCTTTAAGAAAGAAAAAGAAAGAACAAGAAAAGGAAATAGCTGAAGCAGAGAAGAAATGAGGACAAAAAATATATGACTTATAGTGGAAAGAGAAGAGCTCTTAGCTAAGACTAGAAGGAACACCTTAAGGATAAAATATTGAGTCAAGAAGTTAAAGGTTTGAATCTAGAATTGTTTGGTAACCTTAATGATTTAAGGAACAAAGCCACAAATAAAATCTCAAATCCTGACAAGGATGAATTTGAGAAGGAATGGGCTATCATCAAGCAACTGTTCCCATATGAGATTGAGCATGATGCAAAGGTTAAGATAAATACAAAGGAGGTTCCCAACAAAGGTAAACAAAAGGCTGTTGGTGTAACTATAGAGGAGCCTAAGAAAAAACTTGACCATCTCTCCAAGAATGTCTCAAGTTGATATTGAACTTGAACAAGCTATAAAAGCTAAGGAAGACCTGGCCAAACAACTAGAGAAATTACAATTTGAAGCTATTGTAGCCTACATGAGAATGAAGATATCTTTTCTACATTATAATACTAGCACTTTTGCAAGTAGCTCTATGCCAATTGATCATGGGGAACAACAAAAAAAGAAATCTGTTGGCCAAATCCCAATTAATCAAGGGGGTGATCTTAAAGTGCAATCTTCTGGTTTGAATTCAAATGTTAAGAACTATAGCCCAAATGCAAGTGCTTAGCCTGGTGGTCCCTACCCAAGCATTCAAGCTACCAACCCTAAGAAAAGTGTTCCCCCACCCGTTCAAAATCAAGGAGGAGCTACTGGACCAAGTGGAAATAATGCACTTGGAAATTTCCAAAGAAGGCCTGTCCACATGAACAGATACAAAGCTCTCTTTTTTGAAGGAATTCCTGGTCACCCTAATGTGAACCCCAATGAGGTAAGAGATAAAATTCCCAAGTTCACTAGAAATAATGTTGTTTCTTGTGAAGAGCACCTAAAATATTTTAGTGATAAGATAACATACTTTGAGATTGAAAATGAGGATGTTATTATGAAAATTTTTGTTTAGTCAATTAATAGAAAATGCTAGGGATTGGTTCAGAAATTTACCTAATGATAGTATTGCTTCTTGGGAAGAATTTGTAAAGTCTTTTAGGTAATAGTATAGAGAACATGTAAAATTTGGATACATGTTAAATCAATTCAATAAAATTAAAAATTTCCCAAATCAAAGTATGTTTGATTTTAATAGTTGATTTCAAAAGGCCATGAATAAACTTTTCCAAGTATTAAGGTTATATGAGGAAGTATGCCTCACTACTTATATCATTGTTGCTGATGGAAAAATGTCTTATCTACTCAGAGATAAAAACCCTACAACCTTAAGGGATGCTTATAAAATAGAAATTGACATTGAGAGTAATAGGAGAGCGTTAGGAAAATTGGGGAAGAGGGAAGACAATAAAATTTGGAAGGAAGAGGGGTTAGCCAACAAAAATGTCAAAGAAGATGATACAGTCGATAAACTGGTGAGTGCAGTAAGAGACCTTGCTGCCAAAATGGATAAAAATGATAGAGGAGGATACCATGATAATAAGTACACTAACCAAAGATTTAACAAATAGCCTAACCTGAGAGATTACCCTTATAAGAAAAATTGGAATAATGGAAAACCAGTCCCTAATGGACAAGATAACCCAAAAGCCAAGGAAACCCCAGATCCCCTAAAAAGGAATAGTGCCAACTATGTTGAGAACACTCCCTGGTGTGATTATTTCAATATGCCACACTCTTCTTATCAATGTGTAGTAGCCCAGGCTCTGTTTGATCAAATAGAAGAAAGAGAACAAGAAGGCCCTACTATCAATATGTTCATAGTAAAGAAACCATATCCATGGTTTTCTGATATTGCATCATCTGCTGATAATTTTTGGATAGAAGATAACTCTTGTTTTAAAAATCAATAACAAAATCCACCCTATCAAGGTGATCAGATTGACATTATTTCACAAGCAACTATAAACACAGTGGGAAGTGACAACTCACATTCTCATTTTAGAACTCCCACTGATGAGGAAAAAAGGTCTTTGACTGTTGTAGCAATCAATCAAGCATGAAATGCATACAACTTGAGAAATAGAACAATACAACCAACTCAAGGCAAGTCTGTCCCTGTCTATGTCAAAAAGGATTCACCTCAAGTTATTGAGGATTTTCATCCTAAGGAAGATAATAATGATAAATATGGGAAACAAGCAGGACCTTCTTTTGATCATGCTAGAGGGGATGAAGCAAAAGAGGAACTAGTACCCAATGAGAAATCCAAGAAAGTAAAAAGGATGAGTGATATGTCCTCTGAATTGCCCCTTTTTGATATGAAACATGCTCTGACCCAAATGAAAGTCTTAGTCCCACTCATGGAAATGCTGAAAATAAAGGAGCACAAAGAAATTTCTCTGGCACTTTTAAAAGGGATAGATGATGTATTTGTTCCCAACCAAGAGGAAATACCTTTGACACCAAATGATACTAGAAAAGACAGTCCACTAGTGAAAGGAAAAGAAAAAAGAAAATAATTTTATAATATCTATATTGGAAATACAATCGCCTAAGAACCATTATCTCTTGACCCATTATATGTCACCTTAATGGTTAATAGTTTCTTGGTAAAAAATTGCATGATTGATTCTGGAGCTGTAGAAAATTTCATGTCTTATCATGTTATGAAGGAATTGGGCCTCCAGGTCACTACATCTACTAAAATTTGTTATGCTATGGACAACAAGGAAGTTCCTATGATAGGAACACTGAAAGACATTGAGGTGAAAATTGATGCTTTCCCTGAAGCAACTTACAGAATGGATATAGTGGTAGTGGACACTAAACCATATTATGGTATGCTTCTGTCAAGGCAGTGGGCAACAACAGTAGGTGGAAAAATGTAGTTAGATTTGTCCTATGCAAATATCCCTGTAAATGGACAAGAGGTTAAGTTGTATAGAGAACCTCGGTCATCTGTCATGGTGGAGGTGGTTCTACTTGACCAATTGAATTGTTGTGTGAATGTTGATATGGAAAATTTTATTGTTGAAGAAATCAAGCCATCATTAAAGAATACTAACCCAATTGTGGATGAATTATTGTTGCAAAAAAATGGACTATGGAAAATGTAATTTGATGGAGGATTCTCAAAGGAAGGATCTGGAGTAGGAGTTTTGTTTATTTCCCCTTCAGGTATCACCTTCAAGTACTCTTTCCTATAGACTTTTCAATGCACAAACAATATTGCTGAGTATGAAGCCTTAATCTTGGGAATGGATATTGCTATCAAGCATGGTATTAAGTGTTTCAAAGTTCATGGAGATTCCTAGTTAATTATATCTCAGATTAGGGAGCATTATGCTACTAAAGATGATACATTAAAATTGTATAAGTATGTTGTATGGGATAGGACAAAATTCTTTGATGCTTTCAATATCCTATGGATAGAGAGATCCAAAAACACAATGGCAAATTTCTTGGCAAATGTTGCCCTGAAAAATAATGATGTTACTCTTACTGGTATGTCTATGGTTGAAATTAAAAGAAGGCCTGCAGTTCCTGACAATATTCATAATTGGCAAGTATTTGAGGATGATGATGATATCCTTAGGTTTATCCAATGTCTAGATCAATATGATGGTCAGAAGAATTATTGTGAATCTCTAGTATCAGTTGTGGACAATAAGGAGTATATCTTTGATCAAGAGGTCATCCAATTGGATACTAATCACATTCCCAAAGGGTTGGTTGAATTGGAAGGAATATTCAACACAAATGATAATTATATGACTCAGAAGTCCAATGCCAAGGTGGGAGATTTAGAGGAAGTTAACTTGGGATTTGAAAAATCTCCCCAATTAGTCTATATTGGTAAAACATTAGATAGCAATGCGAGACAAAATTTGATAAAATTTATGAAGAAATACAAGCATGTATTTGCATGGTCTTATGAGGATTTGAAATCTTATAGAAAAGACTTATTTCAGCATGATATTCCTTTGAAAGAAGGTATAAAACCATTCAGACAAAAACAAAGACCCATTAATCCCCTGCTGGCTACTAAAATGCAGGCAGAATTGATTAAGCTAAGAGATGAAGGTATAATTCAACCAATAAGACATTCATCATGGGTCTCTAATTTAGTCCCTATAAGAAAGAAGAATGGGGACATAAGATTGTGTGTCGATTTTAGAAATCTGAATGTGGATTCATTGAAGGATAACTATGGACTACCTAACATCGAAGCTATGCCGCACAAAGTCACCGGATGTGACTTGTTGTCTATGATGGATGGATTCTCAAGGTACAATCAAGTGCTGGTTAAAGAATCTGAGCAATTCAAGACAACATTTACTACTCCTTGGGGCACTTATGTATATGCTCGTATGCCCTTGGTATAAAAAATGTTGGTGCAACCTTTCAAAGGGCCATGGATGTAGCTTTCAAAGATCTTATAGATGTTCTAATGGTAGTTTACCAAGATGATTTGATAGCCTTTTCAAAAAGGGTAGAGGATCATTGTAATCACTTGGAGAAAGTGATGATAAAATCAATGGAATATGTGGTGTCTTTAAACCCCAAAAAGTGTCACTTTGCTGTTACTAAGGGAAAACTCCTACGGCACACAGTATCAAAATAGGGAGTAAGGATAGATCCCAAAAGAGTTGAAGCCATTCAAAAGGTATTTCCTCCCAAGAACTTAAAGGGCATACAATCATTTCTAGGAAAAATTAATTTTGTTAGGAGATTCATTTCCAACTTTACAGAACTAGTCAAGCCTATTGTTAAATTGCTGAAGAAAAATGTAAAGTTTGAATGGGACTAGGAAGCACAATCAGCTTTTGAAAAAATAAAAAAAGCTATTCAAGAAGCACTAGTCCTGGTATCCCCTGATTACACCAAGCCCTTTTCTTTGTTTACTTTTGCTTCATTCCATACTATTGTAGCAGTCCTATTGCAAAAGGATGGTGAGGGATTTGAACATCCCATTGCATTTTTTAGCAATTCATTGTAGTCAGATGAGTTAAACTATCAGTTGATGGAGAAACAAGCCTAAGCTCTGGTAAAGGAAGTCAAGGATTTCAGGCCCTATTTGGTATGTGCAAAGGTAAATTCTTATGTTCCTCATGCTGCTGTCAAGGACATTTTTGTTCAGAATGAAGTAACAGGAAAAAGATGTAAATGGATAAACAAAATTCAAGAGTTTGATCTGGACATCCATATCACTAAGTTGGTGAGGGGATTAGAATTGGCAAAGTTGATGACATAAGAAAATTTGGATTTGGTCCAATTTAACAGTGTTGATACAAAGGAGAATCGCTTGACAAGTATTGAAATGAAACCTTGGTATGCCAATATTGTATATCTTCTAAAAAATACTAAATGTCCAGATAACCTAAATGACAACCAAAGGAGGAGTTTGAGACTACAAGCTCAGAAATATGTTTTTTTGCATGGAGACTTGTTTTGGAAAAATAGAGATGGGATCCTGCTATTATGTCTTGACAAAGGTCAATCAGAGAAGATGTTGAAGGAAATGCATGCTAGAACATGTGGAGGGAACTATTCTGCTAGGTCAACATCTCATAAAATTTTGAGAGCTGGATACTATTGACCTTGTTTGTTCCAAGATGCTTACAATATGGTCATGAAATGTGAGTCATGCCAAATATTCTCAAGCAAGTAGTAGCAGAGGCCCCCTTTTCTATGTGGGGAATGGAATTCATAGGAGAATTTGCTAAAAAATCAAGTGGAGGCCATAGCTAGATTCTATTAGTATCTGACTATTTTACAAAATGGGTAGAAGCAGTTCCAACCAAAAGAACAACAAGCACTGTGGTTATTGATTTTCTGATGGATAACGTGATTACAAGATTTGGTTTTCCCCTCAAGTTGGAAATGGATAATGCCATGTGTTTCAGGTCAGAGGATTTTACTAATTTTTGCACCAATATGGGAATTGTTATGTCCTATTCTTCCCCATACCATCCTCAAGCCAATGGTCAGGCAGAATCTAGTAACAAAAGCATCTTACAAATCATGAAAAAGACCTTGGAAGGAAATAAAAGATCTTGGCATGCAAAATTGAAACTCGCCCTTTGGGCAGATAGGATCACTGTCAAAAGGGCCACTAGAAAATCTCCCTTTGAGTTGTTTATGGTGTTCAATCAAGAATGCTTGTCAACAATCTGCTCCCAATCTATAAGTTTATCCAAGATGAAGAAATGGAAGTTTCTAAACCCATGGAAGAAAGGATGGTTCAGCTGGTAGAATTGAATGAAATAAGGAGAGAAAGCCAGAGAGAAAATGTCAAATTACAACAAAAAATGAAGTATCTTTTTGATAGAAGGGTAGACGAAAGAAAGTTTCAACTTGGTGATTTTGTATTGCAGTGGAATACCAGGGCTGAAGACAAAGGCAAACAAAAAAAGTTTGAGTCACTATGGATGGGGCCTTTTGTCATATCCTATATTTTTGGAAAAGATTCTTATTTCCTCAAGAATCTGGATGATGAAGAATAGGAATTTCCAGTGCATGGACAGTTTCTGAAAAAATTATTTAATTATCTCTTCTTTTCCATGCACAATAGTATGTATTATATGTACAGGTGTGTTTTCTTTCTATTGTGTGTTTGTTTCCATTAATAGGTTAGTCTGATTTGTGGTCTGCCTCCCTAGAGATCTGTGGTTCTTGCTATAACCTGGCATTTAAAAATCCTTAGAGACAACCACTGTTGGTACTATTTCTTGTTTGGGGTATGCCTTATAAAATTTTGAAAGTCTCTTGTCTTGCATGTTATCCAAAGGTTTAAAATCATGGTTAAAACTATTCTCATGCTTCTGCAAGTTTTTTTCTAACCCTCAACCTAGTTGGAAATACTGAAAAACCCTTGTTTCATGGCTCCTAGTGTAATTTTGGTCATAAAAACCCTAAGTGTTAGAATGCCTTTTAATTTCATGTTACTTTTTCACTTAAGTCATGTATCGAATGGGTTCGCTTTAAAAGTGGTCATGTTTATTAAAATTGTTGATCCTAACATCATGGTCTTACATTATTCCCTAAGTCCAAAGTCCACTGATGCTTTAATTAAAGTTATTATCTATTGAGCAAGTTTGTTTTAATCGGATGGCCCACTTAATAGCTTATTCCCAAACCAATCAAAATCTATTAGGTAATCCATTAAACCATGAAGCCACATGTCTTTGGTGGGTTTGATGGTCATAAAGGTTCTTAGTTAATCAGTGAAAATATCATGAAAGAATCAACAGTAGCCTTAATCACTTAATCCCAAAGTGCTCGAGATCTAATGGATAAGTGATTAAGTGGTGCTGACACATGTCAAAGGAAGTAATGTGGGTCCTGTTGCAGGAAACATAAAGGTGATTAAAGTTTAGAAAGATCTAATGGTTGGCATAATCACTTAAAGGCAAGATGCACAAGATCTATCAGTTAAGCGATTAAGCACTGAAGACATGTGGCAGTTTGTGGACCCAGGTATTCTAAGCTGGCGATGAGTAAAACAAAGACAACTTATTTCTAATCCAACGGTTAGCTTAATGGCTTATCTCAAGTATGCATGAGATCTAGCATCCAAGCCATTAAGAAGTAGTGATGTGTGTCCTAGGTGATGACGTGTAATCCACTAAAGGTCAAGCTGACTGTAGGATAAAGGTTGGAGAAGTTTGAAAAGATCTAACGACCCACTTAATGGCTTAAAGTGAAACCGATTGACATCTATCATCTAAGCCATTAAGCCATGACACCACGTGTCCTAGTGGGTCTGGTTGAGGTCATAAAGATAGGATTAATGGAACAACACCTATAGAAAAGATTGATGGTCAGCTTAATCACTTGAAGTTAAAGTGCTCAAAATCTAATGGATAAGTGATTAAGCCCTGATGACGCATGGCATAAAAGGTGGGTCCTATACAATGTAGTTATCATGTTAATAAGGTTGCAAATATGAAAGGATCAGATGATTTTCTTAATGGCTTAAAGGAAAAGTAATCAAGATCTACTGATTAAGCCATTAAGCCAAGTTGACGCATGTCTCAGATGATGACGTTGCAGCCACAGTCAGTAAACTCAAAGTGAGATAATTTCGAGGCAGGTTAAGATGAATCTGACGGCGGACTTAATCACTTAAGGAGAAGAAGCACAATATCTATCATAGAAGTGATTAAGTCATTCTGACACGTGTCCCAAATGAATAGTTGTTTCTGGGAAAAGAAGAAGGCCGTCAAATGAGGGAGATGTTGCTTGAAATATATAACTCAGATTCAAAGTTACCAAAATGAGTTTTAGTGAGCCATTAAGCTATGAATTTGAAGCAGGAAAATTGATTGCAGAATGTGTGGCCATTTTAGTTCAATTTAATCCAAAAGATTGATTTGATTGAAGCAGTATAATTTATTGTTTTAGATTAAAGTCGCCATAATTTACCAAAACTATTCAAGCAAAGAATGGAATTGCAGTGATTTTCAGCTTCTTGCGATAGAATTGAAGAATGAGTAAGTCATCTCTTATACAGTGAAATTCAGGCTTCCAGTAAAGATTTGAAATTTAAAAGGCTTTCAGGTTTCTCATTCAATTCTAAATATCATCTTAGTGAAATCCCTAGATTCAAGATGGCCCCTAGGATTGAACTCTCTAGAGAGGTAGATTACCAAAAAAGAAATGTTAGAGAGGATCTATTGCAACAATTAAAAGGATCCATGGGTGATGCAACCCAAATTAAAATAATAGTCCCAACGCATCCCCGCTTTAGAGTAGGAAAGGGTTTATATGACATGGGTAGGTGGGCCAAAGATGTTAAAACTAGTCTGAATGGTCTAACTCTGTTTAGAACTGCCTACAGCCAAAGGAACCCTCCTACCCCAAATTATAACATATGGGACTTAGACGTGGGAAAGTTGATAGTACCCGGGGTGTTCATGGATACAAATTTGTTCACCTTGATAGCCAACACTTATGAAAAAGTATCCAGGGTTGTTAGGGATACACAAGGAAACGTGTTGTTGACTGTCATAGCCAATGAAATTAGAAGAATTTTCAAGTTGAGTGATACTTTAGTACAAATGGATGATATTGACTTTGATTATTTGAAGGAAGTATACCAGACCCAGAGGGAATACTACAGAAATGAGTCCTTGAAAGGATACTTTAACAAGATAGGGGACTTGATTGTAGTAGGGCCTAACACACCAGAACCATTCAAGTTGGATTATTTCAATGGCAAGGCCAAGAAAATGTATAGTGCCCTATGCCAGGTTCTAGGAGAAGATGAAGAGACAACAATGCCTATCCATATAATGCTCATGGTGGTTCAGATTCTTCATCCCCACCTGTCAGTAGTTTTTGACTATGCTTCTTACATTGCCCAAAAGATGCATGAAGGTTTGGTAGGTATCCAAGATAGCAACATACTCAAACCAATGGGGTGGTATTCCCTTATGATGCACATGTTTTTGTTTAATAGTGCTAACTTATTTGAGGAGGAGATGGACCTAACTAAGTTCCAAGGTGATGAGGATTTGCCTTTTCAAATGTGGAGTACTGATCTATCATGGGATAGAAAAGTAGCTAGTTATGTATACTTCGACAGGGTTTTTGCAACTAGGCTTAAGTCATTGTTATACAAATAGAATGCCAAGATCCATATAGATATGATGAGGTTATTGAGACCTATGGAGTTTTCCCCAGAGTTGGAAATTTCCCACAATTGGGGAGATTTGATTTTATACCCTGTTTCTACAGTGATAAGGGTTTATGGATTCAGGGGAACCCCCAATGTGCTGCCCTACAGAGTCCCTCTGTAGATTGGAATTGCAAAAATTATGAGACAATTGGGTGGACTACAAGAAGAATCCCTAATAGGAAAAATGAAGGGAAGCATTTTACCTACACTTACAAGAGCCCACCATTTCATCATCATAAAGGATGGGTGGGCACAATTTGATAAGTATTTTGAGCCCTACCACCTAGCAACATTTGTATCTAGGTATATAGACAATGAAGACTTTATAATGGGCATGTTCAGAAAGAGAACCAAATGCTTGGCATTGGAGCATCAATTCAACTTCTCTGAGGATATTGTTAGAAATGTTTTTGATCTGAGTGACCAGGAGGTCAGGAAAGAGAAATGGCTGGTATACAAAAAGTCTTTGGACTTTGTCCAAAATTTTGATAGGTCTTATGATCCTTTGAAGGAATTTTTCCCTTGGGCCAAGAAGATTGAGTCCCTAATGATATTATTTGAGGGTATCATGTAGACCCTCAGTGAGAAGAAACAAAGAATAATGGAAGCTAAGCCACAAAAGGACCAATCCATCTTAAGAAAACTTTCACAAGGAAGGATAATCCCACCTGGGAATTATGTGGTCTACAAAAGGAGAGGGTACTATACTATCATGCCCAAGATTGATAAATCTTTTGATTAGAAAGGAAAGAGGCTAGAAATTACTAGTGCCCAAAAGATGCCCTCTCCCAAGAAACAAAAAGGAGAGGGAAAAGAGCAAGAGAGTGCATTGTACTCTCCTTCCTAGTCCCCTTTACATATGGATGACCAAGCCATTGCTGAGAAATTGGTTCAAATGGGAAACATAGTACAAGTCTTTGTCACTGCACAAGAGCTACAAGAAGGAGTTCCAGAGGCACCTAGGCATTCCACTGTTGATCTCACAGTAGCAGAGTTTACAGGTAAAGAGTTGGATCCTATAACCAAACATGCCAGTGAGGAGTTCTTATCAGATGCCAATTTTGTCAATGCTAGGGCCTTTATTCAATTTCTATGGAGAAATCACATTGATGAGTTCAAAGATAAGTGCCAGAGGTTGTAAGAATCCCAACCAAATCAGCCCAAGGCTGATATTGAAAAGGAGGTCAAAAAGGAGTTAATGACCAAATTTGACAAAATCACTCCTAGAGAGGGAAAGGAGTTGGTAAAGAAGAAGGGAGTCCTTATCCTACCCCAGTGGGATTTGGCTGATGCAGTAGTTTTTGATACTGTCAGGAAAGAAGAAAAACCATTGAGCACTATTGGGGCATCAATTGGTGCCCAATTTAGTGAAGATCATGCATCTTTGGCAATATGGTCATTGAAAAAGAAGGACAAAAGAAGAATGAAAGAAGATGATCAAATTGAGGATACAGGAAGCCTCATTGTTAAAATATTTTCTGATACCTCAGGTATTGAGGTAGCTAACCTCATTCTTCAAACTGCTAATTTGAGTTTGAAGGTAGCTAAAAATGAGAAAGATGCATATAATAGCTTGAACCAAGAATATGAATTTATATTAAAAGCATACAATGATTAAAGGGTTAAATCCCTGCAAAAGGATGATAGAATAGAATTTTTTGAGGGGAGGCAAACATGAAAAAAAATGCCTCAGAAGAAGATTACACAAGGACCCCACCAACCTTCCTCATCAAGTCCCATCATCACTTACCCTCCTTCCTATGCACCATCTACTTGCACCACCCTAGAGGATCTAGAACAGGAAAATGCAATTTTGAAAGTTGCAAGGGAAGAATTAGAAAGGCAAAAAAAGGAATGGGTAGAGCAGTATGTGGCCTTCAAAGAAGCAGAAGCATGGGTAAAGAAGAGGTATGCAGATAAAATACCCAGTGCTCTAAAGCATTATACTCATGAAGTAGTACCCACTACTATTTATGCTCAAGGTAATAAGATTGTCAATATTATGAATGAATATCATGAAAATAAAGACAATCTAGATCAGTTGGTGAGCAAGTGGAGAGGGAAAATAGAGGAATTAAAATTTTTCACACCTCTTGTAGGAAAAGTAATGATGTTGACATAGTCTTGACTGACACCCACAAATGTGTCAAATTACTTTTGGATATGGATATCAGAAGAGACATTGTTATGAGGAAGGTGCTAACTTTGAAAAGGGAATACTCATAGGATAAATATGAAATGTTCCCAAACCTCTTTAGGAAGAATGGAAAAATCAAAGATGAGGGTTTGTAGTACTGACAAATGAATGAAGCATTGGCATTTAGAACCAATAGTATACTAACTTTGGAGAGTACCCTTCTTTTTGCTCAAACAATTGAGATAGTGAGTAAGGCCATGTCATTCTTTGCATTCTGGTCAAATGAGATAGAGAAAGTGCATGTCACATGGAAGGAGATCAACAGAAGAAAATATGAATTTATAGACATCATTTGGCCGAGTGATGAAGTGTATACTTCCTGGAAGGACATGTACACAATAACTGATTCGGGTGAAAGAGAAGATATGAAAGTGGACGAGGAAGCACAATAGAGCAGTTGATGTAGTTGAGAATGGCTATCATACGTCATCAAAATTAGAGGTAGTGGTTTCCACATGGCTATCCCCCAGCAACTACAGGGAAAACACAATCACCATGTGGCCATAGGACAAAGAATCTATTGGAATATCTTGTAACAAAAGTGGTTTTTTTGTCCACTCTCTATTTTTTCCTATTATTCTCTAAGTTTTATCTTCTAGCCTAGTCATTCAAAGATTGTTGCATCCTTAGTCTTTAAGGATTCCAAGATGACTAGTGCTAACTATATATATTAGGTTGTAACATATTGTAAAGGATGGTAAAAACAAGACTGCGAAGTAGATTTCTAAATGGTGTCTAAGCTTTGGTTTTGAATCAATTTGAGTGTATTGATATCAGGCTTATATTAATAAAAATAAAATGGAATCTCCATTTTGATAAAAATGATGTCTTTTTGCATTTACTATAAGCTCTTGTATGTTTAATTTGTAAGGCATCTTAAATGTACTGGTTATAAGGTAGCTATGTCATTATTTGTGAGTTTCTTTCAAGGAGGGTTTAAATCTTGTAGATAATTACAGAGGGTTAGGGTCTATGTAGGAATTTGATACAGGGGTGTGAGGGTGAGAAGATAGTTTGTAAGGCATTGCATCTGAGGTTTTATTTGTATTTTAATTAATTATCCCTGGTGTATGTATGTTTCATTCTGACTCTATGGCCCATGATTAGGCACTGGTCAAATTCTGATAAGTGGTTTTTATCATCAATCAAATATTAATCAATATTTATATTTTTGTTACCTGAAATACATGTCTAGATAATTGTATTCAGTGCAATTCATCTTAGTGATTCCTTGAAGAGAGAATCAATAGGTTAACCTTCCTAAGCCAAGTGGCTTAAAAAAGAAGAAGGATAATGAATCCTTAATCCACTGTTATACTTGTTGAAAGATAGTAGTCTGTTGAAGGTGCACCCACCTGGGTATGTGGAGCCCAAAGTGTAGAAGGACTTTCATCCTTTTTAATTAGCCTTTTACCCGTGAGAATATAAATTGGGAACTAAAGAGTCTAGCATTCACTGCTATATACTGATTCTGCAAGAAAAAGAGCTAACACATCCCATACCACCCCAGGCTAATAACCAAGTAGAGATCAACAATAGAGGTATTGAGGCCATCTTGACCAAAACAATCCAGACATAGGAAAGATTGGAGCAGAAGGCTTCAGAAAGTTGTTTGGGCATACAGGACAACCTGGAAAAAAATGACAAGATTCACACATTTTGAATTGGTGCATGATAAGTTTTCCATGATGCCTATAGATTTTGAGTGCAAGACATTACACACAATAGTGGAGCTAAACTTGGATCTTCCTGCAGCTCAACAGGAATGACTTTTGCAGCTCAATAATTTAGATGAGTTGCGGAAGGTGACACTACAAAAAACAAAGATAGTCTAGTTATAGTGGAAGAGATGACATGATTATTACATAAAAAGAAAAATATTTTCTCTTGGTGACTGAACTCTACTCTATGATTCACGATTCCAGGAAATACAAGGTAAGCTAACTACTTGTTGGCTCGACCCTTATAAAGTAGAAACAATTTTTTATAATGGCACAGTTTAGTTATCCACAATCGACCCTGTGTATTTCAAGCTACTGGTTAATCAACACAAACTTCATCTGTACCATAAATAAATCACTGAGGTTAAAATCTCATGCCAATTTTAAAGTTCTACAAATGAAGTACTTCCTGCAACCGAGTAGACTACTCTTTCGCTCTATTTTCTCTTATCCCCTTACATC
The DNA here is from genome assembly GCA_018584345.1 of Thuja plicata. Classification (NCBI taxonomy): domain Eukaryota; kingdom Viridiplantae; phylum Streptophyta; class Pinopsida; order Cupressales; family Cupressaceae; genus Thuja; species Thuja plicata. The sequence goes on along the minus strand of MU226053.1, from coordinate 587,554 downwards.
ATGCAGTTCATAATAAAGTTCCATTTTTCCAAGGAAACCACTCCTTTCCATAATAAATACATTCCACTCCACCTCACCTCCTACTTCTTCCATGTCACTCATCTTTCCACCTCATCATTACTTCAAACGATCTACCTTTCTCGGTATACATCAGCAAATCTTTTCCAAATTTAGGCATTCAATTGTAAATATCCTCTAGGTACGCATAAGAATATATTATTATTAAATAAGCTTACTTATTATTACATTATCATAGTTAATTTTTGTTTAATATATAACAATCATTCCAATGTCAATGTCCTTTTCTCATGCATGTTAGGACACTTGCCACCTTTTCCATAGGGGGCGGGGCTGATATTCTTTCTTTTCTCTACCATTATTATTTGAACCATTTTCCTTTCTCATCACACTTTCGTATCCATTTTCATGATTTGATGTGACAATACCCACGTGAGAAGTTGTTCTTGTTAGCCTTGTTTTAAAAAATATTTCAAAAAAACCTCAGCTCTGCCAAAAATTTTGAAATCTCCTACCAAGAACTTTGTGAATTCTCCTGTCACACAAATTTCTAAGCATTAGCAGAGGGCAAATTTAGAATGGCTGGAAACTATCAGAGAAAAATTTGGAGGGTGGTATGTTTTGAAAATAGTCAGCATTGGTAGAGTTGTGAATTCACAAAATGGGAGGCCTGTCTATACGACATGAACCGATCGGCCACTTGTCCTTATAGCAAGGCCCGACAAGTGTTCAGGCATTCAATAATGTTGGGTGGCTGACATATTTTCTTCAGTTGAATGGTTATGATGAAGAAATATCACTGGAATTTCTCAAAACTTTTAATAATGATGAAGCCCAAGTAAAGGGCCAAAGGGTGAATTCTATAGAGGCAAGAAATGCTGAAGTTTTAGGGCTTCCCTATGTTGGTGAAGCATTTTCTCATGGCCATGATGCATGTTCAGCACGAGTTGAGTTCACCATTCCAATAGACCTAATGCTTGAGGCGAATAAGAAAGTATCCAAAAGATTGTCCCTACATGGTTTATATCCATAGCTTGTGGTACGTGTAATCATGTATTTGACCTGTGAAGGAAATTTTTCATTCTTACATGCAATACATTTCAAATTTCTCAGTTATTTATGATATGGTTGAACTATGAATATTCCAAATTTTATTTATTCTATGCTAAATATAATTTTAGAGGAGATTAAGAAAGGATGACAAAATTTTGTAACCCACCAAGGGTTGATTAAACTTCTTGTGGAAAAATCTTTAAGAGATGCATCTCCCATGAATTGGGAAGAATTTTTTTGGCACAAGAAGTACAATTAAATGGTGCAGAACCTAAATAGAGGGTTCACGAGGAACAATGAAATGTTCTAGAAGAAAATGTGTCTCCAATATAGGTTCCCTCTACTTCCAACCCTTCCCTTGAGGAAGCTGAACAAGAAACTAGGGCATCGGAAAGTCCAAACCCTAGTATTGAAATAATTGAGCATGAGATTTCTGCAGCCTCACAAGATATTGTGGTAGCTTAGAAAACAAATCATAAGGAAAAAGGGAAAGGTAAGATTACTGAGTACATACCTATGATGGAAACAATGGTCACTCCTGAACCCTCTTCCAAGGGTTCCAAAAGGTGAAATCCTAATGTTGACACTTCTCCATCTCCTATAATTATCATATCAGGTGACACTTCCCCTGCTACTTTAAAATATCTTGTAACTACTTCTTCCAAGAGGAAAAGTATGCCAAAGAAATGCCCTGCAGCCACTACAAGGACTCCTCCCATAAGAAGTGTTCAAATTCATATGCGAGGAGTAGTAACACCTGACATAGTTCCCAAAGCCATGCAGGAAGATGTACCAAAAAATTCCATGGAAGAGCCACTGACAGATGAGATCCAAGAAAATATTAGCAGCCCACCTCAGGAATTTTCAGGACATAAGGGGGTAGGATCGTATAGCCATATCAGTTGAGGAAGTCATCAATCAACAAAAGGAGAATGATAATCAACCCTTGTTTCAAGAGGGAAGTCAGAGGAAGAATGTTCAAGTTGTTGTAACTGAACAATTAGAAGACCACAACACTTCATTTCAAATGGTCTTATGGAAACCTCCATCTATGAATGAATCAACTTAGGATATGGCTAGAAATCAAAAAGTAAAGAAACAATAAGGGCAAGGCCTAGAAATAGGACAAACAAATCAGGAAAAGGTAACGCTCCATTATTCATCTCTAGGTTTTTATAAGAAAATGCAGTATAAAAAATCTATGTGGGAGATATAAAGGAATGAATTAAAGAAAGAAATAGATAGGTCAAAGCAGGAAGTAGAAGATTTGCAATTAAGATTCGATTAAGTGGTAGAGTTGATTCCCCAGACAATGGAATGTAGACCACCCCCAAGGGTATCATTATGTTTGGAGGAACAATCTCTTATATTTAAATTGATGAAAATAGTCAGAAACTCAACCCAAAAATAACCACACCACAATAATTTGTGGCCGCTTATGAGGGGGTACCTGACTCTATCAATAATCTTCTCTATGAATTGTACTTACAAAACCATTTTGTTCCTTTTGTTACTGATTGGAATCCATTACTATTTATTAGAGATGTGAATTTTCCAATCCTAATGTCATGGGCGAGAAATGAAATCATTTATGGAGAGTAGTTAAGGAAATATAGGGAAAAATAATAGACAATAAAGTTGCCCCAATGATCTAAAAATGGTAAACCCAAACAGATGTATTATGATTGGCTAGAGATAGCTTCTGGGTTTCATTAGCCAAAATATAGAGAGTAAATATTAGGTCGTAGGAAACAAGGTTATAAAAATATTGAAGAACTTCCCTACCATGAGGGGCAAAGAGAATTATAGGGCCTTATGCAAAGATGGGGCAGATTGATAATGACATGAAGAAAGGATGAACCACACAGCCTAATCAATTTTAGGGCCATCATGTAGGGGGTTCATTGGTATATTCACTTAGGCAGATAGGTTAGGATAGAATTATGGCTTCCTCTTACCTTCCATTCTCCTCTTCTCCTGTGGCCATTATAGAGTTACATAGATAATGAAGTAAATGATCAGTAGGAGACCATTCAAATGAGAAATCTTGAAAGCACAAGCAATTTCTATTGGCACCGAGGTAGTACCAGTGGAGGTGAAACAACCATAGGGGATTTTAGAATGCTCACCCAGATTCACATTGTGACAGTGCCTAAGGACTGACACTAGATTTTGTAGGGGGAAATGATCTTATTCATGCTATATTTTTAATCCCTAAGATATTATTTCCCATGTCTTGTTTCCTAGTTTCATTATACTTTTCTCCAAACTAATCCACTATCTTTATGATATTAAGTGACATGCAGCCATTAAGACATCTGATATATTTTTAAGACTTTAACATGCATACCTATGCATAAATGCTATATTAAATATGATAATTTTGTGGTTATGTTTTAATAAGTAAATAATTGTTTGAATGAAAATGTATGCATGCGTGTTTGGTTGATTTTATCTTGGATGTATGTATTCTAACACCTTGGTGCAGATCGTGATAAGTAAAGAAGAATGACCAGGTAAATGCACCTGTGCACTGGATAATCAAACTCGATCCTGAAATAATTCGGTCAGTAAAGGAGTTAATACAACTCATGTTACAGTTGTGAGAAGGTCAAGGTGGTAGCATCTAAACAAGGATCAGGTCAAGAAATTATTCTTTTCTTTAGAAGATCTAGGAAATAGTGAGAGGCTAGATCTGTTCTTCTTTTCTATTGTGATAGTTCCTTTCCTACTATTCTGGATATCTCTTTCCTACTTTCTAGATGTATAATGAAGTCTCCACTTGTTTTATGGTGTGATAAATTAGTTGTTAGATGGTTTTACTTTAAATAAAGCCCCACTCCTGTGTGAGACGGGAGGGTGTTCTTATTTTTTTAGAAGATATAGTTTCCATTCTATTATTTTCCAACTTTCATGAATATAATTGTACTTTGTTCTTGAGTCAATAATAGTGAAGTGTTGAAACTGAATATTGTGTCATTGAGTTTTGGATACACACCCAAGGGGGCCCACTTGGTGAGGAATCCATCCTAAGTAGATTCATTTATGTAGTTTTCATTCATGCATCTCTTTGTTTCAATTCTAAGTGTGAAACTATTCCTGCAGCCAAAATCGTAGGTTAGCTATTGCTTCCTGCAGCCAAAGTGGTAGATCAGTTGAAACATCATAGTTTGGAGTTTAAATCTTTCCATTCTTTAAGCTTAATACTTCTACAATCATTTTTCAAGAATTTTGTTTCCTGTAGCCATAGACTAGATTTACTTTCAAGCAATTTGTTTCCTGTAGCAATAGCGTGGTTTGAGTCAATTCTCAGTGCATATATCTTTTTGGCCCATTTCAATTATCATTCCCTGGGTTGATAATTAAATGAGTTTTTATGATAAGGATGACAAGTGCTTGGAAGGATGTCTAATCCCTGAGTCTTGGTGATAAGCCTAGTTTATGGTCCCTTTCTAAGACCAATGACACCCGATGAAGGCAAGTGAGAATGATCCAATGGGTGCCCTATCTTTGATATCCTATGGTGTATTTCTAACTAAAGACATTTGTTTGTTCATACACTGCAAGCTAAAAGAACTTGGAGATGATGACATCTATATTGAATTCCTTACTTTGAGTGGTGATGTAAAGGTGAAAGACGAGCATAAGCATTTGGTGAATGGATAAGGTATATGCTGAGAAGAGTCTATGACCAATTTATTTGGTTGGACAAACCTCACATGATCACTAAGGAGTTAATCAATGGATTTACTGGACTTTATGCAATTGGTGAGGCACCCACTCTATGGACTATTGCTTCTAGTTTGGTTACTTTCTTGACCAAATCTAAACAAGATCACCGAGAAATGACTATCAAAGATATTGAAGACAAGGAAGTGAGATTCACTTCAATGGTGGTTGTATACAAATTATATCAGTCTATTTGGTTAAATAATGTACTTGGTGGAGCAATTCATGTTGCATGTAGAATGGTGAAAGAGGATGCAAAGTATGAATTATGTGAAATGTTAAGGAGCCATTTCTTTGTGAACATGGATAAGATCAAGAAAGATAATAAGAAACCATTCAAGTATGGATCGCTCTTGGTATGTATAATTTCTTACCTACATAATCATTTTCCTAGAATAGGTTCTATTACATGGTTAGATGATAGACCGATAGTAATAGTGATCAAGCAATGTATCATGAATCTAGGAAATGATTTTAATAAAGTTATCTGGGGATACTTTAAAGATTTTCAAAGGATAATGCACTTAAGAGAAAGAATCACAACTGGTATTGTTGAGAAGTATGAAGATGATATTTGTTTTCTAGTAGATACATATACCTATATGTTGCAAGCAGTGCAACCTATGACATTTTGGATACCAGCTATGAGTTATGAAGTTGATGGTGATTTAGTCACTATTCATGTTGATATTCTATTGTCAAAACCAATTGATACTTCAACACCTAGGTTTGGAAATTATGAAGAGTCATCATTGAAAATTCATAGTGAAATAAGAGCACTATTAATCGAAAGAAAGATTAGGAAACAAGTTGAAAATCTAGCCAAAATGAGTGGCATTACACCATAAATGATGATAAAAATTAGAAAGAAAATGGAGAGTGGGGAAGCAGAAATATCTATTGCAAAAGTCAAGGATACTGAAGTTGAATAGATTACACCCTAGAGAGTCACTATGAGTTTATTACTAAAAAAAACTAAATCTACCTCTACTACTCCTATTAAGACTAAGCCAGACAAGGAGTCACCTGAGACTATTGAAAAAACTTACAAAAGAAAGAAAGTGAAGATATAAAGCTATAAAGAGTCAAAGGGTAATAAAGAAGGAAAGGAAAAGGTTCAAGAAGAAGTTGAAACCCAATTTGAGAAGGAACAAAAGGAATTGAGAGCTAGTGGGAAGGTGTCTACTATAGTAGGAAGGCATACTGAGGAAACTGACCAAGCTAAAAACACTATTATTCTTGACAACATTGTTAAAGATATTAAGGAATATGGAAGAATAAAAGAAGTGTGGACTCACTTTTATAAATTTTATTGTGCAGAGAAAAGAAAGATAGAAGATGCAATTGTAGAAAGTCTACATACTTTTTGCAAATCACCAAGTGAACTATTCAAGGTTGTACCTAAGGAACTTGCACTTTTACAACCTCAATTGTCTAGAAAAAAATAGAGTTTATGGTTGAAGAAATGAGAGAAGAATTTAAGACAAGGAATAGAGTCACAAGAATTCTCATTGGAGAATAAAAATTGGTAAGAGATGAGACAATGGATTTATGGATAAAGCTAGTAAAGTCTGAGACTGCTGCTAAAGACAAATTGGTAGAAGAGAAAGAAAAAGATTAAGAATCTAAAGCTAAAGAGATAAATGATGTCATAGACCATGTTATCTCTGACATACCTGACCAGATAGAAAACATTATTATTTAAAATCAAATGGATGTACCAAGTGATCAGATTGGAGAGGAAGTAACAAAATAAAAAGCTAAAGAGAAAAAGATTGATGAAGATGTACTATCAGTGAAGAGGAAAAAAGATCTAACTGGTTAAGGTAGCACAATGAAGAAGAGAAAAACAAAAAATTCAATTAGTTTTGAGGAAGAAGATGAAGGAGAACCTGGAGATGAAGAAATGAAAATGACAATTGATATTGCTCACATGAGTCCTAAGGAGCCGATGAAGATGTTTGAGAAGCTTAGACATAAATTAGAAAGAGATAGGATGAAGCGAAATAAGAAGGCCAGTGTACTGAAAGGAGAAAGGAACATAATTAGAAATCTAGTACCTAATGTACAATTTGATAGACAAGATAAACCTATTGATTAGCTAGGTATTTTGGTCAAAGCAGTTTTTGATCAAGTACCTAACTTGGAGAATACACCTATGGAGTTGGCAATAAAAGACTATGAGAAGCAACAAACTGATAAGTTGAAAGAGATTATATCAGTAGAAAAAGATTCACTTGTAGTTCTAGTGAACAAATAAAATGATATCCTATAGGAGGTAGGATAGTTACTTGTAAAAGTGTCCCAGTTTACATCTTTTACAAATGATCTAGAAAAGAAGAGAGATGAAGCTCAACAGGAGCTTGATGCTTTGGTTACAAAGTTTGATCCCCTAACTAGTTTAGTTTTAGCATAGATTGCAAAGGTGACAATGATTTCATACAACATGAGGTAGTTTCAAGCAGAGCAAGATAAAAGAATAATATCACTTATGGAGTTGTAGAACTACCTAGCTCCCACCATAGATCTTATGCAACAGAATGTGAGTGATGCAAAAACAATACTAAGTCTACAAGAGGTGGGTACTTTGAATGATATGGAAGGGTCAAAATTGGGTATCCATGGACAAATTTTATCTATGGAGCACTTACAAGAGTCATGGGAAAATTCATTGGAGTCAACAAAGACACTCTTCAAGGATGTCTTTGATAGAATGTAATTCTTGTATGTACTTGTAATCCTTTGTCATTGTTGAGAAAAAGGGGGAGATAAATGTGTATGGGGAGATAGAGATAGATGTGGAGATAAATGTGAGAGAATGCATAATGTAAGGGGGAGTATGATTTGAATGCATTGTAGTATGTATGTATGTAAGATTGTTGAGAGTTATGCATGACATAATTTTGAGATGGTTATAAAGAGTTTTTTGTCATCAATGCCAAAAGGGGAGATTGTTGGCATTATGATTTTGGAGGAGATATGAAGTGTGATCATGAGTGGATACATAATTGACTATTCTTGATGGTAATGTATTTAGTTATCATGATTATAGTGATCGGTAAGAACTGTTTATGATTGATAAAGGGAAGATCAACTATGTATGTTGACTGGTGTTCAAGAAGAACAATATCACACACAAAATGTGGTAGTGGTCGAGTTGAGGAACAATTCAGCTGTTGCAATCATAGATATGGTTCGTATAAGGTAAGTGGAATCCATGATTCCAACTACAACAATTCATCTCAAGTTTTGACTGAATTATGTTTTGAGTAATAAGGCAATTTATCTATTTGATCACTGGTCAGAGTTTCATATTAATTTGATTAAGGCAGTGGATCTAAGGCCCACATATTAGTTCCAAATATTGGTAATATGTTTAAGGATGACAAAATGGATGTTATTGATGCTAATTTAGAGGAGGTTGGCTAATATTTTGAGCCGACTATGGTGGAAATATCTAGGTCTTGTGTGACCTAATGACAGTCTATGTAAGGAGCACTAAATTGTTTGATTTAGGGTTACAATCATATATTCATATTGGGTGATCATGAACTGAAGAAGCAAATATTAGTACAACATTAGGAAGGTAAGGAGCATAAAGGATCTAATAGGAAATCAATGCCATTCTACAGATCAATGTAATGCCCTACCAGGGAACCTAGGAGAACTAACCTAAACATGACACTAAGTTTACGGAATAAATTTTTTCTTAAATGTTTACAAACAATAATGATAACAATGCAGAAGTAATATGATGAAGTACATAACATACACATAAGTACAAATTGTGTGATGAAAATGTGTCACACTTCTATGAATCATTCCATCCAAGGTTGCTCAAGAATGAGGCCTCAAATATCAACTCATAGCTCTCTAGTCATGGAGTGCAAAGGTTTGAAGTGGAGGCCCTCAGATTGACCTAGTTAGTTCCTATTCAAGTATACCATGAAATGAGAGATTCAATGCATGAAAATGAAATCTATTCTATTTGATTGCAATGTATGAAAGGAAATTAATCTAAATGATAACAATGCATGATTAATCTATGAAAGGAAATATGTAAATCTAATCTATGAAAATAAACATGAATCTAATCTACATGAATAGCCATGGATGCAAGAAGAAGAAGACAAGAAAAGAGAAGTTGCAATATCCAAGCTTGAGTGCTCAAATTCTCCTCCAAAATTGCTCTCCAAACCTGCAGCATAACAATGCATAAAAGTGATTTTCAAATGAGAAGGAGAGGTTTCCTTTTAAAGAGAAATAAATGGTAGAGATTAAGAGGCAAAAATAAAAGGCTATGATTAAGAGGCAAAAAGCCCACCACTTAGGAAGATGTGATGAAAAGGGGATTTTTATTTAATTTATTGCCTTTTTCATCAAATAAAGTGCTTTAAGTGGGGATTTTTATTTATTTAATTAAAAGAGG
>MU226053.1:537588-564332 GCA_018584345.1 Thuja plicata | reverse complement strand
CTAACAAATGTTTCCTCTTTCTCATTTTGAATAGGCACTGATGATTCTACAAGTTTTCCAAATAATGTCATAGCTGAAGAGGAAGGCTTCATCTCTTTTGAAGGTTTACCATAAGACCGAGGTGAAAATAGCAATGTTGTGAGGGAGTTGAGTTGATACCCCCCCATACCAATGTCTATTGACTTAAACTTGTCTTTACATTCTACTAAAGTAGCATCAAAATCTCCTACTTCTCTATTGAGGGGAACATGAACCCCTGCTAAAATTGAATTAATAGATAAAGTGTTATCCCCAGGTATACAAATATCTATTCCATTGTAGCGGAACTTAACACATTGATGGTAGATAGATGGCACTACTTGCATATCATGGATCCATGGCCTACCAAGTAAGATATTATACGCAAGGGGTCCAACATCAACTATTTGAAACAAAATATCCTTTTGAACAGGGCCAACCCTAACAGGAAGGATGACCAACCCTTTGGAACTTATTTCTACTTCATCATAGGCTTTGATAGTAATTATTTTTCGGGTATCAATAACTTCTTCAGAATAACCCAATTCTTTCAAAAGAATAAAAGAAAAAATATTAAGGCCAGCACCCCCATCTATCAACACATGCCTAACATGGGTTCTATGGATCATAACTTCAATATGAAGGGAAAGATTGTGCGGATGGCTCAAAGATTTATCACCATCTTCTGAAAATGTAAGGTAATGAGGGCTAGCAATGTGATTAACCATATTCTGGAATTGATCAATATCTAAGTTGTTGGGGACATTTTCCATACACAAAGCATCCTCAAGGATTTGTTTATGTCTTAGAGACAACTCTAAGAGCTCAAAGATTGAAATCTGAGCTGGTGTTCTTTGTAACTGATCAACAAGATTCTAGTTCAATTTAGGATTGACAGCTGGCTTCAAGGTAATAGGCTTAGATGCCACTTGCTTAGGTTTACAGGATTGACTTAAATTTCATCCTTTAATGACAATGAGATCTTGACTTCAGGTAACAACATTAAGTACTTGAGACAACCTTCTAGAGTTGGGACCCCTTAGCACCACAATAGGTTCTCTATCAAAAGTAGGAAGAGAGTCTTCATCTAGATCATAACCATAAGGATCTCTTTCACTCATCATGTTAATATTTTCCTCCACAAATTTAAGCATGTTGATGGTATTCTCTGCATCTATATAAGTATAGTTGATCTCAGCTTTGCCATTCTTAGCTTTAGAGGTCTCCCCTTTTCAATATTTGGGCAAAGCTTCCTTGAATGCCTTGTGATCTACGTTGGTTTTCAATCCATCTACTGTAAGTTTTCCATTCTCAATGAGATCTTGAACGAGATGCCTGAGTACCCCGCAATTTTCAACATTATGTCCAATACCATTATGAAATATGCAAAATTCATCCTCTTTCCACCACCATGGTTTTTCTTTAGGTATACAAAAATGTGCTACATCCAGAGGATGTGCCAGATTGCTAACAATAAGTTTTTGTAAAATTTCCCCATATGTCTCACTAAGTTTTGTAAACTGACATCTTTCACTCTTAGGCTTACCTTGGTAACTTGGCTTACTTTCTTGCTGAGTGGGTGCATTGGGCTTGGTAGCTTGAAAAATACTAGATAAGTGTAACACAAGTTGATCCTTATGTTGGGAGGAATCAACAAATCCATCACTGACCACTTGTTTGTTCTTATTCCAATATTGGTTTTTCCCTTTATCCTTGTTAGAGTTGTTGTTTTGACCATTGTTGTTGTTATTTCCATGTTTAGTCAAAATTTCTTGCTCTTTCAAAACATCCTCAATTTGGCATGCAGTCTCAACCATGGTGTCAAATGAATCAAAAACCATTTTCTTAACCTCATACCACATTTTGGGAACCAAATTGCTGACAAGAATGTCAATCTTTTCATTATTAGGAATAGTTCTAGAATAGCAAGAGCATTTTCATCTCCACCTTTGCAAGAAGGTAACAAAGGACTTTCCTTGATTCTTCTTTAAGCTACATAAGTCCAAAAAAGTGATAGATCTTGAAATATTGTATGCAAAGTGTAAAAATCTTTGAACAAGCTCTTTGAAAGTCTTAACAGGAGGAGTTATCTTAGCAAACCATTCCATTGCTTGCCCCCTAAGACTTCATGGGAATAACCTCATGAGGTATGAATCATCTTGATGGAACTCAAAACTAGTGGTGTAAAACTATTGCACATGAGCATGTGGATCTCCACTCCCATCATATTTTTCATATTGAGGAATTTCAACCTTTCTAGGAAATTATTTCATGTCAACACTCTTATCAAAAGGATTAGGACAAATCGAGTCCAATGAGAAAGAATTCATAGGTGCAGATATCTTGGCTATTTGTCTTTGCATTTCATCCATCTAAACTTGAGATGGATCTTGTCTCTTAATCTTTCTATCCACATCAAAGTTGTAAGGTACCCTAGCACCATTATCGAATAGATTCTTTAGGATCTTATCTTGGTTTTGCTTCACATACTTCTCCACATATTGTTGAAAAAATGGTTCTTGTTGCATGTGCATGAAATCTTGGGAGGTGCAATCAAAACTCATGCTACTACCTCCATATTGTGAACCATAATGAGCATGTTATAAAGATGAATTTGAGTTCCTAGGAGGAGTTTGTCTCCTATGATGATCATGTCTAGAAACCCTTCCTCTAGCACTAGGAGATCATGATGGTGATCTCGAATGTCTCCTACTTCGTGGAGTCCTAGGAGGAGTGAATGTAGGAGAACTATTTCCACCACTAATATGCATATGATTGAATGGACCATCAATTTTTCGAGCCAAGAGCCTAGCTTGCTCCTCTTGAAGGGCTTTCCTTTCCATTTCAATTAAAGCTTGTTTCTCCAACTCTAGGCATCTAATTTGTTCTTCCTTATGAACTTGTTCATCTTGGAATGCTTTCTTTTCATGCTCAATCCTCTTGAATCTATCACTCATGTAGTTGGTAGATGTTTTAAGAGGTGAGCTTGGTCTTGAATGTTGAAAAAATTTGTTGGTATAATTTGTATTGATGTGATCATCATGAAGCTCATCTCCTTGTTTCTCATGTTGTGATAACTCATCATCATAAACATGTCTCTTACCTTTATCTCTCTCAGGCCTTTGATGTGAATTCAAATATCTTGTCGAAATAAGGGGTGAGGTCAGTCTATTGTTATGAGAGGAACCACTAAAGGAAATATCATCCATACTCCTTGCAAACAAATCATCATAACGTTTATCCATGGCTTCCTTCTCCCTCCAAGTCATTGTGTAACTCATATCCATAGAAGAGTGAGAAGATTCTAAGGGGATACCCAACTCACTAAGGTGACTCTTGGAATCAAACCACACTTCTAAAGTATTACTAGGTGATTGATCAAATATAGGTCCTTTTTCCTTGTCTTTGGCGAGTTTGTACTAAGGATAATTGGTTAAAAACCACTTGAGGTCATTTTCCTTGATTTACTTGATATCTTGTTGTAACTGGCATGAAAGAAAAAGTACTAGCTGATAGGATTACCCTAAGATACATTGGTACCAAACTAGGACAGAAAAGACATTAACTTGTCCAAAAAGAGGTGATAAGATAGAAAATTGCAAATAGGGATAAGCCAACACTGCCACAGAGGTGCCCTTTAAATTTGGGTGAATACCCTAGCACATATGGACCAGGAGGATGGTCTTACCCAAATTATATTACTTGAAATTGAATTTGTATGAAAGTGGATGGACAAGAGACTACCAAAACTCTCCAAGTGTGTTATCAAAGAATCTAAAAGTTTATCTTTTCAATAAGGATGGTTTCTAGCTCACCAAGCGCCAAGCAAGGTCACTTGTGAAATCAAAGATCACTAATCCAAGAGGTCAAACGCAAGAATCCTAAGCAAAACAAGCTTCTAGCAGCAGGGTAAGTAATCCAATCTGACCCGAATCAACCCAAAAAATAGAAAATGACGGGACAACAAGCTAAAATGGGCTCAGAAATGATAGCAACAGTTCACTGTCGGACAGTTTTGCATGAGGAAATACTGTCTTGTTTGAGGATTTGTAGATAGCCGTGCACGGAGATGCATAGAGCGGCGTGAGAAAACAAAACAGACAACAAATTGGCATAGTTTCACGTGAGGATACACAGATAGCCGCACGAGGAAACACAACAAATGACATAAAGAAATAGGTTTCTCACACGAGGAAAGGACACAGAACTCAGATTTTAACTATTTTAAATAACCAACTAGGTGCATTAATAGATTTTATCATGAATCAAGCACATAAGATAGCAATCAGGGAATTCAAGCAATCAATGTCTTCAAACAATGAGCAAGTGACAAAGAAACCTTGCACATGAACATGGATAGTGTCATAGTAATTCTACTCCATAAGAATGCTACTTGTGTATGTTCTCAAATGTTTTCCAATCATGCACATAGTCCTAGAAAAGAAAAAGTTGGTTGCACTATGGTTCTTAGTAATGGCTTAACTCTACAACTTTTGCAATCTCAAGTGGGTGAAATCCAATCCTGGTGCACCAAGGTTTTGACACAGTCTGAGAGTTTAATCAATTAGGAGCTACTGAGGAGATCTGACAACCCATAAGAAACTACACCCGTAGAGATTTCTTCCACAAGGACATTTATATAGCGGTTTTCACTACCATGGCCAAAATGGCTATTATCGCTTGAGGTTCCATCCACGTGGTTGACCCAATAAAGGGAATGTCCACTACGGTTAACCCTCTCTAATAAGGAAGACTCACAATATGGACCACATGGGGACTTAGTTCGGATTCAAGGGTCCCAAGTTTCTGATTCTCCCAAAAGGGAAAAGAGCATAATCCTCTAGCCTCTTCACCTCATGAAAACATAGCAAACAAGATTAATTGACCCACTAATTTGAAATCACCTCATTCAAGGCTCACACAATAACAAATGACACTAATCCCCTAGAGAGAGAAAGTATTGCCAAAATTTGAAGCCCAAACCGAGTTGACCAATGAGGTAAAAATAAAATCCTTCCCTACCTACAAGGGGATCTATCGTCAAGAAGAGCTTGGCATGTAGAACAAGTGAATGAAGCCCACTCTCTCAAGATCGCCACAAATAGTGTTCAAAGGGTCTAATTACTATGTGAAACATATATGCAAGAAAGCAAATCTAGGTTCATTTTTAGAGCACCAATTGGAAATGTGATCTATGAAAGCAAGAAACACTCAAGCTAAACACATGAGATGATCATTTTAATTCCCAACATCCAAATATTATAGAGATCAAAAAAATACCTCAAATCCAATGCAATGCGAATCATTTGTTGTTTATCCACGTAAGTCCAAATCAACGACAACAACAACAAATCACAAATCAAAAACCACTAGAAATAGTAAATATTAGTGGTTAGCATGAAAAACCAAGATCTAAAGATATATCAAATGAAAAAATAGATCTTAGGACAGAATCTCGTGCGAGATAACAGACAGAGTGATGCGAGAAAGTACACAGGACCACAGGAGGAAATGTTGTATCACACAAAAAAATGCACAGTCCCACGCGAGGAAATGCACAGAAATAGACAAATACAAAAATAAATGCAAACCAGTCAGATCCAGCCTAGTGCCAGATTTTGCGCAAAGATTCACGCCGTGTCGCGCGAGGAAGTACCCTATGCCGCGTGAGGAAACTCAGAACCTACAAAATGTCACGCTGGAACCTGTAAAATGTCACGCGAGAAAACTCTACAAACAAAAACAACAAATACAGAAAAGACAGAAAATTTAGAAATTCAAAAATAAATTGCTAAAAATAGATATGTGACAGAAAATGAATCTTCTACCCCACGGTGGGTGCCAAACATGTGTGATGAAAATGTGTCACACTTCTATAAATCATTCTATCCAAGGTTGCTGAAGAAGGAGGCCTCAAATATTGACTCATAGCTCTCTAGTCATGGAGTGCAAAGGTTTGAAATGGAGGCCCTTAGATTGACCCAGTTAGTGCCCATGCAAGTACACCATAAAATGAGAGATTCAATGCATGAAAATGAAATCTATTATATATGATTGCAATGTATGAAAGGAAATTAATCTAAATGATAACAATGCATGATTAATCAATGAAAGGAAATATGCAAATCTAATCTATGAAAATAAACATGAATCTAACCTGCATGAATAGCCATGGATGCAAGAAGAAGAAGACAAGAAAAGAGAAGTTGCAATATCCAAGCTTAAGTGCTCAAATTCTCCTCTAAAATTTCTCTCCAAACCTGCAACATAATAATGCATAAAAGTGATTTTCAAATGAGAAGGAGAGGTTTTCTTTTAAAGAGCAATGGATGGTAGAGATTAAGAGGCAAAAATCAAAGGCTATGATTAAGAGACAAAAAGCCCACCACATAGGAAGATGTGATGAAAAGGGGATTTTTATTTAATTTATTACCTTTTTCATCAAATAAAGTGCTTTAAGTGGGGATTTTTATTTATTTAATTAAAAGAGAGGTTTTCTTTCAATTAAATAAATTAGAAGAATTTTATTTAATTAAATGGGGGAAATTAAATTTAATTAAATAAGATAAATTTTATTTAATTAAAAAGGAGAAATTTACTTTAATTAAATAAGATAAATTTTATTCAATTAAAAGGGAGATTAAATCTTTTAATTAAATAAGATAAATTTTATTTAATTAAAAAGAAAATTAAATCTTTTAATTAGATAAAAATGATCAAACCTTAGGAAATATTGAAATAATTGAATAATTGAATTAATTACAATTTGATCAAGAAAATTGATTTGAATTGAAAATGTTCCAAAGCATTGATTCAGGAATTTGATAAATTGATAAAATGATAAAATGGGGCCCAAAGTCTAGGTGACCATTTTAGGGTGCATACAAAACTCAACATAGATAAAATTTCTCAAGGGTTCCTTGATGTAGAATTACTTAAGCATAATAATCTACAAATAATAATTATAAAGAACTAACATAAAGGATACATCAACTGAATCCAGTAACATACATCTCGTAATAAAAGATTACATATACATCTGATTACCAAAGGTATACAACCTAATCAACATCCACTGCACAAGTTGCAGAGTATGCAATAATACAAAACATTACAATACAATACATCCTCCAAAGGATGATAACCAATATCCACATATGGTACAAGTATACAACTCATGTAACTGACCAAGTCTTCGAAAGACTAGGAACATAGAACTGCAACAAGATCATCCAAGCATGAAGAATAATCTGTCAGAATCTCAATGGTAATAAGAATCACTACCACCCGAGTGCGTGAAACCTAAGGTCCACTCCCACCATGTTGAGGAGATAGTAACAGGCCCACTCACACGGGGTATACAACAAGAAGGCAACATCAAGGTATACATGACATCATACTCAAATGCATAGGAAGATCCTAGAAGCTCTCTAAACCACAATAAGGAATACTAAACAATACCAGAGGTAACCGACACATGTAGGATAAACTGAGCTGTATATATGGAAGTGTCATCACATAATTCTACCCTTGAGTTAACCCTAATAGTCCCTCTTAGATGGTTGCCCCCAAGTGACTCTATGTGGCTCAGTAATCCTTTTGTGAAGACAAGGATCCCAACTCTCCCATCCTAGCATGTAGTAAACTCAAGGCATGGGTAGAGGCTCAGTTATCTTATTAGTACATTTTAAAACCCCTTAATGTTTCATATTATCACTTATTAAGTAACTTTTCAATGAGATGCCCTAGTAGCCACTTAGGACCCTAGACTCATTGCAAGCCACTTCCCTTCCATACACTTAGTTAACCTACCTAGGCTCATATCCAAAAAAATGAAGGTAATACATAAATCAAATCGCATCCTGCCCATACAGGAGCACATAGGTTCTCAATAACCATACAGTAACCATAGTACCCTCATAAGACCATAAAGCACATCATAACTGAATCAGGTTGGATATAGAAATCAGGACTATGACATTATCACAGAAACATGAACTAACGTCATACATGATACCATGCAAAATTCAAAACCCCACAACCTCTGGCTTTACCTCCTAAAAGTCATCTATCCCAACAGATACTCGAAAACATGATAACACCTCATAACTTGAAAGCATACATGGTTCATTTCATCAAACACTCAAAATACAACATAGTATAATAAATGCATTTTTTAGAATACACTAATCAATCACAGTGTTAACATTGGGATAAATAAATTTATAACATCCTAATTATGCAAATTTGTTCATCCATTAAAATTACTATCCAAAAATAATTAAATCCTCATTGAATAGGTACAATAAAAGCTCTTATAGGTTAATTCATAACTATCACATAGATAAATTAACCTATTTAAAATAACTACTAAATCTGACTATAATTACATAAATTATGCAAGCATAGGTGTAATATTATTGTTTGACAATAATAATTATAATAATAATCGTCCCCTAATATACTATCATTACTTAATTTACACCATATGATTTAAAACATCCATAAAAAAATAAATATCCTAATATAATAAAAATCACTTATAATACATCCTAAATTAACTGATTAATAATAATTAAATTATTAATAAAAAACCCTCTTCTAGTTATTAATTAACAATAATATTAATTAATAATAAAAAAGATAAATCTCATTTAACACATTTATTGAATATTAATTAAAATACAATTTAAAAAACTAAAATTTATTTAAAACTAAATTTTAAATTAGTTAAAAAAAACTAAATTAAAAACAAAACAAAAATAAACATAAAATAAAATTTACTTAACTAACTTTAACTTTAAATAAAGAACTAACTTTAAAAAAATAAAAGTATATAACCAATACTCAAAACCCATCCACATAAAAACAAAAAAGAAACATAAAATAAAATTTACAAAAAAGGGATGGATAGAGGGTACGTGGGGAGGTGAGACCCTACGTGGTCCCCTCACCCTACTCCCTAGGGAGCATGCGCATGGTTATGAGCCAGCGCTTGGGGTTGGGGAGGTGGTGGCATCACCCCCATCAAACTTGTGTTTTTAAAGAAAAAAAAATTTAAAATATATTTTTTTAAAACCTTTTTAACATGAAGTTTTTTTTTGTTTTTTCTTTTGTTTTTTTTTTAAATCCGAAAACGGAAATAATAGATTAAGTTTTTCCATTTGCATTTTTTTCCCTTTCTTTTTGTTTTTACATTTTCAAAAATGGAAATAATTAAAAGTTTTTCATTCTTTTGTCTTTTTTCTCTCGTCTTTTTCTGTCATTTTCTATTTTTTTACTTTTTTATTGGTGACTTTTTATTCACTGTATATTTTTTTTCCAGGGACCTTTTTTAAAAATAATTAATTTTTCAATAGGAAATTGATTTTTTTTTAAGAGATTAATTTTCTTAAGAAAATATTTTCCTCTCCTCTATAGTTCTAACTATAGAACATTTAATTTTTTCATTTTCTACGAGTTTTATAAGGAATTTTTCTATGAAATTCGGACAACAAAACATTACTATGCTAAATTATATTTTTCTCAAACAAAAAGGGATCTAGGGTTTCAAGAACACCCATTTTAATAAAAAACTCAAACAACTCCTAATCAAGGAAATCTAATCCCACAAGTACAAAAAAGATAATTTTTTAACCAAGAATTAAAAACACAAAGGATCAAAACCCTACCTTAGATCCAATGCAAGAAACAGAGAAAATTATGTCTTTGAAGAAGATTGAACCTTGAATCCTCCAATAACACACAAACCATGAATTCACAAAAAGCTTCAAACCAACATACAACCACAAAATCCTCAATTTCTCCAAAATGATAAGAACACCCAAAAGCTCTCCCAAAATGCTCCAAAAACCTATTATTCCCCAAATGAGAGAAGAATTCTCCTAAAGAGAATCAACTTCCCCTAATCATGCAAACCCTAATGACAACACACCATTTAACCCCTAAAAGGACTCAACTCAAAATTGAAAGTAAATAATAATTATTAATTAGAATATCTATTTACTTGCACAACTCAACTTTGACTTATTAAACCAAGTTGCATTTTGAATTCAAACTTCAATTTCAATAATGTACTTGCACATATAATTAATTAAATGATATATTAAATAGATTAAATATTTAAAGCACAATCTTATCCATGCACTCAAATATTTAATTATTTAATAATGCATAAAAGCATATTTACTCTAATTTTTAATTAAATATTTAATTAAATCCAAATATTCAATATTTGTACTTTAATTAATTTTATCAATTAAACATAGGTATTTAATTTAATTTTCAATTAATTAAATACCCTATATTTAATAATTAATTCCAACAATATTTAATTAAATAAATCACATGTAAATCACACAAATATCAAAGCACTCAACTGAAATCAACAAAATCAACCCAAACACACACTCAAGGATGGGATCCACGAATTCATGTCAACTAGGCGAATTCGGGTAAGGTAGTCAAACTGATACTTGTCCAATACTTTGGACAGTTAGGTTTAGGTTAGGATTTGGATCTGAATACTATCTCCCCTCTCTTGCCATTGAGATTATTGCAATAGGGCATGCTCACTCCTGCCAATTCAGGGAAGATGTAGTCCGATACCTACAAACCTGTCATCACAAAGATGAACATACATGCATATATAATATAGCAAACAATGGTTGAGACTAGTTTATCGTGTGGATCTCACCGAAGTAAGTAACTATGACTCTGTCCAATACCATATCGAGCACATCAAAAAGTAATGCAAAACATACAATGATTCATGTGCATATAATTCTAGGGTCAGTATTGTCATAAAACTATAATCGAAATGAAATCTTAACATATACATAATCATCATAAAGTAATTATCAATCACATGAAAATGGAAGATATAACAAACTGGCAATGGATTCATAACATAATGAAATGCAATACATAAATATCCTCAAGATCAATTGGAATAAACCACACATACATCAAAAGGCCTAAAAGAGTTTGGCATCAAAAAACTAAAAATCAAACTAAGAGGTGGGTATTACATTCTCCTCCCCTAAAACTAGGCTTACTCCTGGAAGCCTAAAAAAAAGATAGAGATATCACTCTCTCATCACAAAACATCCAAACAAGTCCTAAAAGACTCAAAGTGTGGGTCCCATAGGACCCTTCCCAGGTCTTTGATTCGAACATTGAGGATCATTCCCCACTGTAGGAATTCAGAAACTATCTGTTGGACCTCTACTCGCAGCCCCACTCATAGGAGCATGATACACAGGTGGAGGATGATCAAATGCTACATACACTCTATGAGATATACTAACATTACCCACTGTAGGCTTAGAAGCTAATGGCCTCTGTCCTAAAAACGGCGGTGCATGCTAAGGATAATTGACTGCAATGTGCCCAAACTATCTATAGGAAAAGAAAGCTCCCCTACTACCACCTCCTCTAACCGAGGGTGCACTAGACTGCTAAACACTACCCCTACTAACATCCTGGTACACACTCTATGTTGGCTTACTTGGTCGATTGTGCTTGCTGCGCTGAATGTCATGGAAGTTCCTAATTTGAGGACCACTAAAAGAAGGAGGATTGTTTCCTCCTTGCTGCTGAGACTGATTACCGTTTGGAATGGTAGAAGGACCTCTAAAATTCCCAGCTCCCTGAGAATGATTACCTCTGACAATAGAAGTAGGTAATCTAGACTGCACTCCCAACTGACCACCATGGCCCAATGCTAGATTTTCCTCTGCACCACTAGCTTTGATGACCGCCTCCCTGAGGGTTGTAGGCTCAAAGAGTCTAACCTCCCCAACGATGCATTCATTTAGCCCCCTAACAAATTACTTAATCATTAGGGCTGAATCATGACCATAACTTGTGTACTGCTTGAGCTCAAAGAATCGACGCTCATACTCAACCATTGACAGGGTCAACTGCCTCAAGTTATGGAACTCATCTGCCCTCTACTACCTCCATTGATCAGATAGGAAGCACTCTCAAAAGTACTCAAGAAATAACTCCCATGTCACTATATCCATATGGAGTCCTAGCTTCTCTTCTACTATCTTCCACCATATCGTTGCAGAATCAGAGAGTTGCATTACTGCATATTTAGCTTTAGTATTGCTACTAAAGGGATGCATGGAAAAATTCCTCTCTAATGAAATCAACCAAGTCTTAGCCTCAAACCCTATTCCTTTCTCATTAAAAGGAGTAGGTCGCACTCTCATGAGATCTCTCATGTGGTTTGTTGCCACAAACACATGATGCACTGTAACAAACCTCCTTGGAGGGCTCCTATATCTCACCCTCTCTCTCTACTCTATCTGAGAATGATGTGGAACATTCCTCTCCACTCTACCCTGGTCAGGAATATGATTTAGTAACTCCTGCAATAACTACCTAATGTCTGGCTCTCTAGACTCAGCCCGACACTCATCCCTCTGCTCATCTCTATGTGTGTTAAATAGTACACCTGTTATCTGCAACACAACACTTCAATAGATCATTATATTAGTAGAAAAACATAAAAAAGTAAGGGTTTGAAGCTAAATACTAAAACCAACCTATTGCTTCCTATCTAGGAGGAGTTTGAAGAATGCCATAATCATGCCCTTAGATTATGCACAAATCAGTGACATATACAACCTAAGAATGGAAGATTTTAATGAAAAGTAATATAAATGCTCACTAAACATGCATATTAGCTCTAAAAAGTGTGATAATAACAATGCATAATATCAAAGCTACAATGCAATATGGATTTTCAATTAATCTAAACAGCATAACAATGATTTCAATCTGAAAATTAAGGGCCTTATAAGAATGCATTCAAAAATTAAGGGCCATTTGAGCTCAAAAACTCATTCTATTTATAGAAGAAATGAGGAGAGAGGGGGGACAAGGGTCATTAATAGAGGTGTAAACACTATTAATAAGGTGTAAGAGGCATTAATGCCAAAGGTATTAATGAGGCATGGGCTTGAGGAATCTCCATTAATAATGCATTAATGAGAGCAATTAAGAGGCATGGTGAAGGTGTAAGTTCAAGCTTGAGAAAGTGGACTTAGAGGGATTCAAGATTGAGAAAATTTACTTTCTCAAGTGGGTTGGATTCCTAATCAAAAAATTAGGAATTTGACATCATTAGGAAGTGGGCTAGGATAGGATTAAGATTAGGATTACATTTAGCATGGGGGGAATAGGTTGGGATGGGTTTGAACCCAGGGTTAAGGTGGTTGAGATAGATTAGGCTAGGGTTAAGGGGAATATTAATGAAATGAATTATAATTAATATATTCACTCAAAAATAGAAAAAATTAATTATTTAAGCTTTTTATTGCTTTTGATAATTAATTATGACTATAGCCAATTAATTAGATTAATTTAAGCTAGAAGATAGACTTTTGCAAGTGATTAGATATAATTAAGGTTTATTTAATTCCTTTTAAATTAATTACCTTGGCCATGTTTTTATTTGTATTGATTTGATTTGATTGGCTTAGGTGATTAATAAAATTTAGTGATTAGATCACTTAGGAGATTAAATTTGTTTCGAATGAATTATGCCAGTCGATTGAAGAGTTGTCTAGACATAATTGGGGGTATGATCACACTTAGGGAAAATAGGGTCTATGGTCAGAGCAGACCAAATTAGGGTGGTTACATTTTTCCCTCTTTGAATTGATGTACGAGCGCGCATTGATTCAAAGAAATTTTTTTGATGTTTGACTTTAGAAAGATTGAGAATTTCGCTCATGATCGAATGAAATGTTTGATGAGATCAGTCTCGCACTTGATTGAACTAAACTGATAAAATTGACTTTGAACTTAATCAAACAAAATTCAATACGCAAAGATCTTAAAGATACCAATTTTAAACTTGGTTGTCATCCAAAGATTGATAATACTGATTCCAAACTTGGTTATCGTCCAAAAGTCAGTATGAAGCTGGCAGGAGCTTAATAAAAATCTAAGAAAAAGTAAACATAGGATATCTAGCTTGTGAGAACTGAAGCCTTCAATCCAACAGTTTTGACTTAGTCAAGGATCCGTCATGCCTTTAGTTTTTTTTTTTTATAACAAAGTCATTTTAATATTATTTTGAGCAAGAATTTGATTGATAATAGTGTGATCATGCCCCCTCAGGAACGAAATCGAAGGAAAAATAATAAAATCCCTCTATTGAAAGAACGTATCACTTGCATGGAATGGTTAGGTCAAGAAAGAATGGATTAGAAAAAGTGAAGAAACAGGAGTGTGTTAAGAGTAAACACATAAGAACCAAGTTAATTATAGGAAAATGTGAGGTTCGGTTTCATTCCCAATAGATCAAATATTTTGGGAATCATGGATTATGTAATTAACTTGGATTTTGGATGAATCAAGAATAGAAATTATTTTGAGCTCAAATCCTTTGTTATACTATTTTTTTTTTTAATAAATCATGCAATCTCTAAATGCAGCTATATGCAGACTCTTAGGACTTGTCACTGATTTACAGATATTGTATTATTTTTATCATCATTGGGTGCTTTGTGGAACAGATACCACTTGATAGTACAACAATCACTAATACCCACTGATATTATGAAAGTATGAATACTATGTTTATTGGATGAAATGTCAAAAATAGACTTAGGCATCAAGACATAGAAGCCAGGATGACAAGTTAGTCACCTTCCTTTTACTATATCAAAATCTTTGTAAGGAAAGATATTGGACCCGCAATGACCTTGAAAATTCATATCCTTGGGTACATTATGCTTCGTATACCTTAGTGAGAATCTGAGTTTAGAAAATAGACAAGGAAATTGTTTCAACCTCACCGTAGTTTACACATAACAAAGATCAAGATATATATGGCTATCCACTCATGTTGGTAGCTCTTACCATAAAAATTCAAGTTAAGTGAAACTTATAGGATCATTTGGAAGAATCACCATACGTAGAAAACCAAGAAAATGTTATTCCCCTATCCTTGCAACTCTTTATCTTTGCGTAGACGTCATGGAGTAACTTAGAAGACATAACAGTCATCAATTGAGAATCAATCAAAGAAAACTAATAACTGCTTAAATGCCCCTAGTTAAAACATCATCAGTACATAAAAGAGTCATAATAATACCAAGATCAAACTGTGTTTAAGTAGTATTGAGAAATACTATTGATTCATTTGTTAAGCACAGTAGAAATTAATCAATCAAAATGTGGACTTTAAGCAATATGTATTCCATGTCCGTGTATAACTTTGTCTCTTGTTTTCAATCCAATGTAGGTCTTGTGTCAACCATTTTAGGGTGCATACAGGACTTAGGAACACCATTTATGTTTGTGCAATGTTTGTTCCATCCTTGTTTCGTGATGGTGATAGTTTGGTGCAAGTATTAAGAAGCATTGGGTCACAAGACAAACCATCCTATGATGACCTAGCAGATGTAACCTAACATGCTAGTAAAGATGCCCCGAGTGAAAAATGACTTGTTCCCTAAGACAGAAATGTAGACAAATCCCAAGCAAGGATAGGATATTTGTAAGGAAACAAAGTCAACTCATAGCACAAGTATAATTGTGAAGGCCTAGTATCAGTAACACATTGATAGATAGAGTGCAGAATACAAGTGACACCTGATTTCTAGGTTTTCACCACTTTGCAAAACTTTTTATTCTTTTTGCTACCAGGATGCCCATTTTACCAGGTTGTCATTAAGGCACTTTTCTCTTTTTCAAATTTTTTTGCTATTTTTTGTTTTTTGAATGTTTTTGTAGTATCAAGGCGCCTATTTACTAGGTTTTTACCAATGATACCTTTCTTCAAGACTTTTTCCACTATTTTTGGATTTCTTCAGGATCAATTTTCTAATATTTTTGGTATTTTTTAATTTTTCCACTATACACACTCTGCTATCCAAACATCAAGTGTAGAACCTCTTCAAATGCAGAGTATTGATAGGATCTAGAAGGACATCTCCCTCAAGTGTAGTGAGGTGATAGGCTCCAGTCTCAAAAGTAGCAGTGATGACATAAGGTCCCAACCAATTAGGTTCAAACTTTCCCTTCTATTCTTTATTAGACTGGTTCTTAGGATTATCCTTTAGGTTGAGATCCCCTTCCTAAATTTTTTGTGGTTTGACCTTCTTATTGTATCCTTTGGACATTCATGTTTGGTACACCTTCAAATAATAAAATTCCTATTGTCTATGCTCATCAAGTAAATCCAAAGAATTTACCCTATCAATGCGGTATTGATCATCAGTAACAAGACCTTGTAAAGATACAGACAAAGATGGGATTTCAACCTCAATAGGTAGTATTGTCTTAGTGCCATAGACTAAGGTAAATGGCATGGCTCCAGTTGGTGTTCTGATGCTTGTTCTGTAGGCCCAAAGTGTCAGATTGAGTTGTAAATTCTAGTCTCTATCATACTTACTCACAACATTGTGTAGGATCTTGAGAATATTTTTGTTAGATGCCTCAACCTGTCCATTACCTTGGGGATAATAGATTGAGGAGAAATGTTGAGTAATGTGGAACTGTGCACAAAGGTCATCAATATCTTGGTTTTAAATTGGCCCCCATTGTCTATTACAATTGAAGAGGGTATCCCATATCTACAGATAATGTAGTTCAATATGAACATAGCCACCTATTTTCCAGTGGCTTTGATTAGTGGCATGACTTTGACCCACTTTGTGAAATAATCAGTGGTTGTAATGATGAACTTGTGTCCATTTGAGGAATTAGGATATATTTGTCCCACCAAGTCGAAGGCTCGTTGCTGAAATGGCGGCCAATGTGTTATGAAAGGTATAAGTTCTTTGGCAGGAGCATGGATGAGATTTCCACGTGTCTGGCATTTATGACATATTTTGGAAAATTGAATAACATCCTTTTCCATTGTAGGCCAGTAATAGCCTATTCTAAGCAGTTTCTTTGCTAGTGAAAAGCCATTGGAATATGATCCACATATACCTTCATGTTCTAAACATCCAAGAAGTGTAATGTCAAGACCTCATCTATATAAGTTATTAGTTATGAGAACATAACATGATGTTATCCTAATCAGGGATATTTTTTCATTCCTAGATAGATCATTGGGAATGATTTGGTCAGTTAGGTAAGCAATGATTTTAGCATACCAAGATTGGTCTGGGGTGTTTAAAACACAAATTACTTGGTATTCAGGGGTATCCAAGGCTAGATAAGATAATTCTTCCACCAAGAAGTCATAGAAGAATTGATGTTCCTCCAGTTGTAACATGGATGCCAATGTAGCCATAGCATCTATAGCTTTGTTCTTTGTTATGGGTATTTGTTGGAATGTGATGAAGACAAAGTACTTCTTTAGGTCATCTACCAGTTGCTTGTAGGGCATCAACTTCTCATCTTTTGTCTGATAATCTCCATTGAATTGATTGATAATAAGCTGGGAGCCACTATACACATGTAACTCTACAATTTTCCATTCCATGGAAAGCTTAAGACCATTTACCAATGCCTCATATTCAAAAATTTTATTTGTGCATGGAAACATCAATTTGTAGGACTTGGGTATCTTGTAGCCTTGAGGAGTTATTAATAGAACTCCTGCTCCAAAGCCTTGTTCCTTAAAATAACCATCAAAGTACATCTTCCACAGATACTCAATGAGATGCATAATTGTTTCATTAGGGAACTCAACTCTTAAATGCTCGTCATCTTGGAGTGGCAAATCAGCTAATTGATCTACGATGACTTGTCCTTTAATAGCCCTCCTGTCCACATACTCAATGTCAAATTTGCTCATAATGAGGACCCACTTTGCCAAATGTCCTGTTAATGTTGTCTTGCTCAGGAGGTATTTCAAAGGACCTACCTTTGCAATGAGCCTTACTATATGTGATAGCATGTAATGTCTTAATTTTTGTGATGCAAAGACTATCACTAAGCATGCTTTCTCAATAATTTTGTAATTGAGTTCATAGGAGACTAGTGTTCTACTGATGTAGTAGATTGATCTTTCTTTCTTAGTTTCATCCTCTTGTGCAAGCAATATTCCTAGTGATGTGGCTATAGCTGAAATATATAGGAGTAATGGCTTTCCATGAATGGGTGCCATAATAATAGGAGTAGCCAGGTACTCTTTTAATTATCTAAAGTTGGCTTCACAATGTTTATCCCAATTGAAGGTGACCCCTTTATGTAGTAATTTGGTAAAGGGTTGTGCTCTGTTGGCAAGTTGTGACATGAGCCTTTTGATCAACTGGAGTCTCCCTTGTAACATACTCATTTGACTAATGTTGCATGGAGTCATCTCTAGTATGGCTTTGACTTTTCCAGGGTCTACCTCAATTCCTTTTGCTGAGACAATAAATCTTAGGAGTTTTCCTAATTGGACCCCAAAGGCACATTTCTTGGGATTGAGCCTGAGTTGAAATTTTTCCATACTATCCAATATCTTTCTTAAGTCATCAATATGAGTATTTTTTTCTTTTGATTTAGATAAGGTGTCATCCACGTAATCCTCCATGCTTTTATGCATCATATCATGGAATATAGTGGTCACTACTCTTTGATATGTAGCACCTGCATTGTTTAAGCCAAATGGCATAACGTTCCAATAAAAGGTTCCCCATGTGCATGTAAATGTGGTTTTCTCTTGATCTTTAGGGGAAATTTTAATTTGATTATAGCCTGAGAACCCATCCATTAGTGAGTACATTTGGTAGCTTGTCGTGAGCTCTATGATCATATCAATATTAGGTAGTGGAAAATCATCCTTGGGAAATGCCTTGTTTAAATCTCTAAAGTATGTGCATATCCTGATAGCTTTATCTGATTTAGATACTAGGACTACATTAGAAATCCATCCTATGTAAGCAATGACTCGGATGAATCCAGCTTTCAGCAATTTCTCTAGCTTTGCTTTTACTAGTAATGCAACATGAGGATGCATTTTTCTGAGTTTTTGTTTCATGTGTTTGATCCTAGGAGCTATAGATAAATGGTGCATTATTAATTCAGGATGTAGTCCACACATATCTGTGTATGACCATGCAAAGTTGATCTTTTTCTCTTTCAGGAACTCAGTGAACTGTGTCTTCTCCTCTTTTGACAAAGATTGTGCTAGGTGAACTAATTGAGGATCTTCAATTGTGCCCAAGTTAACTAGTTGTGTTGGTTCTATCGGAATTGAAGACCTTTCTTGAAAGTGCTTGGGGAGGATATCAAGAATCTCATCTTTTGGTGCCTCTAAGAGGTTTTCACCATTAGATACATCTTTTGTTTTTACTATTTTATAATCTGACACTGCCACAACGTGGTTTTCACTGTCTGCTCTCTTTCCCCCTTTATTTTTCAATTTTTGACTGAGAAAATTTATATCCTCCTATGACATGTTCACACTCCTTGCATTGGTGGAAGAAGGGTAAGGTTCACAAGAGTTTAGGTAGCAAGCCAAGGTGTAGTCATTGGGAAAGTTGAGGATAGGAGTAGGACCTGTATTAGTCCAATCAATTAGGTTTGGGTTTATCAAAGACAAGGAGTCGATCTCTAGGAAGGACAACATCACGTCAGTGTCAAGACTAATAACTGACATGACATGTTCTGTTAAGTTAATCTCTTTGATGTTTAGATCAATAAGATTCAGATCATCATTAAAAGGGTTGTTGTTAGTAATATGTGGACCAAACTCTAGTGACTCACCAGTTGAGTATTCTTCTTCTTCATCTCTTTGTAGGAGGAGGCTCCTAGCTTGTCACCTCTAAATTTATTCTAGACTTAGGAGAACACCAATTTCTTCATCAATGATTTGGGGAAGGAATTCCTCCTCTACTTCAGGAATATCAACATTATTAGGAGTGGTGTTAGGATGTTCTCTATGTTCTGATGGAGCCGCGAACATATGAATTCCATCTATCTCAATGTCCTTTGTGGCAACATATAGTTCATCCCACTTGTAATCATGTGAGTTGGTTACTTCATCATCAGACCTGTTCAAGAATTCAACAATAGTTACCTGGTGTACTCTATTATCCACTTGTAGATCAAAGTGTGTTAAATTGAGGACATGTGAAACTGTGACTAACTTTACCCAGTTAGGATGTAAATCATGTTGTCAAGGTGTGTCCTCAGTAGCTATTGTGACCAATGGTACTGATGGATCATCTTATGTTGTTTCTTCTACCTCTTGAATAGGAGCTTGTGTTAATAAAGGTATGCGAAGGTCTTGTGGTACTTCAAATCTTGGTACATAGCACTCTCCTTGATATTCAGGATTCTCCATGCCAACATGTAATAATCTTTCATAGGACCATGGTTCTAGCTCTATTTCTTCTATTTCATCACTCCCTTTGTCAGAAACTGGACTATCCCTTGAAGAAGGGTCTTCAGATTTATTATTGAAATCTAGTCTCATTTTATCTTTAGTATCCCTGAATTCCATGTGTACAGGTTCAATGAGTCCTTTTCCTTTGTCACCTAAAGGTCCTTTTCCTTTATATCCCATTTTTTTGAGGAGATTATATCCTTTTCCATACTTCTCTGAGGATATTTCCACATGTTTTACCTTAGCCTCCTTTGGTTCTCCTTTGTAAAGCCAGGCCAAGACTGCCTGTTCTTCTATGTTATTTAAAGAAGATGTGGATGCCCTAACCATGCCAGTTTCTTTGTGGATTTCTAGCATTTGAGATGCAGCAGGTGTGAATGATGAGGAAGGTTTTCCATAGGATCTTGGTGATACTGGAAGTTCTGTTAATGACGGGGTTATGTCCAGCTTATATTCTCCCATACCTATTTCTTCAAGTTTTAAGGTCTTTCCAAAAATTTTCATCACCATGTCTTTGGTAGTCTCAGGAGAAATCTCATCTATAGCCTCCTTATTATGTGGGACCATACTACAAGCCTTAATATTGTTGCAAGTATAATTGGCATCTGCGGGAATTGTCACTTCCACCCCATTATGTGGGAACTTGATACATTGGTGGAAGGTAGA
The DNA here is from genome assembly GCA_018584345.1 of Thuja plicata. Taxonomy (NCBI): domain Eukaryota; kingdom Viridiplantae; phylum Streptophyta; class Pinopsida; order Cupressales; family Cupressaceae; genus Thuja; species Thuja plicata. The sequence continues at coordinate 543,352 of MU226053.1, read as the reverse complement.
TGACACAACTTGCATTTTGTGAATCTAGGGTCTCCCTAACAGTATGTTGTAAGCCAGGGGTAGATCTAGAACTTGACATATGACATTCCTTTCAACTGGCCCAACTCTGATGGGTAGAATAATAAGACCTTTAGAGGATATTTCTTCCTCATCATAAGCTTTGATAGTGAATTTGCTTCTAGAGTCAATGGTCTATTCTGAAAGACCCAGTTTCTTGATGAGATTAAGGGTAAAAATATTCAATCCTACACCTCCATCTATCCATACGCATCTAACACAAGATTTATGAGTGAGGACTTCAATATGAAGGGGTTGATTATGTGGATGTGTTAATAACTTATCATCCTGTTTAGAAAAGGAGAGATAATGTTGCATTGAGATGTGATTAACCATCACTTGGATTTTGTCTATATCAAGGTCCTTTGGCACATTTGCAGCGTGTAGGGCCTGTTCAAGAATTTCCCTATGTACTGTGGAGATTTTAAGCAACTCAAAGATGGAAATTTTAGCAGAGGTTTGTTGCAATTGATCGACCAGGTTATACTTTGCTATAGGAGTAGTAACTGTAACCACCTGGATTTGGTATGTTCTGACTATAGACCCTATTTTCCCTAAGTGTGATCATACCCCCAATTATGTCACGACAATGTTACATTGGCATAATTAATTTTTCAGATTTAATGTCCTAGGTGATTTTTATCACTAAATTATATTAACTGCTACAGCCATACAATTTAAACCAATTTAAACCAATTAAAACAAATCAAAATTCAAAACATGGCTATAGTATTTAATCATAAAGAAATTAAATAAATCTCAATATGTCTCATCACTTGCAAATGAACCCATTCCCCTAGCCTAATTAATTTAATTAAATTGGTTATAATCCTATTGATTATTAAAAAGTGATAAAATGTTTAAATAATTAATATTCCTATTTTTGAAAGAATTAAATAAGTTTAATTCATTTCATTAATATTCCTCTAAACCCCAACCTAACCCACTTCAACCACTTTGACTCTGGGTTCGAACCTATCCCAACCCATTCACCCTTGCTAATCTAATCTTAATCCTAATTTTATTCTAACCCACCTCCTAATGTTGTCACATTCCATTAAAGAATGATTAAAGACTCAACCCACTTGAGAAAGTCAAGGAATCTCAAGATTCCTTTCCTCAAGTCCACCTTCTCAAGCTTACCTCTTACACCCTTCCCATGCTTCTTTAAGGCTCTCAGTAATGCCTCATTAATGTAGATTATTTAAGCCCATGTCTCCACCATGCCTATTGAATGCATTTGGTATTTATTTCTCTTACACACCATTAATGAGTTTTTCAACTCCATTAATGCACCTTGTCCCCTCTCTCACTTTTGTTTCTTCTATAAATAGAAGGGGTTTTTGAGCACAAATAAGCCTTCATTTTTAGAATAAAAATTGCATTGTTATGTTGTTAGAATAAACATAGGTTCATATCATATTTTAGATTTCATGTTCATGCATTGTTATTTTCATGCTTTTTAGAGCTAGAATGCATGTTTAGGAGATATCTTTATTATTTTAACTCAAATCCTTCATGCTAAGTCATATATGTCATTGATAGTAGCATAATTTGAGGGCTATTATGTTGCGTATCATACTCTTCTTAGTTAGAAAGTAATAGGTCAATTTTAGTTGCTTTATATGCTCATCTAACCATGTTTTCCACTAATGCAATGACCTATTGAAGTGTTGTGTCTCTCTTAATAGGTACAAAAATCAACATTTCTAGCACCCACTGTGGGGCTTGATTCGAGATTTGCCTCATTTTTAACCTTATTTTTCACTAATATTTCCTCCCAGTTTTCAGGTCCAGAATCGCATCTGGTCATTTTGGTTCACATCCGGGATATGCCATCGCACCACAAAAAATGAGGCTCGCATCCAGGATTTCCTAGATCATTTTTGGTTGAGGATCACATCTAGGGAACATTTAGTTGCATCTGGTGACAAAGGCTCGCATACGGTATCGCATACTTTTATTTTAATATCACATCTCATGAATTTTATTTGTGAGCTTCATTACCTAACCACTAATGTTTGCGCGCTTGATTTCTTTCATCTTTTCACAGCCTAACTAGTGCTTACAGGTTGCCTTCAAAGGTTTTTCTTGGGATTTAAATGAAGAATACTAACGTGGTTTTTTTAGGTTGCCTAACCCCCATCTTGACCTCTATTTTTACATGCATTTTACACTAAAAACATTTTCTAATTTTCTACTAAACTGACTAGAGGACTATGCTCTTTTCCTTTTTAAGGAAAATCAAAAACTCACACATTGGTTTATGTGTTGAAAGGAATTTGGAGATAACTGAACCAAGGAAAACAAAACTAAAATTCAATTTGGATCAGTAACTGAACAATCAAAGCATTAAAATTTTGGGGCTCAATGAACAAGTTCAATCATTTAATTCAATTTGGATCAGTAACTGAACAATCAAAGCACTAAATTTGTGGGTTAATTGAACAAGAACATTGTCTAATTTTGCGAATCATAAATTGAACAAGCTACTCACTTAATATTGTGGATACTTGAACAAGCAAAATTTACTTTCAAGCATTCTGTTTTCCATAAAGTTGGAACATCTTAAATTGAGCACAACATTGCTTGAGGGAACGAACTATTTGCTTGAATCTATTTTGGGAGAAAATGGCATTGATTAGGAGAGTATGCTCTTATTCTTTGGAGGACTCAAAAATCTAGACATCCTACGCTCGCCAATCCTTTGTACACTTATTTAATAGTAGAGGGCTTACCGGTTGAGAAAAAAATCCCCTGGGAATAACCCAAGTGAGGACAGGTTTTACGCCAACCCTTCCAACTCACTATAAATAATTGATTCCTCATAGGCCAAAGCCTCAGAAGATGGAATCATTTTTGTTCCTGTAATTTTGACATCATTCCATGGACATGCTTGGGTATGTGTAGAGTGGAGCCGCTTGAATCTTGCTTGCAAGAATACATATACTTAAGTACTCATAGGGCTATACGCCTCACAAATGGATTGCCCAATCATAGAAAACATTTAAACTGAAAGAATTCCTTATTCACCCCCGAAAGGGTGATAATCCTTGTGCAAGGCAAAAATTAATTTCCCCAAGACACTCGTCATCTCATGCCCTCACTTGCATTTGGATTCGGCTAATACAACATCATGACTGGAGCCATTGCGTGCTTGGTGATGGCTATATTATTATTAGCATTTGAGTGTGTACTGAAGTCAATGAGCAAGGATTTTCATCCTCCACCTAGAAATCAGGGCATAAAAATGTGTTTGTTCACCCTTTAACAATGCAATAATGCTTGACGTAACTAAAATATCATTAAAAAGATAACATATTCAAACAAGAAATAAATTTCAATCCTGGGTCTATGCATGTGTTTTACACTCACTGGAAAGTCTAAAAAAAACCTTAATGTCAAACAAAATTTCATGTACTTCAAGACAAAACATGACAGAACATCAGAGGCTCACATCTGGGATGCTGGCTCACATCTGGTAATTTTTGCATCGCATCTGGGATGCTGGCTTGCATCTGGTAATTTTTGCATCTCATTTGGGATATCAAAGGTCACATCCAGGATGCTGGTTCTCATCTAGGAAAGCATAGTGTTGCATTCAGAGGATCGCATCTAGGACAGTGGGTATTTGTGTAGGTCCCTCTCAGAAAAATTTAGTATATTTGGGTACCCTTTTGGCTCCTTAGTTTGGTCTTGCTACTTTTTCTGGTCTACCAGTTGTTGTTTCAAAAAAATTTCACAAGTCTATCTTGCATGTCCTTTTGGATCTTCACAATTGATCCCGAATCATGTGGATTTTACAATCGACAAAACAGCTTGATTCCTAGCTTACTATCAGGGCACTCTAACACCCTCTGATGTTGGAGTCACTTCAAAAAATTGACTCTCATTGGTTCCTAGCTCACTATCAAGGCATTCTAACACCCTTTGACATTGGAATCAATCACTTTGAAACATCAAACCCAAACTCACACATTTGGGGGCAATTCATAAATCCCTTTGGCACCATTCTGAGACTTTGATCAAGACAATCTTACAATGACTGAAAACAAATGGGATGAATCCTATGGTCTTAACAACAAGGAAGAATAAATTCTCATTAAGACCCTATCTAAGAAAATGCAATCTTTGAAATCTGAAATTCAAGACTTAAAGGTAGAAAAGGATACCTCATCAAGTGGGTCTTCACTAAGATCAATCTTTCCTCTTCTCTATGATCACAAGACACACATGTCTTCACATTCTTCAAAGGAGAAACCTCCTCATGGTAATCCTATCTTTGATCAAGAGATTATTTCATAGGATCATGTCAATCCTATCATCGATCAACATACTCATAATCTTGAATCCAACATATCTTTGGAGAGTTCAAGTGGATCTACATGTCCAAGGGATAGACATTTATTCCTTTGAGATGATCTTATACAAAAATGCTAGCAGAGCTTCTTGAAAAAAATCTCATCACATTGCCTCAAACCACCTCATGTGGAATTTCATTTGTGAGTACCTACTATGCCTATCATCGAAATAATGAGCATAAAACTTCAAATTGCATGGAGTTAAAATATAAAATTGAAGATCTAATTGATGATGCCATGATCGAAGTTGAAGATACTAATGAATTATCAAATGGCAATACCAATCCCAAGCATGATCAAAATCATGAACCCTTGTCTAGAAATGAGTTACATACTACTTCTACTTCTTCCACTATTCCTCCATCTAACAAAGCTTCAAGGATATCCAAATATCCTCCATCACACAAAGATCCTAATGCTTTTCGTGATAACTATGTCTACCCTCAAGGGATGCCTTTAAAATAAATCCAAGCTAATCTATATCTTGTAGCAAGTACATTCCATGCTCCTAAGATCAAATACCCTAAGCTTTCATATACTTCAAGGCCTATTTTGGATAATTCCCCAACAATTCTTCAAGAATCCCTCATAAAGATTAAAACTCCTATCTTTTCCTTTAGAGTGGAACCATGTCAAGAGGATAATAAAAAGAATAAAGAAACAAGTCTTACTAATGATTAAGATCAAGAAATTATCCTATCCCCTCCAACATTTGATGAAGATCCAATATCCCTACAATATGAAGATGGTCCACACATGTGTTTTCATTCACTAACGAGTCTCAGAACACAAAACTACAATCAAACGAACTTCACACACTTCCAAAATGAACTTTTCAAAATTGATCAAAACTGATAGAGACATCATAAAATTGCATCTTGGATTTCTTGAATCGTATGCAGTATTTAGGCTCGCATTTGGTATCCAGGCTCGCATATGGTATTTAAGCTCGCATCTAGGGTCGTCAATAGATCACATCCAATATTTCTAGGGTCACATCTAGGATAGTGGACACTTGCAAGATAGTTTCTTAGAAAGTATCAGTTGATTTGGATACCCTTTTGGCTCTTTAGTATGTCCCTATTTTATTTTTTAGTCTCCTTGTCTTTATATCAAAACACTTTTTCAAAACATCCACCTTGCATGTCCTGTCAGTATCTCATAATCTATTTCAATACATGTGGTATGTCCGCTTATTACAACAACTTAGTTCCTAGCTTTGTAAGAAGAATGAAAAGAATGAAAGCTTAAACAAGTATTAATCCAAGAAAATGAAATGCATGGAAGATATTACCACAACCAAAGGAGAGAAGATTGCAAGATCAACCACAAAGTACTTCAAGAAT
>MU226053.1:522266-532781 GCA_018584345.1 Thuja plicata | reverse complement strand
TTATTAAAGGAATTAAAAAATAGTGACATGTCCTCTTACATGGACTAGAGGACAAATACAATATAGGATACCTTGGTTTATCCTTTTAATTACATATTATCAACCAAGGAAAGATTAATTCTAACAAGCTCACTATTAGGGAATTCTAACCCTATGACACTAGAATCACTTACTTCCACCAAAACTCAAATGATACTTCCACCTAGACACACTCACTTGAATGATTTGAGATACTGCTTGACCCTCTCATGAAACTTTGACATATTTGAGATATGGATACATGGTTAACACAAGACACAACAAGTACACCTCTAAAGGATCAAAAGTTCCTCCTAAATTGCCACACTTTCAAGGAGAAACATCTCATAGTTCCCTACTTGATCTAGACTCTCCACAAATGGATAGAAACACTCGTAAATGGAGTACAGTTTTTGAAGAATATGACAATAGAAAAAGCCAAAAGAACGAAGATCTTGATGAAAATGAAGAAACCACATTTGAACGTCCTCCATTTGGATTGGATAGTGAGGGGGAGATCCCTGAAGACAAGTACGATAAACTCAAACAAAGAAAGAGGTTACACAAGATACTGGAAAGGATAATTGACAAGGATAAAGAGAAATATTTCCTCCATTTGGCATCCACTGGCGTAAAACTACCCCTGGATTATGATGTCAAACAGCTAAAAGAAAAAGAAGTACCAACTCCTATATCCATTTTTGCTAAGCAACTCACTTTAATGCAAACTGAGCTTACAACGCTCAAACAGGAGAAGGCAAAGCCTAAAACAAAATACTCTTTGTACACCATTTGTTTGTTTCCTTTCCACAAGAGTATCAATATGGTTACATTCCCTCCCAATGTGGCACGACCAAAATACGACAATTATATGGAAGAGACTGATCCACATGACCATGTTCGAGAGTTTTGTGCTCTTAGCATAGAGTACATGCATGAACCTACTTACCTCATGCGACTATTTACTGGAAGTCTAGGAGGCAATGCCATGGAATGGTTCTCAAAGCTTACACCCAAGGTAAAAACTTTTAAGGAGTTGATTCAACAATTTATTCAACATTACTTCTACAATATCCAACATGATGTGACTATGATGGATCTATATAATACTAAGAAAAATAACAATGAATCATTTACACACTTCCTACAAAGATGGAGGAAAATCTTTGCACGGTACTCCAGAGCTATTCCTGAATCAGAGAAGATGGAAATCTTTGTCAATAACTTGGTACTAGAATTGAACTACACATTGCAAATGCAAGATTCCCCTAGTTTCGACAAGATGATTAAAAATGCCCTTCGTATCCAATAAGTTATGGTCAGAAAGGGGGAGATCACTCTTCAAAGTGAAAAAAAATCAAACAACTCCAACTCCAAACCTAAATGGTGGAAATAGAACAAAAATGTTGTCAACGATGGAGTAGTAGATGCATCCAATGTTGGCCCTAAACCTGAAGTATTCAATCTAACCAACAGTATGCAAGCAAGCAAGGATGCCAAGATAACAACCCCCATACACAAAGAAAACAATGATAATAGAAAGGGTCGGACATAGACTTCAAAACCTCAAAGAACATTTACTCCTTTGGGAGAGCCTCTCGAGACTATTTTGAAGACACTTCTAGATAACAAAGTTCTCACAATCCCAGATTCTAAACCATGGGAACCAATGGTTAAACCAAGATGGTGGGATGATAACTCCTACTGTGTCTTTCACAAGAACAAAGGACACAAGACTAACAATTTCCTTAAGCTTAAACATGTTATTCAAGACCTCATTGAAGGAGGAAAGATCAAAGTGGACAAACACACTACCAATGAAGATCATACAGCATTCAATAAACCATTCCCTAATTACGACAAAGGGGAAACATCTAAAGGAAAAGGTAATGAAGTAAACTAAGCCTATTCCAACAATGATAATGTGATCAATATGCTAGACATTAAAACCAAATCAATTAATGTGGTCACAATCAAAGGTGTCTCTTTCCACTCAAACGTAGTGACATAGACTCAAACACAGGTCACGATCAAAGGACCCAATTCTTCCCCAAAACCAGCATCAACATCCAAGGTTCCTATCATTACTATTCCCAAACTAGTAGCAAAACATGTGGTTACTATTCTTGGAGCAAGGTATGGCTTGGTAGACCAATTGCAAAAAACCTCTACCAAAATTGCCATCTTCGAGTTGCTCAAGATATCCACAGTACATAGAGAAATCCTAGAACAAGCTCTACATGTTTCTAACGTCCCAAAGGATATTGAAATAGACAAATTCCAAGCGATGGTCAATCACATCTTAGCGCCACATTACCTCTCCTTTTCTAAAGAGGATGATAAGTCTTTGACACATCCACATAATCAACCCCTCCATGTCGAATTCCTCATTCATAAATCTTGTGTTAGACGCATGTTGATAGATGGAGGCGCAGGTTTTAATATTTGTACACTTAATCTAATCAGGAAACTGGGGCTTTTAGAAAAGACCATTGACTCTAGAAGAAAAATAACTATCAAAGCTTATGATGAGGAAGAAAGATCCTCTAAAGGTCTTATTGTTCTACCCATCAGAGTCAAACCAATTGAAAGAAATGTCATATGTCAAGTTTTGGATCTACCCCTAGCCTACAATATCCTATTGGAGAGACCATGGATTCACAAAATGCAAGTTGTGCCATCTACTTACCACCAATGTATCAAGTTCCCACATAATGGGGTGGAAGAGACAATTCCTATAGATGCTAACTATACTTGTAACAATATCAAGGCAGGTAGTATGATTCCACATAACAAGGAAGTTATGGATGAAATTTCTCCTGAGAATACCAAGGACATGGTTATGAAGAGTTTTGGAAAAACCTTAAAACTTGAAGAAATATGTATGAGATAATAAAAACTGGACCTAACTCCATCATTGACAAAACTTCTGGTGTCACCAAGATCCTATGGAAAACCTTCCTCAACATTCACACCTACTGCATCCAAGGATCTAGAAATACACAAAGCGACTGGCATGGTAAATGCATCCACATATTTTTTAGATAACACAGAAGAACAGATAGTCTTGGACTGGCTTTATAAAGGAGAACCGACGGAAGCTGAGGTCAAACATGTAGAGATATCCCCAGAATAGTATGGTAAAGGATATGATTTCCTCAAAAAGATGGGATATAAAGGAAAGGGACCTCTAAACAACACAAGAAGATGACTTATTGAGCCTATACCCATGGATTTCGGGAATACCAGAGACAAAATAGGACTGGTTTTTAATACTAAAACTGACAAACCTACTTCAAAAGATAGTCCAGCATCAGATAAAGTGAGTGATGAAACAGATGAACTAGAGCAGTGGTCCTATGAAAGGTTATTACATGTTGGCATAGAGAATCCAAACTATCAAGGAGAGTGCTATGTACCCAACTTTGAGGTATCTCAAGATATCCACATACCTTTGTTAGCACAACCTCCCATTCAAGAGGTAGGAGACTCAACAATAGATGGTTCAGAGATACCATTGATAGCAACAGCTACAAAAAGCACACCCCAATGATAGGATTTACATCCTAACTGGGGGAAGTTGGTTACAGTTTTACATGTTCTTGATCTACCACACTTTGATCCATAGATAGCTAACCGAGTACACCAGATAACTATTGATGAATACTTAAACAGGTTTGATGATGAAATAACTGACTCTCATGATTATGAATGGGATGAGCTATCTGTCACTGCATAAGACATTGAAATAGATACAATTCACATGTTTGTAGCTCCCTCGACACCTCATGAACATTCTAATACTACTCACAATGACACTGATAATCTTGAAGAAGAGGAAGAGTTCCTTCTTCCCGTCATGGATGGAGAGACTGCTACTTTCCTAAGTCTAGAAGAAGTTCAAAGGTGACAAGAAAGAAACCTCCTTTTACGGAGAGATGAAGATAATAGTTCTACTGACGAGTCACTATATTTTGGTCCACATATGACTAACAACGACCCTTTTTATGATGATCTAGCTCTTATTTATCTAAACATCGAAGAAACTAACTTAACAGGACATGTCATGTCAGTTAATAGTCATGATGCTAACATGATTATTTCCTTCCCAGAGTCTGACTCTCTGTCCCTAATAAACCCAGATCTAATTGATTGGACTAGTACAGATCCTACACCTATCCTCAAATTTTCCAATGACTACACCCTAGCTTGCTATCTCAATGCTTGTGAACCTTACCCTTCTTCCACCAATGCAAGGAGAAAAAACATGTCACAGGAGGATATCAGGTTTCTCAGTCAAAAATTGAAAAATAAAAAGAAAAAGGGAACTGACGATGAAAACCACATTGTGGAAAAATAGTAAAGACAAAAGATGTATCCAATGGTGAAAACCTCTCAAAGGTGCCAAAGGATGAGATTCTTGATATCCTCCCCGAACATTTTTAGGAAAGGCCTTCAGTTCTAATAGAACCAACACAACTAGTTAATTTGGGCACAATTGAAGATCTTCAAATAGTACACCTTGCACAATCTTTGTCAGAAGAAGAGAAGACACAGTTCACAGAGTTCCTGAAGGAAAAGAAGATCAACTTTGCATGGTCTTATATGGATATGCTTGGACTAGATCCTAATCTAATCATGCACCACTTATCTATAGCCCCTTGGATCAAGCCTGTGAAACAAAAACTTAGGAAGATGAATCCTCATGTTGCATTGCTAGTAAAAGCAGAGCTAGAAAATTTGTTGAAAGCTGGATTTATCAGTCATTGCCTACATAGGATGAATCTCCAATGTGGTCCCCGTGTCTAAATTTGATAAATCTATCAAGTTCTGTATGGACTTTAGAGACTTAAACAAGGCATGTCCTAAGGATGACTTCCCGCTACCTAACATTGACATGATCATCAATTTCATAGTAGGCTACCATATGTATTCCTTAATGGATGGATTCTCGGGCTACAATCAAATCAAAATTGCCCCTGAAGATCAAGAGAAAACTGCATTTACATGCGCATGGGGCACCTTTTGCTAGAATGTCATGCCTTTTGGGTTAAAGAATGTTAGGGCCACATATCAAAGAACAATGACTACTATATTCCATGATATGATGCATAAAAACATGGAAGATTACGTGGATGAAACCTTAGCTAAATCCAAAGAAAGGAGCACTCACATTGCTAACTTGAGAAAGATATTGGATTGAATGGAGCAGTTTCAACTTAGGCTCAATCCAAAGAAATGTGCCTTTGGAGTCCAATCAGGAAAGCTCATAGGGTTTATAGTTTCAGTAAAGGGAATTGAGGTAGATCCTGCAAAGGTGAAAGCTATTCTAGAGATGACTCCTCCATGCAACATCAGTCAAATGAGGAAGTTACAAGGGAGACTTCAATCAATTAGGAGGTTCATGTCACAACTTGCTGACAGAGCACAACCCTTTACCAAATTACTACATAAAGGGGTCACCTTCAAGTGGGATGAACATTGTGAAGCCAACTTTAGATAATTAAAAGGGTACCTAGCTACTCCTCCTATTCTTATGGCACCTATTCATGGAAAGCCATTACTCCTGTATATTTCAGCTACATCTACATCATTAGGAGTATTATTAGCACAAGAGAATGAAACAAAGAAATAAAGAGCTATCTACTACATTAGTAGAATGCTAGTCTCCTATGAGCTCAATTACAACATTATTGAAAAAGAATGCTTAGCAATTGTCTTTGCATCACAGAAATTGAGACATTACATGCTCTCACATACATTAAGGCTCATTTCTAAGATTGATCCTTTGAAGTACCTTTTGAGAAAAATAGCGTTAACAGGACGTCTAGCAAAATGGGTCCTCATCCTAAGTGAATTTGACATTGAGTATGTAGACAAGAGGGCTATTAAAGGACAAGTCATCACATATCAACTAGCTGATTCACCACTTCAAGATGATGAAACTTTAAGGATTGAAGTCCTCGATGATACCATTATGCATCTAACTGAGTATCCATGGAAGGTGTACTTTGATGTTTCTTTCATGCAACAAGGCTCTAGGGCATGAGTTCTATTCATAACTCCTCAAGGCTACAAGATACCCAAGTCTTACAAATTGATGTTACCATGCACGAACAACATTTTAGAATATGAGGCACTGGTAAATGGTCTTAAACTTGCCATGGAATGGAAAATTGTAGAGTTACACATATATGGTGACTCCCATCTCATCATTAATCAAGTTAATGGAGACTACCAGACAAAAGATAAAAAATTGACACCCTACAAGCAATTGGTTGATGACCTCAAGAATTACTTTGTCTTTGTCACATTCCAGTAGATACCCAGAATGGAGAACAAAGCTATAGATGCTATGGCTACATTGGTGTCCATGTTACAACTAGAGGAGCATCAATTCTGCTATGACTTCTTGGTGGAAGAACTATCCTATCCTGCCTTTGATACCCCTGAATACCAAGTAATCTATGTTTTGAACACCCCAGACCAATCTTGCTATGCCAATATCATTGCCTATCTCACTGACCAAACTATTCCTAAAAATCTATCTAGAAATGAGAAAATAGCCTTGAATAGGACAGCATCGCGTTATGTCCTCATAACTAATAACTTATATTGGTGAGGTCTCAATGGTATGCTTCTTAGATGTTTAGAACTCGAAGTGTCCGATCACACGTTAAAAGAAGTCCATGAAGGTGTATGTGGATCACACTCAAATGGATTTTCATTGGCTAAAAAAATGCTTAGAGTAGGCTATTACTGGCCTACCATGGAAAAAGATGCTATTTAGTTTTCCTAGACATGTCATAAATGTCAGACACATGGAAATCTTATCGATGCTTCTGCTAGAGAACTTATACTTGTAACCACCTGGGTTTGGTCTGCTCTGACCATAGACCCTATTTTCCCAAAGTGTGATCATACCCCCAATTATGTTCAGACAACTCTTCAATCAGCTGACATATTCTTTCGAATTAGATTTAATCTCCTAAGTGATCTAATCACTAATTTTACATTAATCACTTTAGCTAGATCAAACCAATCAATTTAATTCAATCAACTCAAATCAATACCTGGCTAAGGTAATTAATTTAAAAGGAATTAATGAAATCATATTTATACCTCATCACTTGCAAAATTAATCCCCTAGCCTAAATTGATTCAATTTAGCTATAGTCCTAATTAATTATTACAAAGAAAATCAAAGACTTAAATGATTAATTAAATCCCTATTATTGAGTGAATATGTTATTACAACATTTCATTTTATTAATATTCTCTCCAACCTAACCAATCTCAACTACCTAACCATGAGTTCAAACTCATCCCAACCCCTTCTCACATGCTAATTCTTCTTAATTAGCTAATTTACCCTAATTAGCTAATCCCCCTCCACTCATTCTCTCTCCTCCCATCTCTATCTCATTAGTCACTTCCCTTAATTCTTAAACCTAATCCTAAGCTACCCTTAAGCATGTCACATTCCATTAAGGCATGATTAGGAATTCAATACTCCCCCTAAAGTCAAAGTTGTCAGGCTTGACTCTAAACCCTCACCCATGCTTCTTAAACCCTCACCCATACCTCATTAATGCTTTCATATATGAGGCATTAATGGCTCTTACATATTCCTTCCACCACTCCTCATTAATGAGTCTTACACTCTCATTAATGGCAACCCTTCTAGAGTCTTCTCCCCTTCCTCCATTTCTCCTATAAATAGGATGGATTTTGAGCTCAAATGGCCCTTGAATCTTGATTTTGAAGGCCCTTGTTCTGGCCCTTGATTTTATGAAATATATTGTTGTAATGCTCCTAATTTTGAAGAGTTGATAGCATCCTTATGTTGCCCATATTTGGAGAATTGAAGGAGCAATCTTATGTTTATCATGTTTTAAGGATTTTCATAGTGCTTTCTAGCTTACTTCTTAGTTCTTTTGTTATAACCTTCATCTAGAGCTAGAATACATGTTTTTGAATCATTTAGATTACTTTTCATTTGAATCTTCAATTCATAGGTTGTATTTGTCACTGAAATATGCATAATCAGAGGGCTATTATGTCATTTTTCATACTCCTCCTAGATAGGAAGCAATAGATCGATTTTAGTGATTGCTATGTTTGCTAACCCCTTTTTTTCACTAATGCAATGATTTATTGAAGTGTTGTGTCTCTTAACAGGTGAAAAAATTACACACACATCTCTTGTACCCACTGTGGAGAAAGATTGCTTGAAATTTCACCAAATTTTACTCTCTGCCCTTAACATTTTCAAAATTTGCAGGTAGTTTAGCTTTTCCGGGATCAAGTTATCATTTTTGGTCATTCTTTTATCATTTTCAAGAGCAACTTATCATTCTTGGTAAATATTTTATCATTTCCCGGAGCAACTTATCATTTCTAGGAGTTTTAATATTGCCTGTCGTTGCACTTGTGGAAGGTAAAATTTGGCCTTAAAATCATTTCTGGTAATTGTTTTTGCATTTTTGGTATGTATTATCATTTTGGATAAAAGGAATATTGTCCTGGGTAAACTTTATCATTTGGGGTCAATCTTTTATCATTTTAGGTCTCTGAAATATCGTCTATCATCTAGCGGGCAAAAATACAGGGTTCTAACATTTGCTAATTTGATTTCTAACTTGCTAACTTGGTTGTTTCTATGATGGTGATCCTATTTTTATCCTAACTTATGTTTGTTGATTGCTGTCAGAGCTAAGAGAGCGAAAAGAAGATACTAACTCATGGTTTTATAGATTGTTGATCCCTTATCTTGACTTATATTCTTTTCTTATGCTTTTGAAACTAAAAAGTTTTTCTAATCTTATACTAAATTGACCAGAGGAATATGCTCTTTTCCTTTTTTAAGGAAAATCAGAAACTGACAAGTCAATTTATGATTTGAAAAGAATTTGGAGTAATTGAACAAATCAAACCTCATCGTCTAATTTTGGGATCAGTAAAGGAACAACACAAATCACTAAATCTTGTGGTTCAAAGAAAAAGTTCAATCATTTAATTCATTTGGAATCAGAAATTGAACATTCAAAGCACTAAATTTGTGGGATAAATGAACAAGTTCAATCGTTTAATTCATTTTGGATCAGTAATTGGATAAGTAAAGAACTAAAAACTGTGGTCAATTGAACAAATGCAAATTTACCTTCAAGCATTCTATTTTCCCTAAAATAGGAACATTTTAAATCGATCACAACATTGCTTGAGGGAATGAACTGTTTGATTGATTTTGTTTTAGGAGAAAATGACATGGATTAGGAGAGTATGCTCTTCTTCTTTGGAAGAATAAAAAATCTAGATGTCCTACACTCGCCAATCCTTTGTAAGCTTATTTAACAATAGAGGGCCTTTCGGTTGAGGAAAAAATCTCCTGGGAATGACCCAAGTGAGGACAGGTTCTATGCCAACCCTTCTAACTCGCTATAAATAATTTCTTCCTCGTAGGCTAAAGCCTCAGAAGACGGAGCCAGTTTTGTTCATGGAATTTTGACATCATTCTTTGAACATACTTGGGTATATGTAGAGTGAAGCCACTTGAATCTTTCTTGTGAGACTACATATATTCAGGTACTCATAGGGATATATGCCTCAATTTTGCCTTGTGAAATTCTGTGGGGGATGGTTTCGAATGGATTGCCCAATAATAGATAACACTTAAACTGAAAGAATTCCTGATTCATCCCCAAAAGGGTGATAATCCTTGTGCAAGGAAAAAATTAATTTCCCCAAGACACTCATCATATTGTGCGCTCACTTGCATTTGCAGTCGGCTAATACAACATCATGACTGTAACCATTGCGTGCTTGGTGATGGATGTATTCTGATTAGCATTTGAGTGTGTACCTAAGTCAATGAGAAAGGATTTTCATCCTCCACCTATAAAATATGGATAAAATGTGTGTCTGTTTCACCCTCCTAACAATGCAAGAATGCTTGATGTGACTGAAAATCATTAAAAAGATAACACCTTCAAACAAACAAAAAAATTCAATCCTTGGTCTACATGTATTTTTCACTCACTGGAAAGATGCAAACACACCCTATTATCAAGAAAATTTGTCCAAACTTCAAGATAGTATTGCATCATATCTAGGAAGAAAGGTTGCATCCGAGATATCAAAGCTCACATCTAGTTAAGAAAAACCCCGCATTTAGAGTGTCGCATCTAGGACAGTGGGAACTTTCATACTTATTTCTTAGAAGAATTCAGTACTTTTGGATACCTTTTTGGCTCTTCAGTCTGGTTCTGTTTCTTTTACTGGTCCATCTGTCATTGTTTTATAGAATGAACACCTGCTTAGACTCTGACTCTTCAGTCACCAGCGATAATATCATCCATATTTACTGAATGAAAACCATTTTCTTAACTTCATATCTCAATTCAGGGATCAAATTGTTAACAAGAATATCAATCCTTTCATTATCAGGAATAGTTCCAGAATAGAAAGAGCATTTTCATCTCCATCTTTGCAAGAATG
>MU226053.1:453863-474306 GCA_018584345.1 Thuja plicata | reverse complement strand
ATTAATTATGGTTTAGTAGAATTTAGGTCATGTGAAGGAATAAATAAATTAAAAATTTATTTAAAGGGGATCAATGAGGGATAATGTATTAAATAAGATTTAATACATTAAAAGGGGTAGTATTTAAGTTAAATTTAAATACTAAGGGAAGTGAATCATATTTAATTATATAAATTTAATTAAAAAGATAGAAGAATATAACAAATATAATCAATTAAAATTAACTATAATGTTATGGGAATATTAATTAAATTAATATAAGGATGATTTTGGACGTCTACAGAACCATCACTAATACCCACTGATATTATGATAATATGAATACTATATTTTATTAGAATGTCAGAAATAGACTTAGGAATAAAGGCAGAGAAGCTAGGATAACAAAATAGTCACCTTCCTTTTACTATATCAGAATCTGTATAAGGTAAGATATTGGACCCACAATGACCTTGAAAATTCATATCCTTGGGTACATTATGCTTTGTATACCTTAGCGAGAATCTAAATCAGAAAATAGACAAGGAGATTGTCCCAGACTCACCGTAGTTTATATGTAACAGAGATCAAAATATATGCGGCTATCCACTCTATGTGGAAGCTCTTACCATAAACATCTATGTCAAGTAAAATTTATAGGATCATACAAGAACAATCACCATACGTAGAAAACCAAGAAAACATTATGCCCCACTTCCTTGTGACTCTTTGTCTTTGCGTAGATGTCATTGGGTAACTAAGAAGACATAATAAATCATCACATGTGAATCAAGGAAATAAAATTTATAATTACTTAGATGCCCCTAGTTGAAAACATCATCAGGACATGAAAGAATCATAATCAAACCAATATTAAACTGTGTGTTTAAGTAGTACTTGTTCATTCATTTGTCAAACACAGTAAAGATTCATCAATCAAAAATTTGGAATACAAGCAATATGATGTTTCAGTTCTGTGCATTGAGAGGATAATTCATCCATGTTTGTGATCCAATATAGCTTTGTAGGAACTTCGTTAATGTAAATGTCATGTCTGGATATGTGATGTTTGAAAAGACACCCTTGTTTTGAAAAGTGACATTGTTTTGCATGTGACAAGAAACATCGTGTTTGTGAGGCAAACCATCTTGGAGAAACCTAGAAAATGTAACCTACCATGCTAGAAAAGATGCCCCCAGTGCTGAATGACCTATTCCTAAGATGCAAATGCAGACAAATCCCAAGCGAGGATAAGATAGCCATCTAGGAAACGAAGTGAGCATTTTGAGAATAGGTGTAATTGTGAAGGCCTAGTGTCAGTAATGTTTTGATAGATGGAGTGTTGAACACAAGTGACACCTGATTGCCAGGTTTTCACCACTTGGAAAGATATTTTCTTTTCTTTTTGCTACCAAGATGCCTATTTTACTAGGTGCTCATCAAGGCATTTTTTTTTCTTTTTCAATTTTTTTGCTATTTTTACTTTTTTGAATGTTTTTAGTATTTTCTGAGAACTATTTCACTGTATAAGCTCTGCTAGCCAAACATCAAGCATAGAACCACTTTAAATGTAGAGTGTTGATAGGATCTGGAAGAACATCTCCCTCAGGTGTAGCCAGTTGATAAGCTCCAGTCCCAAAAGTAGTAGTGATAACATAAGGTCCCAGCCAGTTAGGTTAAAAATTTCCTTTCTACTCTTTGTTAGGCTAGTTCTTAGGATTCTCCTTGAGGATGAGATATCCCACTTCAAACTTGCATGGTTTTACCTTTTTATTGTACCCTTTGGACATGCGTGCTTGATACACTTTGAAGTGATCGAACACCTATTATTTGTGCTCATCTAGTAGGTCTAAAGAATTCACCCAATCAATGTGCTATTGTTGATCAGTAACCAGACCTTGTAAAGATATCCACAAAGATGTAATTTCAACCTCAATAGGTAGTACTTCTTTAGTGCCATAGACTAGAGAAAATGGCATGGCTCTAGTTGGTGTTCTGATGCTTGTTCTGTAGGCCCATAGTGCTAGATTCAGTTGTAGATGCCAGTCTCTGCCAGACTTACTTACAATTTTGTGTAGAATCTTGAGAATATTCTTGTTAAATGCCTCAGCTTGTCCATTACCTTGAGGTTAATAGATTTAGGAACAATGTTGAGTGATATGGAACTGTTCACAAAGGTCATCAATGTCTTGATTTTTAAATTGGCCCCCATTGTCTGTTACAATTGAAGAGGGTATCCCATATCTACAAATAATGTAGTTCAGAATGAACATAGCCACTTGTTTTCTAGTGGCTTTGATTAGTGGCATGGCCTCGACCCACTTTGTGAAATACTCAGTGGCCATAATGATGAATTTGTGTCCATTTGAAGAATTAGGATATATTTGTCCAACCAAGTCAAAGGCCCTTTGCTGAAATGGCCAATGTGTGATAAAAGGTATAAGTTCTCTAGCAGGAGCAAGGATGTGATTCCCATGCATTTGGCATTTAAGACATGCTTTAGAAAATTGAATAGAATCTTTTTCCATGGTAGGCTAGTAATAGCCTACTCTGAGCAGTTTCTTTGCTAATGAAAATTCATTCGAGTGTGATCCACATACAACTTTGTGGACTTCTTTTAATGTGAGATCAGACTCTTCAAGTTCTAAACACCTAAGAAGTGTACCATCAAGATCTCATTGATATAATTTATTAGTTATGAGGACATAACACAATGTTGTCCTAGTCAAGGCTCTCTTCTCATTTCTGGATAGATTAGCAGGAATGGTTTGGTCAGTAAGGTAGGTAATGATATTGGCATACCGAGATTGGTCTGGTGTGTTCAAAGCACATATGACTTGGTATTTAGGGGTATCAAAGGTAGGATAGGATAGTTCTTCCACCAAGAAGTCATAGAGTATTTGATATTCTTCTAGTTGTAACATGGATGCCAAGGTAGCCATAGCATCTGCAACTTTATTCTCTGATCTTGGTATCTGCTGGAAGGTGACAAAGACAAAGTACTTCTTTAGGTCATCAACTAGTTGCTTATAGGGCTTCAACTTCTCATCTTTCATTTGGTAATCCCCATTGACCTGATTGATAATTAGTTGGGAGTCACCATAAACGTGTAATTCTACAATCTTCCACTCCATAGCTAGCTTAAGACCATTTACCAATACTTCAAATTCTAAAATATTGTTGGTGCATGGAAACATCAATTTACAATATTTGGGAATCTTGTAACCTTGAGGAGTTATGAATAGGACCCCTACTCCAGATCCTTGTTGAGTGAATGACCGTCAAAGTACATATTCCATGGATATTCAGTTAGATGCATGATTGGTTCATCAGGGAATTCAATCATTAAAGGTTCATCATCATAGAGTGGTGAATCAGCCAATTGATCTGCAAGGACCTATCCTTTAATAGCTCTCCTTTCTACGTATTCAATGTCAAACTCACTTAGAATCAGGACCCATTTTTCCAAACATCTTGTTAATGTTGTTCTGCTTAGGAGATATTTTAGAGGGTCTATCTTAGCAATGAGCCTCACTATATGAGAGAGCATGTAGTGTCTCAATTTTTGTGATACGAGGACAACTGCTAAGAATAATTTTTCAATAATGTGGTAATTGATCTCATAGGTGACTATTGTTCTACTAATGTAGTAGATAACTCTTTATTTCTTTGTTTCATCCTCTTGTGCTAGCAATACTCCTAAGGATGTAGCTGTAGCTGAAATGTATAGGAGTAAGGGCTTTCCATGAATAAACACCATAAGAATAGGAGTAGCCAGGTATCTTTTCAATTCTTTGAACTTGGCTTCACAGTGTTCATCCCATTTGAAAGTGACCCCTTTGTGTAGTAGTTTGGTAAAGGGTTGTGCCATATCTACAAGTTGGGACATAAATCTCCTAATGGACTAGAGTCTCCCTTGTAGTGTCCTCATTTTAATGATGTTGCAGGGAGGAGCCATCTCTAGTATAGCTTTAACCTTAGCGGGGTCTACCTCAATTCCCTTTATTGAAACAATGAATCCTAGGAGCTTCCCTAATTGGACCCCAAAGGCACATTTCTTTGGGTTGAGCATGAGTTGGAACTATTCCATATGATCCAATATCTTTCTTAAGTCATCAATGTGAGTATCTCTTTCTTTGGATTTAGCCAATGTGTCGTCCATGTAGTCCTCCATATTCTTGTGCATCATGTCATGGAATATAGTTGTCATGGCTCTTTGATATGTTGCACCGGCATTCTTTAACCCAAATGGCATGACATTCCAACAAAAGGTCCTCCATGTGCATGTAAATGTAGTTTTCTCTTGATCCTCAGGGGTAATTTTGATTTGGTTATAGCCTGAGAATCCATCCATTAAAGAATACATCTGGTAGCCTACTATGAGGTCTATGATCATGTCAATGTTAGGTAGAGGGAAGTCATCTTTCAGACATGCTTTGTTGAAGTCTCTGAAGTCTGTACAGATTATGATAGATTTATCAATTTTAGATACAGGGACCACATTGGAGATCCGTCCTCTATAGGCAATGACTCAGATAAATCTGGCTTTCAACAACTTCTCTAGCTCTGCTTTTACTAATAATGCAAAATGAGGATGCATCTTTCTAAGTTTTTGTTTCAAGGGCTTAATCCCAAGAGCTATAGATAAGTGATGCATGATTAGATTAGGATCTAGCCCTAGCATATCAGTATAAGACCATGCAAAGTTGATCTTCTTCTCCTTTAGGAATTTAGTGAACTGTACCTTTTCTTCTTCTAATAAAGATTGTGTGAGATGTACTATTTGAGGATTCTCAGTTGTGTCCAAATTAACTGACTATGTTTGTTCTATCAGAACTAAAAATCTTTCTTGAAAGTGTTTGGGGAGGATATCAAGAGTCTCATCCTTTGGTGCCTCTGAGAGGTTTACACCATTGGATACATCTTTTCTCTTTACTATTTTGGGATTTGATACTGCCACAAAGTGGTTTTCACCGTCAGTCCTCTTTCTCTTTTTATTTTTTAGACTGAGAAACCTAATATCCTCCTATAACATGTTCTCGCTCCTTGCATTGGTGGAAGAAGGGTAAGATTCACAAGCATTGAGATAACAAGCTAGGGTGTGGTCATTAGGAAAGTTGAGGATAGGAGTAGGATCTATTTCATTCCAATCAATTAGGTCTGGAAGTATCAGTGATAGGGAGTTAGACTCTAGGAAGGACAAGATTGCACTAGCATCAAGACCATTAACCAACATGACACGTTCTGTTAAGTTAATTTCTTCAATGTTTAGATCAATAAGAGTGAGATCATCATTAAAAGGGTCATTGTTAGTTATATGCGGACCAAACTCTTGTGACTCATCAGTAGAAATCTCATCATCATCTCTTCGTAAAAGGAGGGTTCTTGCTTGTAGCATATGAAATTCTTCTAGACTAATGTAATCACCAGTTTCTTCATCAATGATTGGGGGAAGGAACTCTTCTTCTGCTTCAGGATTATCAGTGTCATTGGGAGGGGTGTTAGACTATTTACAAGGAGCTGAGGGTGCTACAAACATGTGGATTGTATCTATTCCAATATCTTCAGTGGTGACAGATAGCTCATCCTATTCATAGTCATGAGAGTCAGTGACCTCATCATCAGATCTATTTAAGTATTCAGCAATGGTTATCTGATGTACCCGATTAGCTACTTGTTGATCAAAGTGGGGTAGATCAAGGATATGTGAAACTGTGACCAATTGCCCCCAGTTAGGATGTAAATCCTATTGTCGGGGTGTCTCTTGAGTAACTGTTGCTATTAATGATATCTCTGGACCAGCTACTGATGTGTCTCCTACCTCTTAAATGGGAGGTTGTGCTAACAAGGGAGTGTGAAGATCTTGCGGTACCTCAAAACTACGCACATAGTGTTCTCCTTGGTAGTTGGGATCCTCTATGCCAACATATAATAATCTTTCATAGGACCACTACTCTAGTTCATCTGGTTTATCACTCCCTTTATCTGAGTTTGGACTACCTTTTGAAGTAGGTTTATTAGTTTTAGTATTAAAAACTAGTCCTATTTTGTCTCTGGTATTTTGGAACTCCATGGGTATAGGCTCAATAAGCCCTCATCCTATGTCATTTAGAGGTCCCTTTCTTTTGTATCCCATCTTCTTGAGGAAATCATATCCCTTTCCATACTGTTCTAGGGATATCTCTACATGTTTGACTTCAGCTTCCACTAGTTCTCCTTTGTAAAGCCAATCCAAGACTGCCTGTTCTTCTGTGTTATCTAAAGAAGATGTAGACACCTTTACCATGTCCATCACTTTGTGTACTTCTGGCTCCTTGGATGCTATAGGTCTAAATGTTAAGGAAGGTTTTCCATAGGATCTTGGTGATACTAGAAGTTTTGTTAGTGAGGGAGTTAGGTCCAGCTTGTACTCTCCCATACTTGTTTCTTCAAGTTTTAATTTTTTACCCAAAAATCTTCATAACCATGTCCTTGGTAGTTTCAGGAGAAATCATATCCATAGCATCCTTGTTATGCGTGATCATACTACTAGACTTGTTATTGTTACAAGTGTAGTTAGCATCTGCATGAATCGTCACTTCCACTCCATTATGTGGTAACTTTATGCACTGGTGGTAAGTAGATGGCATAGCTTGCATTTCATGAATCCATGGTCTCCCCAAAATGATATTATAGGCCAAAGGTAGATCCAGAACTTGAAATATGAGGTTCCTCTCAATTGGTTCAACCCTGATAGGTAGAATGATAAGACCTTTGGAGGATCTCTCTTCCTTGTCATAAGCTTTGATAGTTATTTTTCTTCTAGAGTCAATTGTTTATTCTGAGAGACCCAGTATCTTGATTAGATCATGTGTACATATATTTAATCATGCACCTCCATCTATCAACATGTGTTTAACATGGGATTTATGAATAAGGACTTCAATATGGAGGGGTTGATTATGTTGATGTGTCAATGACTTATCATCCTCTTCAGAAAAGGAGAGGTAATGTGGCACTAAGATGTGATTGACCATCACTTGGAATTTGTCTATATCAATATCCTTTGGGATGTTAGCAACATGTAGAGCTTGTTCTAGGATTTCCCTATGTACCATGGATATTTTGAGCAACTCAAAAATGGAAATTTTGGCAGAGATTCATTGCAATTGGTCTACCAAGTCATATTTTTCTCCAGGAATAGTAACCATATGTTTTTTTGCTAGTTTAGGAATAGTGATGATAGGAACCTTGGATGTCAATGCTGGTTTTGGGGGTCCTTTGATTGTGACCTGTTCTTGGCTCCGTGTTATGGCATTTGAGTGGAAAGAAACACCTTTGATTGTGACCACATTGATTGACTCAGTCTTAATGTCTAGCATATTGATCACATTGTCATTATTGGAATAGGTGTAGTTGACTTCATTACCTTTCCCTTTAGATGTTTCTCCTTTGTCCTAATTAGGGAAGGGTTTATTGAATTTTGTATGATCCTCATTGGTAGTGTGTCCATCCACTTTGATCTTACCGCCTTCGATGAGGTCTTGAATGACATGTTTAAGATTAAGGCAATTGTTAGTCTTGTGTCCTTTGTTTTTGTGGAAGACACAATAGGAGTTATCATCCCACCACCTGGGTTTGACCATTGGTTCCCACGGTTTGGAATCTGGGATAGTAAGAACTTTTTTATCCAATAGAGTCTTTAAGATAGTCTTGAGAGGTTCTCCCAAATGAGTGAATGTTCTTTGAGGTTTTGAAGTCCATGTCCGACCCTTGCTATTATCATTGTTTTCTTTGGGTATGGGAGTCAGTACTTTGGCATCCTTTCTTGCTTGCATGCTATTAGTTAGATTGAACCCCTCAGGTTTAGGGTTAATGTTAGAGGTGTCAACTACTCCGTCATTAACAACATTTTTGTTTTGCTTCCACCATCTAGTCTTGGAGTTGGAGTTGTTGGTTTTGTTTTCATTTTGAAGGGTGATCTCCCCACTTTTGACCATGAATTCCTTGATACGGAGGGCATTATTAATCATTCTATTGAAGCTTGGTGAGTCTTGTATTTTTAATGTGTAGTTCAATTTAGGTACCAAGTTATTAACTAAGATTTCCATCTTCTCTGATTCAGGAATGGCCCTTGAATATCATGCAAAAATCTTCATCCATCTTTGTAGGAAGTGCGTAAATGATTCACCAGTCTTCTGTTTGGTATTACATAGGTCCATCATGGTCACATCATGTTGTATGTTATAGGAGTAATGTTGGATAAAGTGTTGAATCAGTTCCTCAAATGTTTTGACCTTAGCGTTCAATTTTGAAAACCACTCCATGGCATTACCTCCTAGACTTCCTGGAAATAGTCACATGAGGTATGTAGGTTCGTGCATGTATTCTATGCTCAAAGCATAGAATTCCCTTACATGGTCATGTGGGTTAGTTTCACTTGTGTATTTTTCATACTTTGGTCTTGCCACATTGGGAGGAAATGGGACCATAGTGATACTCTTGTCAAAAGGAAATGGACAAATGGCGTCCAAAGAGTATTTTGTTTTGGGTTTCTCTTTCTCCTTTTTGAGATTTGTAAGCTCTGTTTGCATCAATGTGAGTTGTTTGGAAAGGATAGATATAGGATTTGGTACCTCCTTCTCTTTGAGTTGTTCTACATCATAATCCTTAGGTAATTTGACACCTGTGGACACTAGATGGAGGAAATATTTCTCTTTATCCTCGTCAACCATTTTCTAGATTATTTTATGGAATCTTTTTCTCTGTTTGAGTTTTTTATATTCTTCTTCAGTGATTTCATTCTCATTGCCAGACTCAAATAAAGGAAAATCAAACTTGGGTTCTTCTTCTTCATCGGTATCTTCGGGCTTTTGGTGTTTTCCATTGTTATATTCCTCAAAAGCCTCACTCCATCTGTGAGTGTCACTATCCATTTGTGGGAAGTCTAGATCAAGTAGGGAACTACGAGATGTTTCCCCTTGAAAGTGTGGTGTTTTAGGAGGCACTTTTGATCCTTTAGACATGTACTTTTTACATCTTGTGTTAACCATGAAGTTGTTTCTCAACTTTGTCAATGTTTCCCAACAGGGCAAGTGAGAGTTTCAAACCATTCAAGTGGGTGCATCTAGGTAAGAGTAACTATTTTTTTTTGGTGGACGTAAATGATTCTAGTGTTAGAGGGTTAGATTTCCCTGATAGTGAGCTAGGAACCAAGTTGTTGGTAGAAAGTGGGTAGACCACACATATTGAACCAATTATGAAAGACTGACTAAGCATGCAAGGTAGACGTTTGAAAAAGTTTTGAAACTTCAACAGGGAGACTAGAAAAGACAACAGGAACCAGCTAAAGAGCTAAAAGGGTATCCTAATCTACTAAGCTTTTCTAAGGGGTGGGTCTATAAGTGCCCACTATCCCAGATGTGAGCCTTCAGATGTGACCCAAGAAACCCTAGATGCAAACTTCTGATGCCCCAGATGTGGATCTTTAATACCAGATGCAAACTAGGATCCTAAATGTGACCTAATTCTAGCCAAATGCTACTCAGGAAACCAGATGCAGACCAAGAAATCCAGGATACAAGCTTATGATGGATTGTTAGTTTTTGATTATTTTTGGAAAGTACATTTTCAAAGTGCGTGAATTTGTTTGTTTCCAGATTGTATTAGGAGGTGTCGTAATGTGTGAAAAACACTTGTACTCCAGGGTTTGAAATTTGTTTATTGTTTTGAGGAGCTTATCTTTTTAATGGCTTTTTGAATACATCAAATAGCATTGCATTGTTAGGGAGGTAAAACAAACACACATTTTGTTCTTATTCTCTAGGTGGAGGATGAAAATCTTTGCTTGTTGACTTAGACACACACTCAAATGCTAATCAAAATACAACCATCACCAAGCACGCAATGTCTCCAGTCATGATGTTGTATTAGCTGACTCCAAACGCAAGTGAGGGAACAATATGATGGGTGTCTTGGGGAAATTAATTTTTTCCTTGCATAAAGATTATCACCCTTTTGAAGATGAATCAGGAATTATTTCAGTTGAAATTGTTGTCTATTATTGGGAAATCTATTCAAAACCGTCCCCCATAGAATTGCACAAGGAAAAATTGAGGCATATAGCCCTATGAGTACCTGAATATATGTAGTCTCGCAAGAAAGATTCAAGTGGCTCTGCTCTACATATACCCAATCATGTTCAAGGAATGATGTCAAAATTCCATGAACAGAACCGGCTCCATCTTCCAAGGCTTTAGCCTACGAGGAAGCAACTATTTATAGTGAGTTGGAAGGGTTGACGTAAAACCTGTCCTCACTTGGGTCAATCCTGGGAGATTTTTTCCTCAACCAGTAGGCCCTCTATTATTTAATATGTGTGCAAAGTATTGGTGAGCTTTGGATGTCTGGATTTCTAATTCTTTTGAAGAATAAGAGCATACTCTCCTAATCTAAGTCTTTTTCTCCCAAAACAAAGGCAAGAAAAATAGTTCTTTCCCTAAAGCAATGTTGTGCCTGATTTAGATGTTCCTATTTAATGAAAATAGGATGCTTGAAAATAAATTTTGCCTTGTTCAATTAGCTGCAATATTTAATGAGTTTGCTTGTTCAATTTCTGTGTCCCAAAAAAAAAGAAATTATACAATGTAGTTTGTTTAGTTATCCCACAATCTTTAAATGTTTTGTGTTTGTCCAATTACTGATTCCAAAAGAATTATAAAATGTGATTAATGGTTCATTTACCCCACAAATTTAATGCTTTTTTTTTGTCCAATTACTGATTCCAAAAGAATTATACAACGTGATTGCTTGTTCATTTACCCCCAATTTTCACCACAAATGATAAAACAACATCCGACTTTCTGATTTTCCTCAAGAGGAAAAGAGCATATCATCTAGTTGTTTTAGCAAGTGTGAAGAAAAGGTCTTAAGTTTTGAAAAAATTTGAAAGGGTTTAGTATTTGAAAACAACTAAAAAGAATCCTGCAACCACACACATTAGTAGCATCTTTTGAGTCCTGAATAGAACCTACAATCACTTGTTAAGCTGTTTAAGATGTCAAGAAACACAAATTTTCAGTCGTTAGATTTAAGCAAATGAAGGCCAAAATAATGTTAACCAAATGCGAGCCAAGAATTTCAGTACGTGAGGCAAGAAACTGGATGCAAACCTATGCTACTAGATATGAGCTAGAACTGAATTCAATCTAGGAAACCCTGGATACGTGCCTAGAAAACCATGATACAGACCAAGAAGTCACGGTGTGAGAAAATCCACCAGATATGAGCTTTTCCAACTAGATGCGGACTTGGACCTGAAAACTGGGATGACAAATTGAGGAAAAATAGTTAGAAAATGGGACCAAGTTGGAAATCAGGCCCCATGGTAGGCACCATAAATGTGTGTGTATATTTTTGCACCTGTTACCTGCAACACAACATTTCAATAAGTCATTTTGTTAGTAAGAAACAAGGGTTAATGATCATATTAAAACCCTAACATTGACCTATTACTTTCTAACTAAGATGAGTGTAGAAAATAACATAAAAAACCTTAGATTATGCTAATACCAGTGACATAAACAACCTAGCATGAAATATTCAAGTTTAAAACAACTTATTTGATTACTTAAGCATGCATATTAGTCTAAAAAAGAGCATTACAACCATGTAAGAAAATAACTATGGAGTGTGCATGAAGCTATGAAGGAATGGGTAGCATAACAATGCTTTGAGATCCCTTCAAAATATTGGCATAACAACACTACTATTCAAAAATTGAGGCTTATTATGAGATCCAAATATCTTCAATTTATAGAGGAATGGGAGAGAGAGAGAGAGAGAGAGAGAGAGAGAGGTTCATTAATGGAGTCCCTAAGGTCATTAATGAAGTGTAAGAGCCATTAATGAGGGATGGGCAAGAGGAAATATCTATTAATGGGTCATTAATGAAATTCATTTAAGAGGCATGGGAGGAAGTAAGGCTCAACTTGGAAAGTTGGTCCTTAGAGAAGTCATGCTTGAGAAAGTTGACTTTCTCAAGTGGGTTGAGTCCCTAATCACTTCCCTAATGGAATGTGACATCATTAGGAAGGGGGTTAGAATTAGATTAGGATTAGAAGAAGGCTTAGCAAGGGTGAAATGGTTGGGAAAGGTTTGAACCTAGGGTCCAAGTGGTTGAGTTGGGGTTTAGAGGAATATCAATGAAATAAATTAAACTTATTTAATTCATTCAAAAATAGGAATGTTAATTATTTAAACAACTTAATTGATTTTTAATAATTAAAGGACTATAGCTAATTAATTATATTAATCAAGATACGGGATTGGTTCTTTTGAAAGTGAGAAAATGATTTAGGATTTATTTAATTCCTAGTAAATTAATCATTTTAGCCATGTATTTGATCAATTATTAATTTTGGCTAAATCAATTAACTTAGTGATTTTGATCACCTTAGGAAATTAAATTGATTTAAAGAATTATGCCAAGTAGTAACAAAGTCATTTGGACATAATTCAGGGTATGATCACACTTAGGGAAAATAGGGTCTTTAGTTGTAGCAGACCAAATTAGGGTGGTTACACTAAGCCTTCACAATTACACATGTTAAAACATTAACTTTGTTTCCTTACAACTATCTTATCCTTGTTTGGAATTTGTCTGTATTTCTACCTTAGGGTCAAGTCATTCTACACTAAGGGCATCTTTGCCAGTCTAATAGATTATGTCTACTAGATCATCATAGGATGGTTTGTCTTGTGATATGATGCTTCTCGATACTTTCACCAAATGATCACTTTCACGACACAAAGGATGAAAAACATTGCACTAACATGAATGATGTTCTAAGGACCCTACATTGGATGGTAAAATGGGAATAATGATGTACATAGACATGGAACACATATTTTCTTGAATTCCAGCTTTTTGATTGATGAATCTCTACTGCACTTGAAAAATGAATCAATAGTATTTCTCAATACTACTTAAAAATAGTTTAATCTTGGTTTGATTATGACTCTTTTATAAACCCATGATGTTTTCACTGGGGGCATCTAAGAAGTTATGAATTTTATTTGATTGATTCACAATTGATAAGTTGTTATGTCTTTCGAGTTACTCCATGACATCTACGCAAAGATAAAGAGTCGCAAGGATGGGAGCATAACATTTTCTTGGTTTTCTGTGTATGGTGATTGTTCCAAATGATCCTATACATTTCACCTAACTTGGATGTTTATGGTAAGAGCTACCACTATGGGTGGATAATCGCATATATCTCGATCTTTGTTATGTGTAAACTACGGTGAGTTTAAAACAATTTCCTTGTCTGTATTCTAACTTAGGTTCTAGCTAAGTTATATGAAGCATAATGTACCCAAGGATATGAATTTTCAAGGTTATTACGCATCCAATATCTTTCCTTACACAAATTATGATATAATAAAAGGAAGGTGACTATTTTGTTATCCTGGCTTCTATGCCTTGATGCCTAAGTCTATTTTCTGACATTTTAATAAAACATAGTATTCATACTTTCATAATATCAGTGGGTATTAGTGATTGTTGTACTATCAGGTGGTATCCATTCTTAAAAGCGCCCAATGATGATAAAATGTTACAATATTTGCAAATTGGTGACTGTCCTAAGAGTCTGCATATAGCTGCATTTAGAGATTGCATGATGCATTTGTGAAAGAAAAACATAAGGATTTGAGCTCAAACTCCTTTATATTTTTAATTCATCTAAAAACCAAGATATTTACATACCCATGATTCTCGAAATCTTTGATCAATTGGGAACGAAACTAAACTCACATTTTAATGTAATTAACTTGATACTCGTGTGTTTATTCTTAACACACCTTCATTTCTTCACTTCTTCTAAATCCATTCTTACTTAATCTAACCATTCCATACAAGTGATACGTTCTTTCAAAAAAGGGATTTTATTCTTTTTCCTTCGATTTCGTTCCCAAGGGGACATGATCACACTATTATCAATCAAATTTTTGCTTGAAATAGCATAAAAAATGACTTCGTTATCAAACAAACTAGGGGCATGATAGTTTTGTTGACTAAGTCAAGACTGTTGGATAGAAATCTTTGGTTCTCATAAGCTGGATATCTTGTTTTTCCTCATTTTAAAAGATTCTTACTAAGCTCCTGGCAGCTTCATACTGACTTTTGGATGACAACCAAGTTTGGAATCAGTATTATCAATCTTTGGAAGACAACCAAGTTCATAATTGGTTTCTTTAAGATCTTTTATTGATATTTGGATGAAAACCAAGCTCAAAATCAATACTATCAGTTTAGTTTGATCAAGTATGAGACTGGTCTCATCATGCATTTTGTTCAATTGTGAGAAAAATTCTGAATCTTTCTGAAGTCATACATCAAAAACTTTCTTTGAATCAATGCGATGCTCGCACATCAATTCAAAGAGGGGAAAATGTAACCACTTGGATTTGGTCTGCTCTAACCATAGACCCTATGTTCCCAAATTGTGATCATACCCCCAATTATGTTTAGATAACTCTTCAATTGGCTGACATAATTCTTTCGAATCAGATTTAATCTCCTAAGTGATCTAATCACTAATTTTACATTAATCACTTTACCTAGATCAAACCAATGAATTCAATTCAATTAATTCAAATCAATACCTGGCTAAGGTAATTAATTTAAAATGAATTAATGAAATCCTATTTATACCTCATCACTTGCAAAATTAATCCCCTAGCCTAAATTGATTCAATTTAGCTATAGTACTAATTAATTATTACAAAGAAAATCAAAGGTTTAAATGATTAATTGAATCCCTATTATTGAGTGGATATGTTATTACAACAATTCATTTTATTAATTTTCCCTCAAACCTAACCAATCTCAAATACCTAACCATGAGTTCAAACTCATCCCAACCCCTTCTCACATGCTAATTCTTCTTAATTAGCTAATTAACCCTAATTAGCTAACCCCCCTCCACTCATTCTCTCTCCTCCCATCTCTATCTCCTTAATCACTTCCCTTAAGCCTTAAACCTAATCCTAAGCTACCCTTAAGCTTGTCACATTCCATTAAGGTGTGATTAGGAATTCAACCCTTCCCCTAAAGTCAAAGCTGTCAGGGTTGCCTCTAAACCCTCACCCATGCTTCTTAAACCCTCACCCATACCTCATTAATGCTTTCATAAATGAGGCAATAATGGCTCTTAAATATTCCTTCCACCACTCCTCATTAATGAGTCTTACACTCTCATTAATGGCAGCCCTTCTAGAGTCTTCTCCCCTTCCTCCATTTCTCCTATAAATAGGATGGATTTTGAGCTCAAATGGCCCTTGAATCTTGATTTTGAAGGCCCTTATTCTGGCCCTTAATTTTATGAAATATATTGTTGTAATGACCCTAATTTTGAAGAGTTGATAGCATCCTTATGCTGCCCATATTTGGACAATTGAAGGAGCAATCTTATGTTTCTCATGTTTTAAGGATTTTCATAGTGCTTTCTAGCTTACTTCTTAGTTATTTTGTTATAACCTTCATCTAGAGATAGAATGCATGTTTTTGAAACATTTAGATTACTTTTCATTTGAATCTTCCATTCATAGGTTGTATTTTTCACTGGAATATGCATAATCAGAGGGCTATTATGTCATTTTTCATACTCCTCCTAGATAGGAAGTAATGGATCAATTTTAGTGATTGCTATGTTTGCTAACCCCTTGTTTTCACTAATGCAATGATTTATTGAAGTGTTGTTTCTCTTAACAAGTACAAAAATCACACACACAATACCTTTTGTAACACATTGGCCATTTTAGCAATGGGCCTTTGACTTGGTTGGACAAATATATGCCAATTCTTCAAATGGACACAAGTTCATCATTATGGCCACTGATTATTTTACGAAGTGGGTCAAGGTCGTTCTGCTAATCAAAGCCACTAGCAAACAGGTGGTTATGTTCATTCTAAACTACATTATCTGTAGATATGGGATACCCTCTTCAATTGTAATAGATAATGGGGGCCAATTTAAAAATCAAGCCATTTATGACCTTTGTGAACAGTTCCACATCACTCAACACTACTCCTCAATCTATTACCCTCAAGGAAATGGATAGGCTGAGGCATCTAATAAGAATATTATCAAAATCCTACACCAAAATGTAAGTAAGTCTGGCAAAGACTGGCATCTACAACTAAATCTGGTACTATGGGCCTATAGAACAAGTATCAAAACACCAACTGGAGCCACACCATTTTCTTTAGTCTATGGCGCTGAAGCAGTACTACCTATTGAGGCTGAAATCCCATCTTTGCAGATATCTTTACAAGGTCTTGTTACTGATGAGCAGTACCACATAGATAGTGTGAATTCTTTAGACCTACTTGATGAGTGTAGACAATAGGTGTTTGATCATCTAAAGGTGTACCAAGCACGTATGTCCAAAGGCTACAAAAAGAAGGTCAAACCATGTAAATTTGAAGTGGGAGATCTCATCTTAAAGGAGAATCCTAAGAACCAGCCCAACAAAGAACAGAAAGGAAAATTTGAATAGAATTGGCTCGGACCTTATTTTATCACTGCTAATTTTGGGACTGGAGCTTATCAACTAGCTACACTTGAGGGAGATTTTCTCTCATATCCTATCAATACTCTACATTTGAAGTGGTTCTACGCTTGATGTTCAGCTAGTAGAGCCTATACAGGGAAATAATTCTCAGAAAAT
This sequence comes from Thuja plicata, assembly GCA_018584345.1. NCBI lineage: Eukaryota > Viridiplantae > Streptophyta > Pinopsida > Cupressales > Cupressaceae > Thuja > Thuja plicata. The sequence continues at coordinate 457,611 of MU226053.1, read as the reverse complement.
ACCAAAAATATTTAGAAATTGATCCTGAAGAAATCCAAAAATAGTAGAAAATTTCCTGAAGAAAAGGTATCCTTGGTGAGAACCTGGTAAATAGGTGCCTTAATACTACAAAAATAGCAAAAAAATTGAAAAAGAAAAAAGTGCCTTGATGAGAACCTGGTAAAACAGGCATCTTCGTAGCAAAAAGAGAAAGAAAAGATCTTTTCAAGTGGTGAAAACTTGGCAATTAGGCGTCACTTGTGTTCTACACTCCATCTATCAAAGCATCACTAATACTAAGCCTTCATGTTTACTCCTATGCTAAAATGCTGACTTCATTCCCTAAACAAACTATCTTATCCTCGCTTGGGATTTGTCTGCATTTATGTCTTAGGATCAAGTCATTCTGCATTGGGGGCATCTTCACCAGTATGATAGGTTGCGTCTATTAGGTCATCATAGGATGGTTTTTCTTGTGATACGATACTTCTTAATACTTGATGTTTTCACCAAACTGTCACTTTCATAAAGCAAGGATGGCGCAAACATGAACAATGCTCCTACGACCTATATTGGATTGCGAACATGAAGAAATTTATACACAGACATTGGACACATATTGCTTGAATTCCAATTTTTTGATTGTTGAATCTCTACTGCTCTTGAAAAATGAGTCAATAGTATTTTTCAATGCTACCTAAACACAGTTTGATCTTGGTTTGATTGTAACTCTTTTTATGAACCCATGATGTTTTCACTGGGGGCATCTAAGAAGTTATGACTTTTATTTGATTGATTCACATTTGATAGTTATTATGTCTTCTGAGTTACTCCACGACGTCTGCGCAAAGACAAAGAGTCGCAAGGACAAGGGGCATAACATTTTCTTGGTTTTTTGTGTATGGTGATTGTTCCAAATGATCCTATAAACTTCACCAAACTTAGATGTTTATGGTAAGAGCTGCCACTATGGGTGGATAGCCGCATATATCTTGATCTTTGTTATGTGTAAACTACGGTGAGGTTGGAATAATTTCCTTGTCTTTTTTCTGACTCAAATTCTTGCTAAGGTATATGAAGCATAATGTACCCAAGGATATGAATTTTCAAAGTCATTGCGGGTCCAATATCTTGCCTTACACAGAATCTGATATAATAAAAGGAAGGTAACTATTTTGTTATCCTGGCTTCTATTCCTTGATGCCTAAGTCTATTTCTGACATTCTGATAAACATAGTATTCATACTTTTATAATATCAGTGGGTATTAGTGATTTTTGTACTATCAGGTGGTATATGTTTCAAAAGCGCCCAATAGTGATAAAAAGGCTACAATATTTGCAAATTAGTGACAAGTTCTAAGATTCTACATGTAGCTGCATTAAGAGATTGCATGATGCATTTTTAAAAGTAGTAAAAACATAAGGACTTTGAGCTCAAAAATGATTTCTATTTTCATCTAAAATCCAAGTTAATTACATCATCTATCTTATTGATACCCATGCTTCCCAAAATCTTTGATCAATCAGGAATGAAACTAAACTCACATTTTAACCGTAATTAACTTGGTACTCGTGTGTTTACTCTTAAACACACCTTCATTTCTTCACTTCTTATAATCTATTCTTTCTTTCTCTACCTGTCCCATGCAAGTGATACATTATTTCAACAGAGGGATTTCATTTCTTTCCTTCGATTTTGTTCCCGAGGGGGCATGGTCACACTATCATCAATCAAATTTTTGCTCAAAACAACATTAAAATGACTTCATTATCAAACAACTAGTGGCATGAAAATTTCCTTGACTAGTCAAAACTATTGGATAGAAGGCTTTGGTTCTCATAAGCTGGATATCTTGTGTTTCCTCTTTTTAAAATATTCTTAGTAAGCTCCTGGCAGCTTCATACTGGCTTTTGGACGACAACCAAGTTCGGAATTAGTATTATCAATCTTTGGATGACAACCAAGTTCAAAATTGGTATCTTTAAAATCTTTTATTGACCTTTGAATGACAACTAAGTTCAAAGTCAATTTTATCAGTTTAGTTTGATCAAGTGCGAGATTGATCTCATCAGACATCTCGTTCGATCATGAGCAAAATTCTCAATCTTTCTGAAGTCAAAATCAAAAACTTTCTTTGAATCAATGCATTACTCGCACATCAATTCAAAGAGGGGCAAATGTATCCACCTGAATTTGGTCTATTCTGACTATAGACCCTATTTTCCCTAAGTTTGATCATACCCCCAATTATGTCATGACAATGTTACATTGGCATAATTCATTTTTCAAATTTAATGTCCTAGGTGATTTTTATCACTAAATTATATTAACTACTACATCCATACAATTTTGGGAGATTACTGGTCAGGATGTTCTCAATGCTGTCAAAGAATTCTTTGGTACTAAATCTCTTCTTAGAGAACTTAATGCTACCTTATTAGTCCTTGTTCCTAAATTCCTTGGTGCTAATTCGGTGGAATCCTTCAGACCAATCAGTCTTTGTAATGGAATATACAAGATTATAGCTAAAGTTATGACTTCTAGACTGCTTTCTCTTCTGCCTTCAATTATATCTCCTCAGCAGAATGGATTTTTTCCAGGGTGACAAATCCTAGATTCTATTGTGGTTGTTCATGAGAACATACACTCCCTTGAAACTGCCAAGAAATAGGGCTTTCTCATGAAATTGGATTTATCTAAAGCCTATGATAGGGTTGATTGGCAGTTTCTCCAAAAATTCTTAAGCAGCTTTGGTTTTGATGCAGGGGTAATAAAAATTGTTAATCAGCTAGTCTCTACTATTACTTCCTCTGTGATTGTGAATGGTGGCTCTTCCAATTTTTTCAAACCTTCTATAGGCCTAAGGAAGGGGGACCCTATCTCTCCTATTTTGTTTGCTATATTGGCTGAAGGGTTGGGAAGATATATTTCTAAACTTGTTAATATTGGTCTAATCTCTGGTCTCCATCCCTCCTCAGCCAAAACCTCATGTTCCCATGAACAGTTTGTTGATGATACTCTTATTATGGGTGAAGCTACTGTGAAAGAAGCTAGGAATCTTAAAAAATCTTTATCTATCTACACTTCGGCAACGGGTCAACTCATCAATTGGGATAAGAGTTCCATCTTTTTTATCAATACCCCTCTTGAGAGACAATATAAGATGTCTAAAATTCTTGGCTACAGCATTGGTGCTCTTCCCTCTTCTTATTTGGGGCTCCCTCTCTGTTCTAAACCTCTAGATAGCTTCTGGAACCAAATTGTTGATAGATTCAATAGGAAGTTGGTAGGCTGGAAAGGTGCTCTCCTTAGTAGTTCTGGCAAACTTTAGCTTTTGAAATTGACATTACAAAATTTGCCTGTGTATGCTTTAAGCCTCTTTAAGATTCCCCATAAGTATGCAATGGTGCTTGAAACTATCCAAAAATGTTTCTTATGGACTGGTGTTGAAGATAAAAAAAGGATCAGTCTAATTGCCTGGGAAAAAGTTTGTAAGCCTAAAAATAAAGGGGGTCTGGGGATAAGACCTATTAAGCTTATCAATAAGGCTCTTCTGGCTAAGCAGGTTTGGAGAATATTTGGTGATTCTAAACAATAGAATAGTATAATTAAAAACAAATATCTCATCAACTCTAACAGTTTGAAGGATCTCCTAAACAATGAAGCTAGGGTTAATGGATCTTACATCTGGAACAGTTTATGTTCTTCCATTGATCTTTTGAGAAAAGGAATAAGATGGAAATTGGGAGATGGGTCCACCATTGAAT
>MU226053.1:352598-363336 GCA_018584345.1 Thuja plicata | reverse complement strand
TATGATGGAGGCAAGTTAGTATAGAGACATGTCTCTATGAGGAGACATGTCCCTATATTAACGTGCCTCTCAATAACATAGATTGTAGATTAATAAACCAATCATGCTGACCGGTTGATGCATGAAACAGTACATGCTAGTAATGAAATGGTGCAGGTTAAATAACCAATATCGTATGGTTATTGAACAGACAACATATACTATGTCATAACTGATATTAATCAGTAATCATAACCAATGCAACTCGGTGTATATAGTATGTTAAATCAAACTGATATTAATCGGTGATAATATTGAAGCCATTTCAATATCAATAGTGATTGCTTGTGAATCGATGAACTTTGTGATCAATTAAGATATACGATCATTAATCATTTTGATCATCAAATTTATATTTGATGTTATTCGATCAATGTAATTTAATCAATCAGAAATATTAATAATATAGGAAGAGATCAATTATAATTCTCTTAAATATTAATATATGTATATGTATCAATATATATAATAATAATATCAATTATTATTATATATTTTTTGGTATGTATATATGTATGCATAATTTGATCTTTTCTCATAATATTAATATGATATCTATTTTATCAGATCGAAGCTACAAACATCAACATTACCAACATCAGTGTGTTGTACCCAATCTACTTAGGCTTGTACCTGATATTTAGGGTCGCATCCTGTATTTTGAGGATCGCACCTGGCAAACTCAATCACATCCTATATTTCCAGGATCGTATCTAGGAAAATGGATTGCACCCTTCTGTTTTAGAATCGCATCTAGTTAGGAGACTTAGAAATTTAATCTTTTTTATCCATCTGCGTGTTGAAAACTTTGAATCACTTAGTTGATCCAAATACTGCATCTCCTTGGTAGATAGAAAACTGATTTCACCTTTGTATGTGTTAAAAATAGGTAGATTTTGAGGTAGTCACCTTCAGAGGCACATATCCAGGTCATGTACTTGCATTGTCTAGACTACTGTCTGATGATGAGAAAACTACTATGATCCGATGCGGATTGTGCTCTTTGATGGGTTTACCCGAGATCGGGGTAAACTATGGGTTGTTGACTGCTCTTGCCGAGAGAGGCAATCAAAGCACAACACCTTTCATTTTTTGACTGGTGAGATCATAGTGACTCCCGAGGATTTCTAGTGGATATTGCACATGTCGATGATTGGGCATGAGGTATTCTTTGAGTTGAGAGGTGGCGTGGCCATTGGTGCTGCATGTAGATATTTTTAGGATGACACCATCGACCAGAGATATCTATCTTGGGATTATACGGTCGATCATTACGATCAATTATCAGTGTATTTAGTAGGTCTGATAGGTGGCATCCTAATTCCAGATAGGGGTCAGCATGGATTTTTGGTTAGCTAGGTAGGCATGGTAGAACAGATGGTTATCCATAGATGGTGATTTACCTGGGGCAGTTGTATTTTAGCCCATATGTACCGAGAGCTTCATGAGATAGTTTATCATTATATGCGGAGCATGACTCTGGGAATTCTTATTCTTTAGATCTGGGCCTGGGAGCACATCCCTATGACACAGCCGATTATATATAGATAGAGGGCACCAAAGTAGCCATATGTTTATATGTATGTAGGCCTGATTCAGCAGCCCCATCTGGGCAAGGTTGAGTATTGGCGTCGTCTTTTCGATGATATGACAGAGGTTGTTTGATGACCATATTTAGATTGCGAGGAGTGGACCTTAGATGCATGGTAGGTACCCTATCTTTGTCAGAGCCGATATCTTATAGGAAAGACCAGATATGTTGTAGAGTGGTTTGTGATTGCCAGAGTGCTAAGACAGTATGATCGTCGGCAGGGTAGGATAGGGGAGATCACTGTATATGCCAGGACCAGAGATGAGACACCATTATGGGGTGCACAGTTGACGTATGAGATAGTGCATTAGGAGATCTATGATATGGTGGGATTAGACTGGGATCTCCATCCTGATGTTGCTTATGCAGGTGTCTCTAACAGATATGCTGCTGAGATGCTTCAGTACCCCTTTCCTCATTTCACTGTTCCCGAGGAGATCATTCCTCGCACAGAGGAGCCTTTAGATTATGATCCTGATGAATGACCTGTTAGAGGTAGGGGAGGAGCGCAGAGAGATAGGGCTCCTGGAAAACATGGAGGTTGTGATGGTGGTAGGGATGGTAGAGATGGCAAGCAGCCTCCTCTTGATAATGGTCCTGATGGAGATGATAGGGGTGGTGGTGGTGAGGTCGTGGATACAGGTGGAGCTAGTGGCAGTGGGTAAGGGAGGCACCAGAGGTTTAGATTTGTATCTCTATAGAGAGATCCTGGTCCGCTCCTTACTATGGATCAGCAAAGATAGAGATAGCAGAGGTCACAAGATAGACCTCAGGATAGGGGACAGGCTAGGTCTTAGAATCAGGACACAGGTAGAGATGGAGATCTCCTTTCTAGATGTGAGCAGGAGTGAGAGAAGCTCTGAGCTAGGATTACTGCATTAGAGGCCTGAGTCACACTATTGATGCCTTATTAGCAGACAAGAATACACAACTTGAGCAACTGAGAGCAGAGAGAGACAAACAGGGATATGCAGCTTGAGCGACTGAGAACAGAGAGAGATAGACAGGGTGAGATTCTTAGAGTGGAGAGGGATGCACATGCCTGGATGACAGTTCACTAGGGGCAGAGGGCCACATATTAATATGCCCTATATCATGCAGCATTTCTAGAGGGCCAGAGAGCACATTCCTTTTCACGAGTGACTCAACAGTCAGAGGGGGCCATGCCACCTCCAGCAGCTCCTTTTGTACCACCTCCTCCTCCTCCTCCTCATGATCAGGGAGAGGGGGTAGGGCAGAGTTGATATTTTGTATCATTTTTATGACATGTGTACCTTGAGATTACATTTGTATATCTGGATCTTGCTGAGATCCACTTTTGTATATGACATTCATACATGTATATCTGATTCATTCGGCTTCACTGATACTCTGATACTCTTTATGCATATTGTTCCATATTTTGATCTATATCATGTTGTGATGATATATATATCTGATGTAGCTTCTTGATTCTGACATGTTTCATGAGTTCCCTTGGTTTTGATAGATGTGGTAGATGTATTTTGCACATGTGATGATATCTTGATCTCTTGATGAGTTAGATTTAGACATCATTTTTTATTTGATTTGATTACTGATATAAATATGTTTTAAATGATACTCGTGTGAAAATGCAACTGTATGTGTCTTTTTTATTTTTCCTTTTATGAAATATAGATGTATGGATGCACTTAGGATGAAAAAGTAAAAATGCAATACATGGATGCTTTATTTTTATATTTTCCCTTTGCTGCTTTTCATGAATGCAAAATGTATGCTATGGATGTGCAACGATACATATATCAATAATATGGATGATGTAATTAACTTAGTTTTAGAAGAAGATAGAAAGCTTTTTTGAGCAGAAAAAATTCTTTATGCGTTTACTGCCTTTATAAATGTATCATGCAATCTCTAAATGCAACTATATGCGGACTCTTAGGACTTTGTCACTAGTATGCAAATGTATAGCTCTTTATCATCATTGGGCACTTTTTGGAATGGATACCACCTGATAGTACAACCATCACTAATACCCACTGATATTATGAAAGTATGAATAATATGTTTTATTGAAATGGCGGAACTAGACTTAGGCATCAAGGCATAGAAGCCAGGATAACAAAATAGTCACTTTCCTTTTAATATACCAGATTCTGATTAAGGAAAGATATTGGACCCGCAATGACCTTGAAAATTCACATCCTTGGGTACATTATGATTTGTATACCTTAGTGAGAACCTAGATCATAAAATAGACAAGGAAATTGTTTCAACCTCACCGTAGTTTACAAAAAATGAAGATCGAGATATATGCGGCTATCCACCCATAGTAGCAGCTCTTACCATAAAAATCTAAGTTAGGTGAAATTTATAGGATCATTTGGAACAATCACCATAAGTAGAAATTCAAGAAAAAATTATGCCCCATATCCTTGTGACTCTTTGTCTTTGCACAGATGTTATTGAGTAACTAAGAAGACATAACTAATCATCAATTGTGAATCAATCAAATAAAATTTATAATTACTTAGATGCCCCTAGTTGAAAACATCATCAGGACATAAAAGAATCATAATCAAACCAATAGAAAATTGTGTGTTTAAATAGTACTTTGTTCATTCATCTGTCAAACACAATAGAGATTCATCAATCAAAAAATTGTAATACAAGCAATATGGTGTTCCATGTCTATGCATCGAGAGGATAATCCTTTCATGTTTGCGATCCAATATAGCCTCGTAGGAATGTTGTCACTATAAATGTCATGTCTAGATATGGGATGTTTGAAAAGACACCCTGGTTTTGGAAAGTGACATTTGTTTTGCATGTATCAAGAAATATTGTGTTCATGAGGCAAACCGTCCTAGAGAAACCTAGCAACCATAACCTACCATACTAGCAAAGATGCCTCCAGTGCATAATGATGTATTTCTAAGACGTAAATGTAGACAAATCCCAAGCAAGGATAAGATAGTCATGTAGGAAAAATGAAGTCAGTGTCTTGAGCACAGGAAAAATTATGAAGGCCTAGTATTAGTAGTGCATTGATAGATGGAGCGCAGAACAAAAGTGATGCCTGATTCCCAGGTTTTCACCACTTGGCAAGATCATTTCTTTCTTTTTGCTACCAAGATGCCTGTTTTACCAGGTGCTCATTAAGGCACTTTTCTCTTTTTCAATTTTTTTGCTATTTTTGCTTTTTTGAATGTTTTTGTAGTAGCAAGGGGCCTGTTTACCAGGTTTTCACCAAGGATGCCCTTTTTGTAGGACCTTTTCCACTATTTTTAGATTTCTTTAGGATCAATTTTTTGAATGTTTTTAGTATTTTGCAAGAAATTTTTGTTGTATAGGCTCTGCTAGCCAAACATCAAGCATAGAACCGCTTCAAATGTAGAGTATTAATAGGATCTAGAAGAATGTCTCCCTCAGATGTAGCCTGTTGATAAGCTCCAATCCCAAAAGTAGAAGTGATAACATAAGGTCCCAGCCAGTTAGGTTCAAATTTTCCTTTCTGCTCCTTGTTAGGCTGGTTCTTAGGATTATCTTTTAGGACGAGATCTCCCACTTCAAATTTGCATGCTTTGACCTTCTTATTGTAAACTTTGGACATACATGCTTGGTACACTTTGAGGTGGTTGAACGCTTCTATTTGCACTCATCTAGTAGGTCTAGAGAATTCACCCTATCTATGTGGTACTGCTCATCAGTAACATGACCTTTTAAAGGTATCCGTAGAGATGGGATTTCAACCTCAATGGGTAGTACTTCTTCAGTGTCATAGACTAGAGAAAATGGTGTGGCTCCAATTGGTGTTCAGATGCTTGTTCAGTAGGCCCATAGTGCCAGATTTAGTTGTAGATGCCAGTCTCTGCCAGACTTACTTACAGTTCAGTGTAGGATCTTGAGAGTATTTTTTTTGGATGCCTCTGCTTGTCCATTACCTTGAGGATAATAGATTGAGGAGCAATGTTGAGCGATATGGAACTGTTCACAAAGGTCATCAATGTCTTGATTTTTAAATTGGCCCCCATTGCCTGTTACAATTGAAGAGGGTATCCCGCATCTACAAATAATGTAGTTTAGAATGAACATAGCCACCTGTTTTCCAATGGCTTTGATTAGTGGCACAGCTTCGATCCACTTCATGAAATACTTAGTGGCCATAATGATAAACTTGTGTCCATTTGAGGAGTTGGGATATATTTGTCCAACCAAGTCAAAGGCCCATTGTTGAAATGGCCAATGTGTTATGAAAGGTATAAGTTCTCTGGCAGGAGCATGGATAAGATTTCCATGTGTCTGGCATTTAAGACATGGTTTTGAAAACTAAATAGCATCTTTCTCCATGGTAGGCCAGTAATAGCCTACTCTGAGTAGTTTCTTTGGTAATGAAAATTTGTTAGAGTGTGATCCACATACACCTTCGTGGACTTATTTTAATGCTAGATCAGACTCTTCGAGTTCTAAACACCGAAGAAGTGTATTGTCGAGATCACGTAGATATAGGTTGTTAGTTATGAGGACATAGCGTGATGTTGTCCTAATCATGGATCTTTTCTCATTTCCAGATAGAATATTAGGGATTGTTTGATCAGAAAGGTAAGCAATGATATTGGCATACCGAGATTGGTCTGGGGTATTCAAAGCACATATTACCTGGTATTCAGGGGTATCAAATGCACGATAGGATAGTTCTTCCACCAAGAAGTCATAGTGGAATTAATTTTCTTCTAGTTGTAACATGGATTCCAAGGTAGCCATAGTGTCAGTAGCTTTGTTCTCTGATCTTGGTATCTGCTCGAAGGTGACGAAGATAAAGTATTTCTTCAGGTCATCAACTAGTTGCTTGTAGGGCATCAACTTTTCATCTTTCATTTGATATTCCCCATTGACCTGATTGATAATTAGTTGGGAGTCACCATATACGTGTAACTCTATGATCTTCCACTCCATAGCTAGCTTAAGGCCATTTACCAGTGCTTCATATTCTGAAATATTATCGGTGCATGGAAACATCAATTCGTAAGATTTGGGAACCTTGTAACCTTGAGTTATAAATAGGACCCCTGCTCCAGAACCTTGTTGAGTAAATGAACCATGGAAGTACATCTTTCATGGATATTCAGTGAGATGCATGATTGTTTCATTAGAAAATTCAATTAGTAAAGTCATCCTGGAGTAGTGAATCAGCCAATTGATCTGCAAGGACTTATCCTTTGATAGCTCTCCATTCAACATATTCAATGTCAAAATCATTTAGAATCATGACCCATTTTGCCAAACATCTGGTTAATGTTGTTCTACTCAAGAGGTACTTTAGAGGATTAATCTTAGCAATGAGCTTTACTGTATGAGAGAGCATGTAGTGCCTTAATTTTTGTGATGCAAAGATTAATGCTAAGCATGCTTTTTCAATACTGCTATAATTGAGCTCATAAGCGACCAGTGTTCTACTAATGTAGTAGATAGCTCTTTCTTTCTTTGTGTCATCCTCATGTGCTAGCAATACTCCTAGGGATGTAGCTATAGCTGAAATGTATAGGAGTAGGGGCTTTCCATGAATAGGCACCATAAGAATAGGTGGAGCAGCCAAGTATCCTTTCAATTCTCTAAAGTTTGCTTCGCAATGTTCATCCCATTTGAAGGTAACCCCTTTATGTAGTAACATAGTAAAGGGTTGGGCCCTATCTATAGGTTGTGACATGAATCTTCTGATGGACTGGAGTCTTCCTTGTAGTGTCCTCATTTGACTAATGTTACATGGAGGAGCCATCTCTAGTATAGCCTTAACTTTAGCTGGGTCTACCTCAATTCCTTTTCCTGAAACAATGAACCCTAGGAGTTTCCCTGATTGGACCCCAAAGGTGCATTTCTTTGGGTTGAGCCTGAGTTGAAACTACTCCATTCAATCTAATATATTTCTTAGGTTGTCAATGTGAGTACCTCTTTCTTTAGATTTAGTCAATGTGTCATCTACGTAGTCCTCCATGTTCTTGTGCATCATGTCATGGAATATTGTTTTCATGGCTCTTTGATAAGTTGTCCTGGCATTCTTTAGCCAAAATGGCATGACATTCCAGCAAAATGTGCCCATGTGCATGTAAATGCAATTTTCTCTTGATCCTCAGGGGAAATTTTAATTTGATTATAGCCCAAGAATCCATCCATTAATGAATACATTTGGAAGCCTGCTGCAAGATCTATAATCATGTCAATGTTTGGTAGAGTTAAGTCATCCTTCGAACATGCCTTGTTCAGGTCTTTGAAGTTCATACAAATCCTAATAGATTTATCAGATTTAGACACTAGGATAACATGGGAAATTCATCCTGCATATGCAATGACTCTGATAAATCCTACTTTTAACAACATTTCTAGCTCTTCTTTTACCAATAATGCAACATGAGGATGCATCTTTCTAAGTTTTTTTCTTTACGGGCTTGATCCTGGGAGCTATAGACAAGTGGTGCATAATTAGATTAGGATCTAGCCCTGGCATATCCATATAAGACCATGCAAAGTTAATCTTCTTCTCCTTCAGGAACTCTATGAACTATGTCTTCTCCTCTTCTGATAAGGATTGTGCAAGGTGGACTATTTGAGGATATTCAACAGTGCCCAAATTTACTGGCTGTGTTGGTTCAATCAACACTGAAGACTTTTCTTGAAAGTGTTCAGGGAGGATATCAAGAGTCTTATCCTTTGGCACCTCAAAGAGGTTTTCACCATTGGATACATATTTTTTATTTACTATTTTGGGATCTAATACTGCCACAGAGTGTTTTTCACCATCAATCCACTTTTTCTTGTTATTTTTTAGTTTTTGACTAAGAAACCTAATATCCTCTTGCGACATGTTCCCGTTCTTTGCATTGGTGGAAGAAGGGTAAGGTTCACAAGCATTGAGATAACAAGCTAGGGTGTGGTCATTGGAAAATTCAAGGATAGAGTAGGATCTATTTCAGTCCAATCAATTAGGTTTGGAAGTACTAATGTTAGGGAGTCAGTCTCTGGGAAGGATAGCATCGTGTTAGCATCAAGACCATTAACCAACATGACATGATCTATTAAGTTAATTTATTCAATATTTAGATCAATAAGAGTGAGATCGTCATTAAAAGGGTCATTTTTAGTTATGTGTGGACCAAACTCTAGTGACTCGTCAATAGAAATCTCATCATCATCTCTCTGTAAAAGAAGGCTTCTTGCTTGTGGCCTATGAAATTCTTCTAGACATATGTATTCACCAGTGTCTCCATCAATAATCAGGGGAAGGAACTCTTCTTCTGCTTCAGGAGGATCAGTGTCATTGGGAGGAGTGTCAGATCATTTAATAGGAGCTGAGGGAGCTGCAAACATGTGAATTGTATCTATTCCAATATCTTTAGTGGCGATAGATAGCTCTTCCCATTCATAGTCATGAGAGTCTGTGACATCATCATTAGATATGTTTAAGTATTCAACAATCTTTATCTGATGTACCCAGTTATCCATCTATAGATCAAAGTGGGGTAGATCAAGGACATGTGAAATTGTGACCAATTGCCCCCAGTTAGGATGTAAATTTTGTTGTCGGGGTACCTCTTGAGTTATTGTTGCTATGGTGTCTCCTACCTTTTGAATGGGAGGTTGTGCTAGTAAAGGGGTGTGAAGATCTTGTGGTACCTCAAAGCTAGGTACATAGCATTCTCCTTGGTAGTTGGGGTCTTGTGTGCCAACATGTAACAATCTTTCATAGGACCACTGCTCTAGTTCATTTGTTTCATCACTCCCTTTATCTGAGTGTGGACTCTCTTTTGAAGCGGGTTTATTAGTTTTAGTATTAAAACCCAGTCCTATTTTATCTTTGGTATTCTGAAACTCCATGGGTATAGGTTCAATAAGCCCTCATCCTGTATCATTTAGAGGTCCCTTTCCTTTGTAGCCCATTTGTGTGAGGAAATCATATCCCTTTCCATATTGTTCTAGGGATATCTTCACATGTTTGACCTTAGATTCCACTGGTTCTCCTTTGTAAAGCCAGTCCAAGACTGCCTTTTCTTCTGTGTTATCTAAAGAAGATGTGGATGCCTTTACCATGCCAGTTTCTTTGTGTACTTCTGGCTCCTTGGATGTTGTAGGTGTGAATGTCGAGGAAGGTTTTCTGTAGGATCTTTGTGACATCGAAATTTCTATCAGTGAGGGAGTCAGGTCCATCTTGTACTCTCCCATACCTGTTTCTTCAAGTTTCAAGGTTTTGCCAAAACCCTTCATAACCATGTCCTTGGTAGTTTCAGGAGTAACTGCATCCATAGCCTCTTTGTTGTGTGGGATCATGCTACCTGCTTTGATATTATTGCAAGTGTAGTTAGCGTCTGCAAGAATTGTTACTTCCATCCCATTATGTGGGAATTTTATGCATTGATGGTAAGTGGATGGTATAGCTTGTATCTCATTAATCCATGGTCTCCCTAGTAGGATATTGTAGGCCAATGGTAGATCCAAAACTTGACATATGACATTCCTCTCAATCGGTCCAACTCTAATAGGTAGAACAATAAGACCTCTGGAGGATCTCTCTTCCTCATCATAAGCTTTGATGGTTATCTTGCTTCTAGAGTCAATTGTTTGTTCTAAGAGACCTAGTCTCTTGATTAGATCCAGTGTACAGATATTCAATCTTGCACCTCCATCTATCAACACGCGTCTAACATGGGATATATGAATAAGGACTTCAATATGGAGGGTTTGATTATGTGGATGTGTTAATGACTTCTCATCCTCTTCGGAAAAGGAGAGGCAGTGTGGCACTGATATATGATTGACCATTGCTTGAAACTTGTCTATATCAATATATTTTGGAACATTAGTAGTGTGTAGAGCTTGTTCTAGGATTTCCCTATGCACTATGGATATCTTAAGCAACTCAAAAATGGAAATTTTAGTAGAGGTTCATTGCAATTGGTCTACCAAATTATATTTTTCTCCAGGAATAGTAACCACGTGTTTTGCTGCTTGTTTAGGAATAGTTACAATAGGAACCTTGGATGTTGATGTCAGTTTTGGAGGTCCTTTGATTGTAACTTGTGCTTGGCTCTGTGTTATAGCATTTGAGTGGAATGAGACACCTTTGATTGTGACCAC
>MU226053.1:296442-309032 GCA_018584345.1 Thuja plicata | reverse complement strand
GTTAAATCCTTTAACAAGGTTGACTTAACAGTCATTTGTATAAATCCTCTAACAAGGTGACATTCAGATTGGAATTTTCTAAGTCCTCTAACAAGGCCACTCCTGACAGGGTGATTAAATCCTTTAATCAAGTCACACCTAGCAGTGTGTTATTGTAACCTTTAATAGGGTTGGCTCCTCACAGGGCATCACTTCAGAAGAGTGAAAACTTGGTAGTATGTTACTGGTGGTTTTTCTCATATTGGGTTTCCACGTAAATACTTGTGTCAACTTGTGTGAATTCTTGTGGTTTTCTTCAATGTTATGTTACTACAAGCTAATTTAAATTGACAGTAAACTGCATGATTAAAGTTGTTGATTTATGCTACTGCTGCCGAATAGATCTGAAGTATAGAAAGTTTTTATTTGCTACATCTAGACCTGAGGATAACTGATTCACCCCTCTCCTCTTAGTTATTCTAAATTCATTCTAACAATTAGTACCCACAAATATTGCACTAGTATAATGAACCTATTAAAGTTTCTTTTCCCTGTTAGGAGCAGTCTTTACAATGCAAGTACAATGACCTGGTTAAGGGTCTAACCCTATTAGGAGTCTTTTACAAGTAACCCTATTATAGGTGAGGACTCACTATCCAAAAATCTCACTGCTCAATAGGATGAAGGCTACAACCTCCTTGATAATAGATATACACTATATCCAAAAGTGAACTGTTGTATGTGACACAATTGTCTGATCAGTTCCGGTTAAGCACTGATGCTCTTATTCTCTTAAAGAGCTTTATCTTATTTTGACATCTTATACTATTCTTCTATATCTCTTCTCTGCATATTTATTTGACACTTTATAATACAAATTTACATGTCATATATATATGTTCATGCCTGAATAGACGCGACTAGAACAAGACTTTAGTCGGCCCAAAAACAATATACACAACACTTCCAAACTAATTGGCTTAAGCGTGATTATAGAAGTGATTAAAACATGATTAAAAACATAATATAATGGGCACATAGCCTTTACAAAACAAAATGTTATATGTTGATCCAAAGCTGAGGTCAACTCTGTACTCTATTTCATGAACTGCTAGAGGTACTTCAACTTGTTGTAACTTATCTATACTATCTTATCTGATCATGCGTGTCTAGGGTAATCAAAAAAACATATCATAGAACTTAATTCTGAAGGCACTTAGTCTGACTCAGTCATATGCATGTGTGTTGGTGCTCTAATCATATGTATATCTTTGTTATGTCCTGTCTTCTATACTTAGTCAATTTTCACTTCAAAGTCTGCTCTCAAAACTTCATATGACTTTGTTGCCATAATGACAACACAAAATAAGTCATATTCTCCCTGGGAGTTAACTTTCTAACACTAATGACAACACACCAGTTAACCCCTAAAAGGACTCAACTCAAAATTGAAAGTAAATAATAATTATTAATTGAAATATCTATTTACTTGCACAACTCAACTTTGACTTATTAAACCAAGTTGCACTTTGAATTCAAACTCCAATTTCAATAATGAACTTGCACATGTAATTAATTAAATAATATATTAAATATTTAAAGCACAATCTTATCCATGCACTCAAATATTTAATTATTTAATAATTCATAAAAGCATATTTACTCTAATTTTCAATTAAATCCAAATATTCAATATTTGTACTTTAATTAATTTTCTCAATTAAACATAGGTATTTAATTTAATTTTTAATTAATTAAATATCCTATATCTAATAATTAATTCCAACAATATTCAATTAAATAAATCACACAAATATCAAAGCACTCAACTGAAATCTACAAAATCAACCCAAACACACACTCAAGGATGGGATCCACGAATTCACGTCAACTAGGCGAATTCGGGTAAGGTAGTCAAACTGATACTTGTCCAATACTTTGGACGATTAGGTTTAGGGTAGGATTTGGACCTGAATACTATCTCCCCTCTCTTACCATTGAGATTATTTTTATAGGGCACGCTCACTCGTACCAATTCAGGGAAGACGTAGCCTGGTACCTGCAAACTTGTCATCACAAAAACAAACGTACATGCATATGTAATATAGCAAACAATGGCTGAGACTAGTTTATCATGTGGATCTCACCATAGCAAGTAACTATGACTCTGTCCCATACCATATCGATCACATCAAACAGTAATGCAAAACATAGAATGATCCATGTGCATATAATTCTAGGGTCAGTATTTTCATAAAACCATAATCGAAATGAAATCTTAACATATACATAATCATCATAAAGTAACCATAAATCACATGAACATAGAAGATATAACATACTAGCAATAGATTCATAACATAATGAAATGCAATACATAAATATCCTCAATATCAACTAGAATAAACCACACATACATCAAAAGGCCTAAAAGAGTTTAGCATCCGAAAACTGAAAAGCAAACTAAGAGGTGGGTATTACAATCAACATATCTTGTTGTTCCCTAACAATTGTAGTAGGTTAAATCCCTTAACATATTTTTATTAGTAAATCCTTTAACATGGTAACTTCTTTATTGAGTTTTGAAATCCTCCAGTAAGGTAGATCATAACTGATCTTACTGTACTCCTAACAATGTACTAATCAATCTTAATAGGGTGAACCCTCAAAAAGGGTATTTGTAGCTCCTAACTTGGAAAACTCATTTATTGCAGTATTGGGCTTGTGGGTGTCATCCCCATCGTGGTGTTTTTTCCCTCTTACAAGGGTTTCCACCTTAAAATATTTGTGTTATGTGTGTTGAGGTTGTTGATGCTTGATATTGTTTATAGTTATTTGTTTACTTCAGATATATGCTTTTGTGGTTTGGAAGTTAATAATGTAGTTATTCATATTAGTGGTTGAATTAGTTCATTACCTATTTGTACTGATTCACACCCCCCCCCCCCACTCTCAGTCATAAGATTTCCAACATTGTTTAGGTTCAATGTGCTATTCTAGTTTATATATTGTTGTTTTTTATGAGAATTAAAAATATGTTCCCTTCTTTAGTTAAGTGGAAAAAAATTATGGTTTAAAAAGAGAAAATCACCAATATTCACTCCTTATTTAGTTGATTGTTTTAATATTGTATCAATTGTTGTATAGATTACCAAGGGTTTAATGATAGAAGAGTCCCAATATTGGATTGCACTCACTCACCTAATGTCTTAACTTGCCTTAGTCCACCTAGGATCCTAATTCCCTTCTAGAATCTACCAAAGACTTGAGTCTTCACACCCCAAGTCTATTCTAACTCCACACTAAGAGTTAGTTTCTTTGTGCCCAATCTTGAAAGTCTTCCACCACTGAAAGTGCTCTTTACCTCTATGCTTCCTTGGATATTCCAAGCTCAATTCTTCCCAAACATCCATAAAAGTGCTACAAAGGAAATATCCACCATCAAGACATCATTTTTAAATCTTTTTAATCCCATGTGAATGGTTCTTCTACACCAAAGTGATCGAGTTCCACCTTCACAATGCTTTGGAGCCTATTAGGCCTAGTAACCCTATTAGACCTATCCATAGGGTTTTTCTGGTTTCTTGTCAAAAAATTCCACACAACCCTAAAAAATAACTTAGGACTTGGATACCTTCTTCCAAGACCTTAAATATTTTCAAGGTTTTAGCCCCTCAAACCATCTGTACACTATGTCCTGAAATGTAGGTCTTTTAAGCCTATTTTCAAGCATTGATAGTGTCACTCTGATTTCTTGTTGAAAATGTATCCAAATGGATTGGATAGGATCTAGGATCATAGGAAGGGATAAATTAAACCCTAAGGCTCCTAGAACCACACTTGGTTTCTTTCCCTCACACACTCCCTTGCAATGGCACTTGATTTTCACTCTGTTATACCCCTAATTGGACATACATTGTTCACCTAGGGCATAAATCTAAAAATAGTATCTAGACTCTTCAAGACCTCTACTTTCATATATAAATTGTACATAGGCTCCCCTAAAACATTAATATACCCATAGGAGATTCCCATGGTTATATTTCATGGGGGAGCCATGGAAACACAAACTACTCTAAACTGAACCAGCATACTCCCTAAATCCTAATCAATTTATTAATGATATTAAACTAACTCTACAGTGCTTTCTTGATCAATGAAAAATTATTGTATCTACCCATTCAAAAAAAATCTAACATTACATCAATTATTTTAATCCATCCAAATGCTCTGTAACTCAAAATGCTCGAATCTTGCTAACAACACAGAATTGCAGAGCTTCTTACTATTCAAAAACTTTCTTACAGTTACTTCTACCTTGGGAAATAAGTTACCTACATCCTTAAGATGATTCTTCCATGTTTCTAGGATTTTTCCATTAATTTCCCACTCCTACAATGAGGGGAATCCAAAGTTGTCGAGTTGCATGCAAATGTTGTCATGACAACTTTTGAGCAACTTTTAGCATCTTTGTATTTATGCCTCCATCCTATCTTTTAGGGCCTCTAACCCATATTTTCATATGAACCAACCTCATAGGAGCCTAGAAAAGCATCTTTCCTACTATGCTAAGGTCTAGGACATATTTAGACCATATTTCCCATTTAGACCAAAACTAAGCAATAAAATAACCTAACTATACTAGGTTGGATTAGACACTAACTATCTATCCACCTAGTAACACACCTTGCAAGATCTTCTAAGGTCAAAAATAAACATACACACTGACTTGGCCAAGGTCAGTTACAAGCCAAAATATCTAGGGTTTAGTAGGTGGCCTAGGTGCTCCTGCACCATCCTCCCTAAGTGAAAGTTTTCAATCCATCCTTGGATTAAGTCAGGATCAATGCCCAAATTTTTGAATTATGAAGCCTTTATCCATGTTGCATCAACATCTAGTTGTCTTTTCCACTTCACTAAGTGTTCTTTGTAATCCTTCTTCCTAGTTTTCTTATAAATTCTGGATTCTAGTATGCATTCTGCCTTCTTGACCGGTGTAGATGGAAAATGGAGTTCTTCTACCTCTTGGATGACCTCAGTCAAAATTTGATCTAGATCATAGATTGGTCCCTTGTATAGAACCAAGTCTGCAATGTTAAAGATAAGTGACAAGCCACTATTCTCTGGTAACTCCACCTTGTAATCATTTTCTCCATACTTGGCCAGTATAGTGCAAGGTCCAATCCTTCCCATCTGTAACTTGTGTGGGATTCCTTTCTATAGTCTAGCCTTGTTAAGATGTACCATCACTAGATCCCTAACCTTGAATTGAACATCCCTTTTTCCTTCATCAACCATACTCTTGATCTTCTCAGTGTTGTCAATCAGTGTCTTCCTAACTGTGTCATGAACTTCTTGCATATCATATGCAAAGTCCTCATCATATCCACTTCCTTTCACTCCATCCTTCAGTTCTTTGAGCTCACAAATTCCTCTAGGGTGTAGGCCATATACAATTTCAAAAGGACTCTTACTAGTAGTCTTGTTTACAGTGTCATTGTAAGCATATTCAGCTTGACCTATGAGTTGGTCCCATGTATGACCATACTCCTTTGTTAAGCATCTTAGGAGATTGCCAAGGATCCTATTAACTACCTCTGTTTGACCATCAGTCTGAGGATGGTATGCAGATCCAAAGGATAAGTTGGTGCCCAAATTTTTCCACAGAGTCTTCCAAAAGTGACTCATAAACTTGGTGTCTCTGTCTGACACAATGCTCAAAGGCAATCCATATATTCTGACAACCTCTTTAAGGGAAAGAGAAGCTATTTGACTAGCAACAATGGTTGTCTTGCATGGCACAAAGTGATCCATTTTGCTAAACCTGTCTACTATCACATAAACACTATCCATTCCTTGTCTTGACTTGGGCAATCCAGCCACAAAGTCCATGCTCAAGTATTCCCATGGTCTAGTTGGGATAGGAAGTGGTTGGTATAGGCCAGCATTAGTGGATGTTCCATTGGCCCTCTGACACACAATGCAACTCTCAACATATTTCCTAATATCCACATTCAACTTTGGCCAAAAGTAAAATCTTTGAACAAGTTCTTGTGTCTTACTGACCCCAAAATGACCACTCGATGCACCGCTATGTTTCTCTTGAATAAAATTCTACCTTATAGACCCTCTAGGGACACATAGTTTACTTCCTTTAAATAAGAGATTACTTTGCAAAGTATATTCAAAGTATTTACTATGAAAGTGGTTTTGATTTTCTTGACATACCTTCTAAATGTCTGCAACGTCTTCATCATCACCATATAGATCTTTGAAGTTGTCTATTCTCATGCTCTGCAATTGGATCTCTTGGACAATAAGGGCTCTTCTACTCAAATCATCTATAACCTTGTTCTGCAATCCCTTCTTATGTTTTATGTTGAATGTGTATTCTTGCATGTATTCAATCCACTTCATATGATTATGACTCAATTTGTCTTGTGAGTTCAAGAAGCTCAAGGCTTGATTGTCTGAATAGACTATGAACTCCTTTGGAAGCAAGTAATGCCTCCATTTTCTCAGTGACTAGACCAGAGCATACATCTCTAGGTCATAAGAATAATATTTCTTCTTAGCTTCACTTAGTTTCTCAGATTGGAAGGCCACTGGTCTTCCCTCTTGGCTTAAGACAGCTCCAATTTCCACATTTCTAGCATCACACTCCACTGTAAACAAATTTTCAAAACTTGGCAAGACCAAAATTGGTTGGGTTACAATCTTCTTTTTTAGTAGCTCAAAACCATAGTTAGCTTGTTCATTCCAAATAAACTTAGTCTTCATGCGTCCTTTAATAATGTCCAACATAGGAGCACATATTGCACTAAATTGCTTAATAAAGTTTCAACGGTACTGTGCTAGGCCATGAAAGATTCTTACCTCAGTGATTGTTCTTGGAGTAGGCCAGTTGATGATGGCCTCCACTTTGCTAGGATCCATCTTTAAGTTACCTTGAGATAGCACAAAACCAAGGTACACCAACTCTGTCTTGGTGAACTCACACTTTTATAAGTTGATCATCAACTTCTCCTCCTGTAGCTTCTTAAAAACCAGTTCAAGGTGTTTGAGGTGCTCTTCCCTTGTCTTACTATAGATGAGTATATAATCTAAGTAGACCACTATAAACTTTCCATTTTACTCTTTAATTACTTCATTCATCAACCTCATGAATGTTGATGGGGCATTTGACAACCCAAATGGCATGACAAGCCACTCATATAGTCCTTTTATAGTCTTAAAGGTTGTTTTCCACTCATCCCCTTCATTTACTCTGATTTGATGATATCCACTCTTTAGGTCTATCTTTGTAAAGTACCTTTCTCCTCCTAGACATTCCATTAGGTATTCTATCCTAGGGATAGGGAGCCTATACCTAATGGTGATCCTATTTATTTCTCTGGAGTCTGTACATAACCTCCAAGTTCCTCCCTTTTTAGGGGCTAGGACTATGGGCATGGCACAATGGCTAATGCTCTTTCTTATAAGGCCTTGTTCTAAGAGCTCTTGGATTTGTCTAACAATCTCTTCATTCTGTTGGGGAGTCATTTTATAGGCTTCCTTATTGGGTAGGGTAACTCCTGGTATTAGGTCTATCTGATGGCTTATAGACCTCTTAGGGGTTAGGGTTGATGGTTGTCCATCACTCACTATCCCTTCATACTTCACTAACATCTCTTGGACTTATTTTGTAAGCTCTATCCTCTTCTCTATTTTGTCTGCAACTTCCTTTGAATTTAACACCAAGGAAAATCCAACTCCTTCTCCTTCATCTAAGGTCTCTAAGACCTCTTTTTCACTCACCATGAGAACATTGGGACCAATACACTTCAATTCTACATCCTCCAATAGTGACTGGATTTTGTATGTCACATTGTCTTTCTTGAAGGAGTATGAATTTTTAACTCTATCATGCATGGCCCTCCTATCAAATTGTCATGGTCTACCTAGTGATAGGCCATTTTAATGGCATGCTTTAGATACCTTAAAAGAACTTTTGCTAGGTCTTTTCCTATGTTTTATTTTTATTACTCCAAGACTTTATGCTCTTAAATTGTTAATATGTGATAATCAACCATTGGACCTATGCCATGGACATATGCTACTTAATATGTTTTATCTAGATGAATATGCTCTATTTATTGTTATGAAATTATGATCATGTTTTATGAATGAATTGACTGTTTGAGAAATAGATAATACATATGTACTTTGAATGATTATTTTCAATGAATGCTTTTATCCTAATAGTTTTAATGCAGCGCATCAAAGTAGCAACTTTCATCTTGTTCAGGTGAGCATGTCTATGTGTTGGATGCTTGACTAGGTCCTGTAGCAGACGTGCATGGATGAAACATCAGCGTAGCAGCAGTGGAAGGCTTTTGGTTAAACTAGGTGGAGATGGTTGAGAGAAGACTTGGCGAGTGCAATAATTTCCCTGATGAAATCTAGGAGAGAGTGGGAAGTTAGATATGCTATCTAAGCATTTCTTTCCTCTTTTCTGAACCGATTCCATTTCCTCTTTTCTAGCTTTCCTTTATGTTAGTCATTTGTAATAAAAGCTCTGCCTTTTCTTAGGGCATGTGGAGTTTAGTAGTTAGATGTTTTTCCCTTTAAATAAAGCCTCGCTCCTATGTGAGGAGGGAAGTAGTAATATTATGATAGTAAGATAGTCCAACATTGTTATTTACTGTTGATGAGAATCTCTATACTTTTTTATTCATTTTAATGAGCAAATGAATTTTTGAGTTTAGTTCTTTGTAATTGAGTATTTTGGGTACTCACCCAAGGGGGCCCACTTGGTGAGGAATACATAGTTAGATTCATTCTAGTTTAGCTTTCTTTCTTGCATTTTCATTATTTCAATTCCCATTTTGAATAGCTCCTACAGCCAAAGCCACAGGACAACTACTGCTTCCTGTGGCCATGCGGCAGAGTAACTAAGGCATTATAGTTATTTTGTGCACTCTTCCATCCTGCTAGCAGCATTTATTTCCATCATTTACTTTTACAGCAATAATTTAGCTTTCCTTTGAGTATTCATTTCATGCAACAATAGTATAGTTTCCCTTTGAAAGCATTTATTTCCTACAGCCATAGAATAGTTTCTTTCCAACATTTATTTCCCACAGCAACTATAGAATGATTGGTTGAGAAAGTGCTTGGTGCATATATTTTTTTTGCCTATTTCAAGTAACACATCCCTGGGTTTGACATATTAGATTAGTTTCTTATAAATTTGATGAAGTGCTTAGTTGGATGTCCAATCCCTGAGTTAAAGGATTATGCCTAGTTTCTCAGCCTTTATAACAAGCGATCATTTTTGGTGCCATTGTCGGGGACAGTGTCGAGCCTTGTTCTTCTTCAACCATTCCTAGGATTTGTTTTCATGTTTTCATTCCCTACTTTTAGTAGATTAAGCTTTATCTTGACAAATCAAACCGCTATTCACATCATTCCATACTATTTGCATGCATAATAGACGAAGAGACACCCGAGGAAGGTACTTGCCAAATCCATCCAGTAACCTATTTGAAGAGGAAAGCCAGTTCGTTGATGCTATTATTGAGCTTCGTGAAGCCCCTTCATCATTCACATCTTCTGAGGGTGACTTTCATGGGTTTTTCCGGGAACAACCAGAAGCCAATCTATTTGTTGAAGTCTTTTCCAACCTAAAACTCCAAAATCCTAGAGAAGAAAATCCTTGGCAGTTAGTCATCTACCAACCTCAGAACCCACCTCAAAATCCACCTCAACAATAATGAAGGATGGCCAATCCTACTACATTTCCTTTCCCCATCTCCAATCAGTGAGATAATAACAACCTCAAAAATATTCCCTCTTCTGCTCTTCCAAAATTTTATGACCTTGTCACAAAGGACCCGAATACCTTTCTCTTTGAGTTTGATATCCTTTGTAGGAGCTATGACTACACCACTGATGCCCATAGGCTTAAGCTCTTTCCTGCAACACTTAAAGAGACTGCATTGCAATGGTTTATGGGCTTAGGATAGGATGTTGTCCATAATTGGGATGAAATGAAGGATGCTTTCTTGCTGAAATACAAGGAGTACTATCAAGGGAATAATATGCAAGGGGATGACATCTTTAAGATGTCACAGAAGGAGAATGAGAGTCTTGAGGATTATGTCTCAAGGTTCATGTTCAGTTTGCAGAAGAATACTTAGCACGAGCTCAATGAAGAATCTCAGAAAATTCTCTTTTTGTGAGGCATTCATGGCAGATGCACAGAGGCACTAGACCTAATGGCTAGAGGAGATATCACCCAGACATCATGGGATGATATCCAGAAGATCTATCTTAAGTACTCAAGAGCTTCTGTTAAGAAAGGAAGAGGATATAGGTCCACCCTGGGGAAGTCCAATGGTGTTGGTGCTTCACGGACAGAGATAACCAATCTCTTGTCCAATTTTAAGCAAGATATCATTAAAAAAATGGCCACCCAACTAGACACCATGTAGGATAAAAATAAACATGAGGAAGAAGAGGCCATGCTAGCAGAATTCTGTACACATTATAGATAGAAGAAGAGAGACTACATATGCAAAATGGTTTCTAACATGAAGACTACACAAATACTGACTGATTACAAACCAGTTGAACCAAAGGATGAGCAGTTGTTCTTCATCGCTCAGTGATGACCATGGGGTATGCCTCAGGATCCTCTTTCATTTAGTGGTCCTTTTTATAATAATCAATGGAAACCCCCCATGAATTACCAAAATCCTCCCTGGAATAATTCCCAAAATCAGTGGCAAAATTACCCCAATCAACAGTGACCAAACCCTCAAGGAGGTTGGAAACAACCTGAAGGGGCATGGTAGCCACCACATGGTAATTGGCAGCAAAACCTGTAGTGGCGAGGCAGCCAACAATGGCCAAATCAACCACAAGGATTTTTTCCACCACCTATGCAGCCTCCACAACAAAAAGCTCTTTTTCCACCTCCTACAACTACTAACCCACCTCCTAAGCCTACTCAATTACCTACACAGCTACAGCCTAACCCCAACAATCGACCTCCTCCACCTCAGCAAAATGTGTATGCTACAGACTAGTCGCAGTATCCCATGCAATACCCTGCATATGCAATCAACCTCGATGATATTCACCTATGGTCTGGTACCACTCTGCCTGTGCCTGAGCCTCCTGTAATTACTCAAATGCCTTCTAAGGAGCCCAATCAACCTAACAATCCATCTAATCTAGTAGCCTTTGCATCACCAAGTAAGTCCAATCATCCTACCCTTCCTCCTTTCACACAAAGATTGCAGCATAGCAATTTGAAAACCACTGATGAAGCAGCTTTTAATATCCTTGACCAACTAAAGAATGTCAACGTCCAAATTCCCATTTTCCAGGAAATCAAATATGTTCCCACATATGGAAAAGTCATCAAGGAAGTTTGCTTTAAAAATCCTGGCTACAAGAAGAAGGATCCCCAAACCATCCATGTCCTGGGAAAACTGGAAAACATCATGTTAGGGAAGCTTACGATCAAAAAATATTCTGACCCTGGTAGCCCTATTTTTGAGGTCATTATTAATGGGACTACTATAAAAAATTCCTTGATTTATCTTTGAGCCGCCATTAATGTCATGACCAAGGACATTATGCAACACCTTGGTATCACCAACCTCTGCAATATACCTATTGTCTTCCAGCTCGTAGACA
Source organism: Thuja plicata (assembly GCA_018584345.1). Lineage (NCBI taxonomy): Eukaryota > Viridiplantae > Streptophyta > Pinopsida > Cupressales > Cupressaceae > Thuja > Thuja plicata. The sequence goes on along the minus strand of MU226053.1, from coordinate 297,365 downwards.
GTTTGACTGTAAATCCTGATGGAGTGGTGGAGGACATTGTGGTTGACCTTGAGTCTTGGTCCTACCCTACAGATTTCATGATCCTCTCGCCAAAAGCTACCCTAGGAGGCTATTCGATTATTCTAGGACATCCTTGGCTAGATACTGTTGATGCCTATATTGGTTGTCAGTCAGGAGACATGACCATTTTTGATGGCCAGCACACCAAAACTTTGGCCTTGTATCCTCCTACTCAACCTTAGATGGAATTAGCCTCGTCCATATGGCCAGATGTAGGCGAGGAAGCTAAAGTTATTAATTTAGTCTCCCAATTAATGATTTTAACAAGGGATCCCTTCCTGTAGCTTTAGGAGGAAGATAAAGTAATCACCAACATCATGCATAACCAGTATGGATCAAACTTAGTGGTGTAGGAGCACCAGGGCTTGGAGGAACACCAAGGGGGTCACATGGATGACCTTAAGAATTTTAATACTAGAATGAGGCCTATAAGGCCATTTATTAATGTAATTGGGCTATTAAAGCCATTTGGAACTCATATTGAGTCATTTTGATCAAGTTGTCAAGATGTTTCCATGTTATGCAACTAAGGCCTAATAAGGCCATGTAATGGGGGTGTAAGTAACTTAAGAGTCTTAGTATTATTTTGGGTTATAAAATATTTAAGAGACCATGTCAATGCAATAAGAAGGGTTTCATGTTCCAAGTTGGGAAAAGTCACAAAAAAATCATTAAAATTGACAAAATGTAATAAGCATGGATTAGAAAGATCAACGCCAAGAGGTAGTTTTTGGGTAGTGTAACCACCTAATTTCGGTCTGTCGCAACTATGGACCCTATTTGCCCTAAGTGTGATCATGCCCTCAAGTTATGTCCAAACGACCCTGTTACTGCTTGGCATAATTCTTTTAATCAATTTAATG
>MU226053.1:244443-275617 GCA_018584345.1 Thuja plicata | reverse complement strand
ATTACGATTTGATCAAGGAAATTGATTTGAATTGAAAATGTTGCAAAGCATTGATTCAGGAATTTGATAAATTGATAAAATGATAAATGGGGCTCATAGTCTAGGCGACCATTTTAGGGTGCATACACCTACAGAGGTCATTCCTGTAGCTAACCAAAGTAATTATTTGCTCCAGTCGTCTCTTTGAAAATTTTCCACATGCAATCATAATAAAAAATTTGTTTCCCACAAAAATATCTTGTCCATAATAAAAATGTCATTCCATCCGCTTTTTATCACCTTTTTCTACCATCAATGCATTCACGTCACCTCATTATTGCGCTAGCTCAAATTTTTGCTCTACCTACGTCATCAAATATTTTTGGATTTGGGCATTTAATGGTATGATATTCCAAGGAATGCATTACTTTATTATCTCAAAAAAAAAAATTTACTTCATTTAATATGATTATGACACATTGTAATTAATATAGCGATTCATCCATGATTTTGTCATACTTTGCCATGCAAGTGAGGACACTTGTCACCTTTTTTGTAGGGGGCAATAAATAGGTCTTGTGTGTAATAAATGAAATATCCCATCAGCTCAATTATTCTATCATTTCCAAATCAGCTATCATAATTACCAACCTTTGTCATTACTATTTTTTCTACCAGAATTGTACTGAGTCGTCATATCAAAAATAATGATTTGACAACCCCTGCGTGTAACCCTGTCGAAACTAGCCCTGTATTTTTAACTCAAAATTTCATCTTAGATTCACAACACTATTGCAAAAACAAATTTTTGTGTCTTGTCTACCCAGAAACCTAGAAATTTTTATTCCAATTCTGGGCACAACAGAGACATTTCAGCAAAAAGAATAGATAGTATCAGTGGAGTACGAGGGTTTTTCTGAGTTTTTTAGACATTGTTGGAAATTTCAAACAGCAGAATGGGTGTTTCTCCTATACAGCATGAACCGAAAAACCACTTCACTTTGTTATAGGACCAAGAAAGTGTTCAAGTTTTTAACAGAGTAGGGTGGCTCACCTATTTTGTTAGGTTAAATGGGTATGATGAAGCTATGGCACTGGAATTTTTTAGAGCGTACAGCAATGGAGTTGCATATGTTAAGGGGTTGCGAATTGAAGCTTCTGAAGCACAAATTGACAAATTCTTTGGACTTCCTTCTATAGGAGAAGAATTTCCACATGGGCACGATGCTTGCGCAGCCAAAGTGGAATTTTCTCTGCCAGCAGATGCCCCTATAGATTATAGCAAATAGGGTGTAAAGCAGACATTTCTTCTAGGAGAATATCCTTAGTTGTCCATTCATGTTATCATGTACATTACCTATGAGGGCCATTTTTCCTTCTTGCATGTAGTACACTTTAAATTGTTGAGCCATTTATGGCATAACCATTTAGTAAATGTTCCCAATTTTCTTTACACCCTTTTGAATTTAAGTGTTGAAGAGGTACGGAAGGGGCGGAAGAATCCAGTGATCCACCATGGTTTAATAAAATTGTTGGTGGAAAGGTCACTAAGGGATGTCTCTCCCATGTCCTGGGACAGATTTATTATAGCAGCTCATGTTCAATTGTATGGAGAGGGGCCACGGCCCAAAATTGAAGAAGAACAGGGAAATAACCCTAATGATGAAGAAGAATTTGTTGAACAAGATGAACCTTTGAGGAATTCTTCTCCTTCAAGAGTTAATGTGGATAATGTTCCCTCCATCCATCCAAACCCTACCTCAGGGAGCAGAGAAACTGGGGTTCCCATAGTTTCTCAGAAAAAAGATTAAAAGGGCAAGGGCAAGGCCAAAATGGCAGAATATATGAGTCAGGATGTTCCTATTTCTACTGTCTCTCCTATAGCCACACCTACCAAGAAAATAAAACTTTCACAAAAGCAACCAACAGCCTCTACTAATACCCCATTGCGCAGAAGTGTTTATTTGAACACTACACACTCAGATAGCAAGGAATCCCCTGTTACGGTTGATGCTTCTCATGTCTCCTCTAAGGAGCCCTTACAAGAACCGCCACAAATAGGCAGTCTAATTGTAAAATGCCAGGGTATGATGTAAAAGGATCCTGTAGCTACTGAGGTGATTACAGAAGTAGAGTGTGTAATACCAAAAGTAGCAGAGTCTAACAGAGCCAGAAGAGAATCTTCTTCTCTATAGGAAGGAAATCACAGGGAAAAGCCCCTTGTTCTAGATAAAGTGCCAGTTTGTACAAAGAAAGAGGAATTTCCACAAGTAGCCAGGCCGGTCCCACATCAAAAACCAGAGGAGGTAACTCTTCATGCTCTCTCAGTTGACTATTTCAATGCAATGCAATATCAAAATTTGATGTGGGAATTGGAAAAGACAAAATTAAAAAGGGAGCTTGAAAGAAAACAACAAGAAATTGAATTCCTATAGAATAAGATAAATAAAATTACAGATATAATTCTGGAATTAATAGAATGCAGACCACCACCACGGGTTTATACCTTATGCCTTAAGGAGCAATTTTTTATGTTTAAATTGATGAGAATCCTATGAGATCTTAATTCAGGAATAGAAACCCCACAGGAATTTGTGGTTGCATACAACACATCACCTAATTGTGTCCAAAATTTATTATGTGAGTTATACATGCACAATTATGTTGTTCCTTTTAATACTGATTGGAATCCCCTTATTTTTATTGGTGATATACATTTGTCTTCCTTCCTTTCCTAGATTTACAATGAAATAAATTATGGTGGGCAATTACATAAGTACATAACCCTAGAATAGTTCATTTCATTGCCCCTTCATCCTAAAAGTTGGTCACCACAATGGCTTTACTATAACTAGATGCAAATTGTTTATGGATTTCATGATTCTGCATTGAGGAAATAGATTCTGGAAAGCCATGAGGAATTTTTCTCAGCATTTGAAAGATTGTCATTATCAGACAGGGACAGGAAAGCTGAAGGATTAAGGCAAAGATGGGGGGACGCACTATGGCACTTAAGAAGGTAGAACCACACAGTCTGATTAACTTGTGGGCTACAATGTAGCGTGTTAGCTGGTATATACACCAGGGAAGACATCCACGGCCTGAGAGACGGTTTTCGCTCACCTCTAGCCTCCTCTTCTTTTATGGCCACTGTATAGTTATGTGGATGATGAAATAGATGAGCAACAAGAACTGAGCAGACGAGTGAAGGTGGAGCGAACAAATGGATTCTACTGGTGAGAGGGAACCTCCATGATTGGAGAAACATAGGAAGGAGACCTCCAGGTTCTTTCCAAGATCCAAAATGTCTCAGTGCCTGAGGACCAGAACTAGTCTTCATAGGGGGGAAAATGATAGGACATTTTAATGGCATACTTTAGATACCTTAGAAGAACTTTTGCTAGGTCTTTTCCTATGTTTTCTTTTTATTACTCCAAGACTTTATGCTCTAAAACTGTTAATATGTGGTAGTCAACCAATGGACCTATGTCATGGACATATGCTACTTAATATGCTTTATCTAAATGAATATGATTTGTTTATTGCTATGAAATTATGATCAGGTTTTATGAATGAATTGACTGTTTGAGCAATAGATAATGCATATGTACTTTGAATGATTATTTTCCATGAATTCTTTTATCCTAAAAGTTTTAATGTACTGCATTGAATTAGCAATCGTCATCTTGTTCAAGTGAGCATTTCTATGTGTTGGATACTTGACTTGGCCCTACAACAGACGCACATGGATGAAACATCGGCGTAGTAGCGGTGGAAGGTTTCTGGTTAATCTAGGTGGAGATGGTTGAGCGAAGACTTGGTGAGTGCAATGATTTCCCTAATGAAATCTAGGAGAGAGTGGGAAGTTACATCTACTATCTAATCAGTTCTTTCCTTTTTTCTGGACTGATTCCATTTCCTATTTTCTAGCTTTCCTTTTCTGTTAGTTATTTGTAATAAAAGCTCCACCTTTTCTTAGGGCATGTGGAGTTTAGCAGTAAGATGTTTTTCCCTTTAAATAAAGCCTTGATCCTGTGTGAGAAGGAGGGAAATAGTAATATTATGATAGTTTCAAGATAGTTCAATTATATTATTTACTGTTGATGAGAATCTATGTACTTTGTTATTCATTTTAATGAGAAAATGAAGTTTTGAGTTTAGTTTTGTGTAATTGAGTATTCTAGGTACTCACCCAAGGGGGCCCACTTGGTGAGGAATCCATAGTTAGATTCATTCTAGTTTAGCTTTCTTTCCTACATTTCTGTTATTTCAATTCCCGTGTTGAATAGCTCCTACAGCCAAAGCCACAGGACAGCTACCGCTTCTTGCAGCCAAGCGGCAGAGTAACTAAGGCATTATAGTTATTTTGTGCACTCTTCCATCCTACTAGCAGAATTCATTTCCATCATTGACTTTCAATTATTTACTTTTACAATAATAGTTTAGCTTTCCTTTGAGTCATTTCATGCAAAAATAGTTTAGCTTTCCTTTGAGTATTCATTTCATGCAGCAATAGTATAGTTTCCCTTCGAAAGAATTTATTTCCTACAGCCATAGAATAGTTTCTTTCCAGCATTTATTTCCTACAACAACTATAGAATGATTGGTTGAGAGTGCCTGGTGAATATATTTTTCTGGTCCATTTCAAGTAACACATCCCTGGGTTTGACATATTAAAGGAGTTTCTTATAAAGTGGATGAAGTGCTTAGTTGGATGTCCAATCCCTAAGTTAAAGGAGTATGCCTAGTTTCTAAGCCTTTATAACAAGAAATCACCTAGGAGCAAGTGACATGCATCCATAGATAAGACATAACATAAAAATTTATCCTTGTATCTCCCAATTGAGAATTCTACCCAAGCTTGCTCATTAACTAGGACATGTTATCCTTTGTTTAGCTAAGTGACCTTATAGGGACTGGTGTGGGGTATCCTAGTCATTTTCAGCTTGTTGGTTGCCTCCTCTAACACTATGTTGTGAGAAAACCCTGAGTCTATGATGACACTGTTGGTTCTATTTCATATTTTGAGGTCTTCCCTAAAAGGTTTTTGTGTTCTCAGTCATGTCCTCGCTTCAAAGTTGAAAGTATGTTCAAAATTGTTAAAGTCCCTCTGAAAATTGATGGTCTTTAGGTAAAAATCAAAGTGAGATGTCAAAAACCCCAAGTCTTAATTCATTATGCTCGAAAAAGGCTAAAAACCCTTCTAATTTGAAGTTACTTTTTTGAGCCACTTAAGTCACTTAAAGCATGTGTTGTATTTCTTGTCTTATGCTAGTCATGAAGTCTCCTTATAAAATTAGAATATTCCTTATCATTATGAGACTTAGAGATTTTCTTCAGTTAGGTGATATATGTAAGAAAATAATATGCCTTATGTGATCTGGCAATCAAGTGATAAATGTTGATTTAGATTAAGTTCCTGAGGTAGTCGGGAAGTATCATGATGTAACCCTGGTTAGCAAATTTGTCTCCCAATTTTGAGATTACTCAGTTGCCTCATCCCCAAATGTGGACCATGGTCAAAAGAAGGGTTAGATCATGGTTAAGTTAGTGACCGGTGATCAATTTTATTATAACAGTGTGCCACGTGTCTATGGTGGGCCCAGATGTAGTTCAAGGTGGTCTCTTTGGTAGTGTAATCTCCAGCTTTAACTGAGGTTAAGGCAGAGTTCAAATTTTGTGTTGTCGCTTAATCTCATGAAGGAAGTTGGGTTGAGTTAGATATCTAGCGATCAAGAGACATGAAGGAGGATGAGACACGTTTCCAAGGTTTTGAATGAATATGTATTCAGTTGTGTGATCTCTGAATGGCATCAAGCGATCAAGAGACTACAGTCGCCAAATCTCTTAAGAAATTAGGGTTTTCCTCAAAGATCATGAGAATTAGCGAGAACTGTCAGATGCAAGTTTGATCTAGTGGTCAGTCGAGTTGTCTCCAAATTTAACATGGGTTAGAAAATTCTTTTGGCAACTTTGAGATTACTTAGCCGCATCATCTCTAAATTTAATCTATGGTTGATAAGTAAGTGAACAGTTAAGGTTTCCCTTTGGTCACTTTATCTCCTGATGAAAAATGAGTTAAGTTATGAATCATGAGATCTAGTTGTTAGAAATACAATAATGGGAAAGCAATATACTGAGAGGGGGGGTGAATCAGATCTTCAAAATTAATCACTTAAAACAAGTTGATCCACATTCATATATAAATGAATCTAATGTAATCTCAGATAGCATCCACACCATGAAACAAATAACACATTACACAATAATTTGGTAACCCAAAAACCCAAATAGGTAAAACTGGGGTGGGGATGACACCCACAAAAGTCTCCACTACTATAGTAATAAAGTGTACTTGTTAAGGTTACAATGTTTGATTACAAAATGTAATCTACCCTATTAAAGGTCTGCTCTGTTAAAAGCTTTAGATCATTACAATCTACCTTATTAAAGGATTTAAACTTATAATGAAGTAATCACTCTATTAAGAGATAAATAAAGGCCTAATAAAACCACTCTGTTAAGAGATTTTCACCTGATACAATGATTAGAAATTCTCAAGTATTGATCCTTTGATATGCACTTTGATGCTGATGACAGATCTCCTCTTTTCAGTATCTCTTCTAATCTTATAATCTGATATACCTTTACTCTGTTGTTCATTGTGTTATGCTCTGCTTGATCTCTGCTTCTGAACAAAACAACCCTTTGTGCATTTCACATCAAAATGCAGTCACTTTAACAATTCCTCTTCTGCCTCTTGCACATACATACACAAAAAAATAGGGTTTCTAAGCAATCTAATATATCTATATAGATCTGACAGTGAGACCTAGATCAATGATCAAGATCTAATATCCATGCCTTGATGGTAAAATTATTAATGCTTACAATGAGTCATTTATAGGATAAAACAATTAAATGCATAACTAACTCCGTATAAGAATATTAAATGCACACAATGTCGGCCCAAAAGGCTTATACAAGTTGGATGGATCACTTATCCTTGAAGTTTGTATCATTCCTGACAAGTATACAAAAACTATTTTGCTCGGCACTTTGACCGTTTCTTGCTCGACATTTAACATCTCTGTCTCTACTTGGCTCGGCAATGTAACTCAGCTCGGCAATGTAAGCATACTGAAAACTGCTTGACAATGTTGCTCAGCCTTAAATAGTTTTAGCTCAGCCACATTGATAGCCAACTAAAACTACCTGATGAAATGACTAAGTGTTGGTCACTAATCATCAACATAACTTAGAGATTAACAATCTCCCCCTTTGATATTAGTGGCAAAAACACTTATCATAACTTCTGTACATTTCATCAAAAGTATTGCCTAAGTATGCTAAGTACTCCCCCTAGGAATATACTTATACAAAAATTTTACATGCCTTCAAAATTTATATACAAGTGTACCTATGATTTACTAATGTATCCTTTCATATATGTACCTTACCAACTTCTGTACTAGCTTCCTCCTTCAGTAGTACTAACTTCCCCCTTGTTTTTGTCACTGATTGCTGGTGGGGTTAAGTTATACTTATCCAAAAATTGCTTATGAAGCTGCAGGGTGGATTCAAATGTTGTATCCTAGCTGTCCTTTGCAACCTTCATAACTTCCAGTTTTATTTCTAGCTCGGCAGCTAGACTCACTAAACTTTCTACAGTCAATAAGTTTGCACTGCTCTATGATGACTCCTTAGCTTTTGAAAGTTCCTTCTGTATTACCTCCAAATGAGGCAAAAAGCTTGTCTAAATAGTTATCAACTTGGCCCTTATGCAACCATCTTCAGCCATAAGCTCGGCTATTCTCCTTTATGCATTTATCAACTTATTAAAATGTAAAGAACTAGAGGTAGTATCTTTACCTAAAGTAGCACTAGTTGATCTCAAATCTAACTATAGCTTCTCAACAAGCTATAAATTATCCTTTGTGAAAAATTCAACATCACATAATTTCCTATACAAAGAATAAGCATTGGTTGTAACTTTCTCTAAAGTTTCTACAACAACAAAAATTTCAACCTATTTTGTTGCTATCTCTTCTGAGATCTTCTCTAGAACTTTTCTCTCAAATCTTCTCTGGGACCATTGTAGAAGCTTCTCATTATTGTCTATGTCCTCATCTGTTACTTTTTGGACAATGGTGATGAGTTGATCAGTGATTGGAGCTTGAGGCATTTCATCCTCTAAGTCAAAATCTTTTGTAAATATGTCTTTGATGTCATGCAACACCTGTTTTTTCTTTTGTTCTATCTTCATCTCTTCTTGTCTTTTCTTCCTTTTAAGCAACTCTTGAAGAGTCCCAATTTGTTCAAAAGATAACTCATTGGGATCCCATTGTGGAATGACAATGACTTCATCTAATGTTACATCTAGAATTGAAGACTTCTTCTTCAAGATTTTCATCTTCTTCATTTCTGGAGAATTTATGCTCGGAAGCATAATGTCTTTCCCTTTGACACTTTCAGTATCTAATGCCTCCTTTAACTCTATCAATATGGTCTGTGGATTCAGCATACCACCAGTTTTAGGACCTATGGGAGTGGATGATGCAGAGTATGGTAGCTCAACCAACACTTGTGTTGCCTCTTCTTCTTTAGGCTTATCAACAACATTTGTTGTTGCTACTCCACTATCTAAAATTGTCTTTACAACCTCTAAAATAGGTGGATCTTGTGAAGTTAGCTCTTGTTTAGTTGTTTGTTGTTGACCTTCACCTTTTTTATCACTAAAAACTTCAATTAATTCCTCATATGTTGTGGTCTTCCCTTCTTCTATATCAGTTGCCTTTATAGGCAAATCAGTATCTTTTCCACTCAGCATCTGTTGTTCCTCGGAATTCAAATTTCTTGGATCATCAACTAGATAATCCATAGGGCTATCTGCAGTCAAATCAATAGTGTGTGTTGCATCTAATGCATCCTTATTCTTGTCATGTTCAATGGCAATTTGGTCTTTCACTATCTGTGGTTCAGGGGAAGTCTTTTCTTCAACTTCTTGTGCCTTTGGCTCGGATGGCCCTTCACCAGATTTCTTGTCTTTTGGAATGAGCAATCCAAAAATCTCTTTCCAGATCCTTGTGCTTTGTTGTACTAAACCTTCTATGTCGTTCTTCAAAATAGCATATCCTCTAAGTTTTGGCACAAACCTGTTCTTGTACTCAATGAATTTGGTTCGTTGTTTAGAGGTTAAGTCAGGAATTATTGTGGCTAAAGTTCCTTCTCGGATCTGTCTCTCTGTGGCAAGTGCAAATTCCCATTTGCTTGACAAAAATTCATATATTTCATCAGGCACATGATTTCCTATCTCTGTAGGAGTCAATTTAAAGGTGCTCATCATGTCCAAGAGTGCTTCCTGAACTTTGTGCCTATCTGTTATTTTCAACTTGTCATAGTTGATGAACTTGAATGTTGCTAACCCTGCTGAATTCATTAAAGTATCACATACCTCATCAATGCTTGCTGGTTTCTTGAATTGAGTTGTAGGTATGTTGCTAGGTACATCTATTTCTATCAACTCCTAATCACTATCTGGCCTCAAATTCAATTTCCTTCTTGGTCTCTTTGCTGGCTTACTCGGCACAGCCTTAGGAGCAACCTTTGCTTCCTTACCAGAAGTACTTTCAACAACTTTTCTCTTACCATACACCTTTTTTTGCACTTCTACTAGGGAAGTGACAGTAGATGCTCTTGTCCTTGGATGATTAGTTGTAGGAGGTGTAACCTTGTATTTTGCTCGGCTAGGCTTGGTTACTATAACAATTGATGGCTTCTTGCCCTTAGCCTTATTTGCAACTTTGTCTAATGCACTGACTTCCTCCTCAGTAGAAATATCCTCACCTTGTCCAGTGGACAGACCTAGAGGTGCATCCTTAGGTTCTTCATCACCACCCAAGCCAACCATTTTCTTCATATTTTTCACTATATTCTTTCTTTTCCTCTCCATAGTTCCTTCATTCAAACTTCTAAAGATTTTAGCCTTAGCCTCATCATAGTTTCCAAATCTCTCTACAGTGGTGTCAATTGCCTCAGCTAAGAGTGTAATGATGGCGGTTGATGCTTTATCAACATTAATCTCATATGGAAATGGCTCTAAACATGTTATTCTAGGAGTTATTTCCTTGATATAAGTGTTATTTGTGTCAACTAGAAAACAGATTTCCTCATAGTGTTTCTCCACTAGTGACTTAGGAATCCTAGTCCTTAATCTCATTCTCTTCTTGAATTCTAAAAAATAGCTACCCATAAAGCTATTGAAATTGCTCCCTAGTTTCTTTATACATTCGTTGATCTAAACTATAATGGGCCTATCCTTTTTCCACACAATATTTCCTAGAGTAGGAAATGTATTCTGAATGTAGAAGAATATACAAACTAGTAAAGAACCAAACTTACATGATGAGCTCTTAGCCTTTCTGATTGATGCAAGGTTCTTGGCTAACTGTGTCTACTGTAGCTTGGCAAGATCATATGTGTGATTCTTCTTCACAATTTTCCATGCCTGATCAACTATTGCACAGGGAACACTATCCAATCTGTTGGACTGATCGAACTTGTGTGCAATTACCCTTACTCCAAAATCAAGTTCTAGATTAGTAATCATTGAGCTAGTCATACCTCTATTATTCCATACTACTCCAGTGTTCAATGTAATTTCCTCTTTGTTTTTATCCCTCATGGTTTTCTTTCCATTCACTATAGGATATCTAGTCACTTGATAAATCATACTCTTGGTGATCTTGACTGGTCCATTGTCTAGCCATATGCTAATGTCATGAACTCGGCTAAGGATAACCTTTATCCATCCATCTTTAAAACCTTGGGGAAAATCTAGGGTACGATTTAACCCTTTTTTGGCTAAGTGTTTGAATTATTCCTTCAGAACTCCATTATCACATAGTTTACTATAGGATTTCCTCAATTCATTATCTCCTACTTCTCCAATTTTAACCATATAGTATGATCGAACATCATGAATCATAAGTACCTTGGGAGGAATGGATGAGAGGGATCGCATAAAATCACTTTGAATTGCACTTTTCAAAATGGCTCAAAAGTTGAGAGGTTCACATTCATCACTCTAAATTAATTGAATTTGTTCTGGTTCTGCCTCCATACTCTTGGCTGGTGCGGAAGAACTTGCAGCCATACTTCTAAAATTTAGAGTTTAAGAGATGGAAAAATATAATACCTTGGCAAGTGATGCTTCACACTGTTCTCTATTCACTGTTCACTTTAAGATTTTCGTCGGCACACTGATTAAATCTTTGTTCCTAGCTTCGTTAGGATCAATTCTGCAAATCGCTTCAATCACTCCGTAAATAGTAAAATCACAAGGTAAAAATGAAGTGTCGACTATTCATCCCTTATATGTTTCAAAAGGTAAAAGTAGGTGAGCATTAAATTTTTTTCCCATTTGAGTTAGTGCAAGCCAGCTATCCTCGGATTAACACAACTTGCATCCCACTCAGCTCACTACACTCAACCTTCACAAAATTTACTCGGCCAACAAAACTCAGCACTTACTAAAGAACTCGGCTTTAGTGTTCATGAATAGTACTCGGCACCTATCAATGCAATTGACTCATCTCAGCATTCGTCTTCAAAAATATGTCCTGGTGCATCTTAACATATACAAATATGGACTTTTGTACATTTTATGTTAGGAACTGATGTAAGATAAGAATTTTAAATACAGTTCCTTACATACCTCTTTCTCTTAGCTAGAGATGATGTGATCACTTGATCCATTGGATTGGGTGACCTCAGCTTCATTAGCTTCACTATTTCATGGTTCAGACTTCTTAACCCATGTCTTGTTCATTTGTTCCCTAATTTTCTCAACAGTAGGAGCTGGTACTCTAGTTTTGCAATCTTTCCTTGTGTGACCAATTTTCAGACAATTGTGACAAACTAAGCTTCCATTCATCCAAATTTTAGACTTACCTCTGAAATGTGTCCTTATGAAGTTTTCTGGAACATGTCCGTACTCACCACAGTAATGACAACTATGCCATGTATTGCAATCCCAATTGTAATGATTGCCTTTTCTTGATGATTTCTCTTGTACCTTTGATGTCCATTGTTGTTTACCTTTAGATCTACAATATTTTTCTCTATTACCAAATTTGTGACAATTATAGAAATTACCATTGAATCTAGGTGTTTTGCTTGCCTTTGCCTTACATTCACGTGCTTGATGTCCAAACTTATTATAGTTAAAGCAATAACCATTAAAGTTAGTGTTAGGATTGGACTTACCATTCTTGCTTCGACATATGTTTGTTGTATGACCTGGTTTTCCACAGTGGTGACAAATAGGTTTCTTGTTTCTCGGCTTTGCATTCTTTCTTTCACCTATCTTAGATGATTCTCCATCTTCAGTGGTTGTATGTTGTTCAGTGTGACCTAATCCAGAAGAATTTTTAGGTCTTCTTGATGCTTCCACCAATTGTTCAAATAGCTCATAGCTGCACTCAGATCACTCACTCTATTATTGATTTCTTTCTTAGATCTCAATTCATCTTTCAATTGAGTGTTCTCAGATCTAAGATTAACAATCTCCAAGTCTTTCCTGATGATCTCCTGATTCACAAGTAGTAGTTGATTTTCCATGTCCATTTGATTGACTATCATGGTTTGCACATCATGTGTTATTTCATCAAGTCTGGTAGTCAGCATTCTCTTGTCTTCTTCTACCATAGCCTTGTCATCTTTGGCTTTCTTTTTCTGTTCAACAACTTCACACATTCTTATTGATTGGGCTTCTTGTTCCTTTTTCAAATTTTTGACTTCTTCACAGAGTGCACTATTATTTTCTAGTAGATCTACTATTGTTGCATTGCTCTTAGTAGAATCTCCATTCTGAAATAGATTTGTAGTGTCCTCTTCCTGATAATGAGTGTCATTCATCTATTTGGCCAAATCTTTCCTTGCAGCCAAGGACTTCTTTAACTCTTGTCTTGCAGACTCAAGCTGTTGGAGTGCTAGCTGAATATCAATCTTTTGATCCTCAATGACTTTACCCATCTTGTAGATCTCCATTTCAAGATCTTAATTGTCAAGCTGATTATAACCTTTTAGAGAACTCTTGCTTTGATACCAATTGTTGGAAATACAATAATGGGAAAGCAAGATATTGAGAGGGGGGTGAATCAGATCTTCAAAATTAATCACTTAAAACAAGTTGATCCACATTCATATATAAATGAATCTAATGTAATCTTAGATAGCATCCACACCATGAAACAAATAACACATTACACAATAATTTGGTAACCCAAAAACCCAAATAGGTAAAACTGGGGTGGGGATGACACCCACAAAAGTCTCCACTACTGCAGTAATAAAGTGTACCTGTTAAGGTTACAATGTTTTATTACAAAATGTAATCTACCCTATTAAAGGTATACTCTGTTAAAAGCTTCAGATCATTACAATCTACCTTGTTAAAGGATTTAAACTTACAATGAAGTAAGCACTTTGTTAAGAGATAAATAAAGGCCTAATAAAACCACTCTGTTAAGAGATTTTCACCTGATACAATGATTAGAAAGTCTCAAGTATTGATCCTTCGATATGTACTCTAATGCTGATGATGGATCTCCTCTTTTCAGTTTCTCTTCTAATCTTATAATCTGATATACCTTTACTCTGTTGTTCACTGTGTTATGCTCTGCTTAATCTCTGCTTCTGAACAAAATAACCCTCTGTGCATTTCACACTAAAATGCAGTCACTTTAACAATTCCTCTTCTGCCTCTTGCACATACATACACAAAAAAATAGGGTTTTTAAGCAATCTAATATATCTATACAGATCTGACAGTGAGATCTAGATCGACGATCAAGATCTGATATCCATGCCTTGATGGTAAAATGATTAATGCTTACAATGAGTCATGCATAGGATAAAACAATTAAATGCATAACTAACTTCATATAAGAATATTAAATGCACACAATGTCAGCCCAAAAGGCTTATACAAGTCGACCGGATCACTTATCCTTGAAGTTTGTATCATTCCTAAAAAGTATACAAAAATTGTTTTTCTCGGTACTTTGATTGTCTGTTGCTTGGCATTTAACATCTCTATCTCTACTCGGCTTGGCAATGTAACTCAGCTCGGCAATGTGACTAGGCATACTGAAAATTGCTTGACAATGTTGCTTGGCCTTGCATAGTTTTAGCTCGGCCACAGTGATAGACAACTAAAACTACCTAATGAAATGACTAAGTGTTGGTCACTAATCATCAACATAACTTAGAGATTAATGCTAGTGACATCCATTGATCAAAATTTTAATCCGACGACAGTCGGTAAATCTCTAGATAAACTCTGCAGTTAAAAAAATATCAGGTGACATTGAGTTCATATAGTCACAAGGTCTCTTGATTCAACCAAGGTTAAAGCTGAGTTATTATGTTACATTGTCATCTGATCTCATGAAGAAAGATGAGTTAAGTTAAAAGTTAGGAGATCTAGTGACATCCATTGCATAGAGACATGATCTCACGGTGGTCGTTGAATTGCTAGTGAAAGTTGAAAAGTCAAAAGTCATCTAGTGATCATGAGACAAAAATAAGATGAGACACGTGTTCAAAAGGTATGCATTAGTTGTTAAGTATTTAGTCACGTGGTCTCCAAATGGCATTCAGTGATAATAAGATCACAGTCGCCAAGTCTCATAAGAATTTAGGGTTTGTGTTAAAGATTAAGAGACTTGGTGAGAACTGTCAGATGAAGATGAGAGAGGATCAAGGTAATCTCGAGATGATTGATTAAAAAGAAAATTTATTCATCGATCATGAGATAAAAATATAGTCACCAGGTCTCTGAATGAATTATCAAATAAAAGAAATGTGCAGTGATAAAGAGATTAAGGTGTGGCCGCTAAATCTCCAGATAGAAACCAAAGGTTAAAGTGAAGTTTTAAAGAGTTGCAGTTGCATGATCTCTTAAGGTAACTATAGTTAGTAAAATCATCTAGCGACAAGGAGATACACAGTCGTGAGGTCGTCAAAAAGGAACCTGAGTTAAAAGATGAATTTTCCTCACCGCCGGAAGGTACAGTGGCTAGCCAATGAGAAGTAAGGAATGAATTCCATGGTGGAAACATAGTTGAAAGACAGACAATCAAATTTGATCTTTTTGAATTTAATAAGGTTTTTAAGAAAGTCACTCATTTGAATTTGATTTTCTATCACTTTCAGAGGCTACGGCTAGGAATTGAATTTAGGTCATAGTGCGTAAACTTATGTAAGAAGTGATGGATTTTAAATCTGTAAATATTGAAGGGATGTTTGCATTGATTTCACAATTATAAGTAAGTATGTCCATTGTCATTTTACTTCAACATCATTTAGGATTTCAGCACATAAGTTTTCTATGTGATCAACATTTCCTGAGAGCAGTGAGATTTTCAAGTAGCCATTATTGAAGGAAAGGTTTTAATTGGTAGTATAGTTGATCAGGAATTTAGAATTGGTGAGTGTTACAGTGTTCAAATTTTCAAAGCTACAAAGAATTAAGTGGTTGATAGTTTTGTAGTGAGGGTTTGGAGGAGTTTTGTTTCAATATTGGTGAAAGAAGTGTGAGAAAATAGAACAAAGAAAATGAGTCAAGCACTCAGTGTGGCATCCACCAGTGGATGAAGTGGAGATACAGGAGAAGATACAAAAGGGAAAAGGAACTACTCTGATGAATTTCTTCAATTGCTGCCAGGGTGTACCCAAAATAGAAAGGTAAGTGCTAACATCCTTCTAGATGATTTAACATATATTAGGGATGCTAAGACCCTAGGTTCTTCTGGATTTTCCTTGTATAATTATTTCTGGAGAAATAGTGATCAAGCAATTCTGATTTCAAACCCTTGGACCTATGGATTGGCCAAGTTATTAGTTCCTGACATATTTGTGGATGTTGACTTCATTCTTGAGTTAGAAAATAGATATGATCCCCTCACCAAGATAATTAAAAAGGATGATGGGAGACCCTTGGTAACCCTAGATAGAAACTCTTTCATGAAGGGCTTTGATGTCTATTACCCTTTGACAATGGAGATAAATTTGCAAAGTTTGAAGAACAGATATGTCAGGGAGTCTGGGGTTGCAGCAAAATTGATTGAAGATAATCATGTCTCCAAGAAAATGAAAAATTATATTGCACCTATCCCAGGGGAGATTCCTTATTTTTACAAGGACTTGAATTTTTACATCAAGTATATTGCATATGCACTATATAGAGTGTTGGGAGTAGATGCAGGAGCTGAGAGGATTAGTTTAGATATCCTCATGATTGTTCTATACATGCAGATCCCTCACATCAGCACCAGTTATGACTATATCTAGTACATAATAGATAGAATGCATGAAGGGTTTGTGCAGATTCAAAAAAAGGAGGGAAACCCTAAGTTTATGTAGTATTCAATATTAATGCATCTGATTTTGTACTACAATTTCCCTTTGATGAACTGTGATAGTTTGAGACCACAGAGATTCTTTTTGAATTAGCCCAACCCAATCTAATTCTGGTTCAGGGCATGGAATTATACTTCTCAGGATAATGATTTATGTTCTTTTGAAAACTAGATTATATACCCAATTCTAAGGGCTATTGGTGTTGACAAAACAAGGCTACCAGTGAAGGTTTTACAATTATTGAGGCCTTTTGATTGTGTAACAGATGGCCTGGAGATCACAGCTGGGGGGATTTATTCTATGAGAATAATTATACAATGGTAAGGGTATATGGTTGTTCATACCCACCCTACATTCTCCCATTCCATGTGCCACCTAGGATTGCTACCATGGAATTCATTAGGCAGTTACTCTTGACAGATAAAGAACATCTTGCTCCCCATAGAAAGGGAACATTTACCCCAAGACAATTCAAAGTATGTGGTTTCACAATTGGGAAAGGGGATATAGACCTGATAAATGCATGGATGAACCACTATAGAATGAATTTCACCCTGTATAGATATGTAGACATCGAGGGTTTCATCTTGAGTGCTAGAAAATTGCTCATCCCTTCCATTCCATATAATAAAGAGCATGAACAATGCATGGAAGAGGACCTCATCAGAAATATGATGGAGGATGAGGAAGTTGACATAAGAGAAAACAAGTTCAATGAATTTATTGGCTTGGAGAGGCAAGTGAAGAGAAAGGGATACACCTTTGGTGGTTTTTTCCCACAAATTCCCTATTTGGATAGGCTTGATGCAATGATCCAGTCCCATAATTTATTATGTAATCAGTTGGAAGATATACTGGTGGAAAAGGATAAGAAGAAGAAAAAATACTCTTCTTCTAAATATAAAGATGACAGTGAAGGGGAATACTATGTTCCTAACCCCCCTCTCATGGATCAACAAATGATAGAAGAACAACCAACAGAAGTAGAACAAGCTGAAAATTTTATGAATTTGACACAAGTCCAAAAGAATTCAAGGAGTTCCTCATTTGGAACAAACACAAAAAAGTGCAAGAATAGTTGCAATTGGCAGGAGGTGAACCAGTCATAGAAGAATCTTTGCAAGATGTACAAGATTATGATCCTGAATCAGAACAAATGACACCTGAGGAGGCCAGACAACTAGTAAAAGCCAGTGGGATGTTGCTAGTAGAAGGATGGGATCTTTCTTTTGCATTCATCATAGACCAAATCAAGAAGCAGCCTGATGTGAAATTATCATCAGAAGTTTAGGTGGGTGAAATGATAAGGGGATTTGGAATGATAAGGGGATTTGGATATAATCCAAAATCCCAGGCACTAGCAATATGGAGCTTAGCTCCTAAGAGTCAAAATCCATCAGTGGTAAGCATGGAGGAGAAAATGGTTGGAAACCAAAATTTTTGGTCCATCCAAAACATAGGAGACTTGGAAATTTCCCAAGTTCTCACACATTTTGCTCAGTTCAATGAGGCTAAAATAGCCCAATTGTCAGAAAAATTGAATAAACTGACAACTGAAAGAAGTGTTATTGTAAAGGATAGGGAGCTGTGTAAAATGCGGATCCATAATCAGGATAAGTTGATTAAAGAGTTAACAAAACAATTAATGGAAATGCCTGAGGTTGCTTCTGCAGAACCTAAAGAGGTAGCTGAGGCTAAAGTGCAAAAAGAGTTGGCAGCAGGGGAAATAGGGAGGCTCTCAGAGAGCATAATAGTGTATTTATGGGTGCCCTATTCCACATTTTTCAGCATAGAATAAATATTTTGAAGGATAAGGCACATGTATTATTTGATTCTTATGGAAAATTGTCAGTGTTACATGCTGGGGTTACAAATTATCTAACAATTTTGAACCCCTATTATGCTACATGGTTAGTAAGGACTAGCATTTTTGAAAGGTTGGCATCATTGCAACCTTTAAGAGCTGATCTACTAGAAATATTTATCCAAGTTTCAAAGGAAATAGAGTAGATAGGATTCACTTTATCTTTCTTTAAAGGTAAATTAAATCAAATAGAGGCCAGAATGAAGATGTTTGGGCCAGAGTACAATAGATTTGTACCATCAATCAAATGATAACTAGATAAAGCCATTAGGGCATGGATCACCAAGTTTGATAATGTGATGCCAAATAAAGATATATATCTTTGACAAGGGCAAGCTTGATATGGAAAGATATAACAAGATTTTGGATGAAGCCTTTAAGGCTGAAATAGACTTCAATAAGTTTGTGGCAGATGTTAAGAACATAACAGATGCTAGATGGGACAAGTTGAATACAAAGCTAGAGAAAATTCAAAGCTTCAATTGGCCAACTGATGTAGAGGTCACAGCATGGGACACATTGAAAAAACCCAAGAAAATGAAGGTTATGGACATGGATTTAGACATTCTGGATACAGAGTAAAGAAGACACTTGGCACCTGATCTCTGAGCACAGGGAGAATGACTATTTCAAAGACTATTCTAGGTTAGCCTAGAATGGCAGTCACTAGGTCTTGTTACAACTATCTAGAGTTATTCTGAATATCAACAAACAAAGGTGCCAGCTAGATGAAGATTGAAGACCAAATTCAATTGTCAATAGATTTTGTCTTTCCACTGCCAAAAAGATCAACTGAATGTTTTGTCTTTTAGTGTCTTTAGGATTGGCTTACTCATCCGAAGCTTGTTGCATCCTTGATCTTTAAGGATTCCAAGATGACTAATGTTCACTATAAATAGAAAATTGTAATATATTCTAAAAGAGGGTAAAATCAAAGCTGCAAGGTACACTTTTGAATTATGTCTAAGTTTTAAGCTTTCAGTCAATTTGAATGTATTGAAATCAAGATCATTAATAAAATACAATAGAATTTCCAGTCTCATATCATTGATGTCTTTTTGCATTTAAATTTAGCTCTTGTATGTTTAATTTGTAAGGCATTTTAAATGTACCATTTATAAGGTAACTATGTTGTTATTTTTGAGTTGCTTTCAAGGAGGGTTTAAATCTTGCAAATAGTTCCAGAGGGTTAGGGTTTTACGCAGGAATTTGATACATGAGTTTGAGAGTGAGAGGATAGTCTATAAGGAATTCTATCTAAAATTTTATTTGTGTTTCAATTAATTGTCTCTAGTGAATGTATGTTTTGTTGTGATTCTATGGCCTAAGATTAGGCACTGGTCAAGTTCTAAAGAGTAGTTGTTATCATCAAATCAATCAAATATTGAATAATCTTTTACTTTATGTTATTTAGAGTACACATGTCTAGCTAAGTGTATTGAGAAATACATTTCATCATGGTGGTTCCTTAAAGAGTGAATTCATAGGTTAACTTTCCTGATCCAAGTGGCCTGAAAAGAAGAAGGATTAAGAATCCTTGATCCACCATAAGATTTCTTGTGAAGCAGTGAATCTGAGGATAGGTGCACCTGCCTGGGTTTGTGGATCCCAAATTGTAGAAGGATTTTGTCCTTGTTAATTAGCCTTTTCCCTATATGTATTTGAATTGGGAATCAAGGAGTCAAGCATTTACTGTTGTATATTGATTCTACAAGAAAAAGTGCTAACAAATTGGTAACTCTGTTGGGGACTATTTTAATGTTCTAGAGTCATGTTCATGAAAGAGTTAGTCCTTGCGATATTGAGAATAAATCTATTTTTCCTCATAATCATAAAAGCAAGTTTATTCTGCTTATCTGTCATTGCACATTGTTTGAAGGTTTTGGTCCTGAAAATGATACAGATCTTGTCTCAAATAGAATAACTGGCGACCGTAAAATCTATGATTTAATACAGTGTGTGTTTTTCAAAAGGGGTTACATATTTGAGAAGATTTGTAGTGATACAGAGAGTGAAGAATCACTTTCTTGAGATTACCAGGTGAGGAATTATCAAGAAATGTTTCTTTCAAGTTTCATTTCAGACTTATTGTTGTAAAAGAAAATCTAAGTCGGGAGAAGTTGCTCAATCATTTTATATATTTTTCCTCTGAAAAGAGGTGGCGACTCTAAATCTCTGTGTATTCCAATGAAATTTACATATTGAAAGTATTTGATATACTTGTATATTTTTAAATATGAGTTGAAAAAGGAATACCATATCCTATTTCAAAGACAATTCTAAGAAGGATGTTGGAGAAGAGATCCATACACCTAGAAGGAGACAATGGCCCAAGGGAGGTATATCTAAACATGACTCCCCAAATACCTCTAAGGGAAGGATGGAGACCCCTACTCCAGAAATAAATTCATCTTCATCTAAAGATGTAGGACCCATAGGACCAATTGACACTTATAGAGCTGATGCTAATTTTGATCCTTTCAGAGATGGGGAAAATACTTATATAGGTTTCTTCCCTGCAGAAGAAAATTTGGCTCCACCAGAAGAAGAAGAAGAAACTTCTGCTGTTGAAAAAACCTCCTATGATTCTGATAAGTTGAAGGATGAGGTTATAGCCTTAAGAAAAAGGAAAAAGGAGCAAGAAAAGGAAATAGTAGATGCAAGGAAGAAACATGAGCAATTATATGAATTACTGGTGGAGAGAGAAGAACTGTTGGCTAAAACTAGAAGAAATGACCTCAAGGTTAAAAGCCTAAGTCAAGAGGTTAAAGGTTTAAATCTAGAATTGTTTGGTGACCTTGATGATTTGAGGAAGAAAACCCCGAATAAAATGTCAAATCCTGGCAAGGATGAATTTGAGAAAGAAGGGCATGTTATCAGACAATTATACCCATATGAGATTGAACAAAATGCAAAACTTAAGACAACTACTAAAGATGACCCCAACAAAGGTAAGAAAAAGGTTTTTGGTGTGACTATAGAGGAACCTAAACATAACTTAACCATTCATGTAGGAGCATCTCAGGTTGATCTTGAGCTGGAACAAGCTATAAAAGCTAAAGAGGACTTAGCCAAACAACTGGAGAAGTTAGAATTAGAGGCTTCTGCAACTGATATGAGAATGAAGATAGTTTTTCTGCATGCTACTACTAACACTTTTGAAAGTAGCTCTATGCTAGTAAATCATGGGACACAACAAAAAAATCAATCTGTTGGCCCAATCTCAAATAATCAGGGGGCTGATCCTAAAGTGCAACCCTCTAGTTTGAATTTGAATGTTAAAAACTCTGGCCGAAATGCAAATGCTCATCATGTTGATTCTAGCCCAAGCATTCAAGTCTCCAACCTCAAACAAAGTATTCCCCCACCCATTCAAAATCAAGGAGGATCTACTGGACCAAGTGGCAATAATGTGCTATGAAATTTCCAAAGGAGACCTATCTACATGAATAGATATAGATCCCTTTTCTTTGAAGGCATTCCTGGTCACCCTAATGTGATCCCCAATGAGGTAAGAGACAATATCCCCAAGTTCATAGGAAATAATGTTGTTACTTGTGAAGAGCATTTGAAAGCTTTTAGCGATAAGAAAACTAACTTTGAAATTGAAAATGAGGATGTCATTATGAAGATTTTTGTTCAATCATTAACAGAAGATGCTAGAGATTGGTTCAAAAATTTGCCTAATGATAGCATTGCATCTTGAGATGAATTTGTGAAATATTTTAGAGAACAATATAGAGAACATGTGAATTATGGATACATGTTGAATGAATTCAATAATAATAAAAATTCCCCTAATGAGAGTATGGTTGATTTTAACAGTACATTTCAAAAGGCCATGAATAAACCATTCCAAGTTTTGAGGTTAGATGAGGAAGTATGTCTTACTACCTATATCAATGTTGATGATGGTAAAATGTCTTATTTACTTAGAGATAAAAACAAAACAACCTTAAGAGATTCTTACAAGATAGCTATTGACATTGAAAGTAATAGGAGATCATCAGGAAAATTGGGAAAGAGGGAGGACAATAAACTTTGGAAGGAAAAGGGATCAGCCAACAAAATTGTCAAAGAAGAGGACACAGTAGATAAACTGGTGAGTGGAGTAAAAGATCTTGCTTTCAAAATGTATGAGAATGATAGGGGAGGGTACCATGACAATAAATACACCAACCAAATGTTTGATAAATAGTCTAACCTGAGAGACTATCCATATAAAACAAATTGGAACAATGGTAAGTCAATCCCTGATGGACAAGATAACCTAAAAGCCAAGGAAACCCCAGATGCCTTAAAAGGAACAGTGCCAAGTATGTTGAGAACACTCCTTGGTGTGATTCTTGCAATATTCCACATTCTTCCTATCGGTGTGTAGTAGCCCAAGCTTTGTTTGATCAAATAGAAGAAAGGTAACAAGAAGGCCCTGTCATTAATATGTTCACACTAAAGAAACCATACCCATGGTTTTATGATATCGGTTCATCTTCTGATAACTTGTATATAGAAGATAGTTCTTGTTTATAATATCAATCATAGATTTCACCTTACCAAAGTGATCAGGTTGATAGTGTTTCACAAGAAACTAAAAATATAGTGGGAAGTGACAAGTCACGTCCTCATTTTAGAACTCCTAATGATGAGGAAAAGAGATCTTTGACTGTTGCAACAATTAATCAAGATAGAAATGCATATAATCTGAGAAATAGAACAGCACAATCAGCTCAAGGTAAACCTGCTCCTATCTATGTCAGAAAGGATTCACCTCAAGTTACTGTGGATTCTCATGTCAAGTAAAATAAAGATTAAAAGCCTGAAAGACAAGCAGGACCCTCTTCTGATCATGTTGAAAAAGAAGAATCCAAGGAGGAACAAATAGCCGATGATAAATCCAAGAAAGGTAAAAAGATGAGTGATATGCCCTCTGAATTACCCCTTTTTGACATGAGACATGCTTTGACTCAAATGAAGGTTTCAGTCCCACTCATGGAGATGCTGAAAATAAAGGAACATAAAGAAGTTTCTTTGGCACTTCTAAGAGAGATAGATGGTGTGTCTGTGCCAAACCAAGAGAAAACACCCTTGACATTGAATGATAGTAGAGTGGACAGTCCACAAGTAAAAGGAAAAGAAAAAAGCAAATAATTTTCTAATATCTGCATTGCAAACATAATTACCCAAGAACCATTATCTGTTGACCCATTTTATGTCACCTTAATGGTGAATAATTTCTTAGTAAAAAATTGCATGATTGATTCTGGAGCTGCAGAAAATGTAATGTACTATCATGTCATGAAGGAATTGGGCCTTCAGGTCACCACACCTACTGGAAGTTGTTATGCTATGGACAATAGGGAATTTCCTATAATAGGAACATTGAAAGACATTGAGGTGAAAATTTTTGCTTTCCCTGAAGCAACTTACATAATGGATATAGTAGTTGTTGACACTAAACCATATTATGGTATGCTTCTATCAAGATAGTGGGCAGTAGTGGTGGGTGGAAAGATGCAATTATATTTGTCCTATGCAACCATCCCTATAAATGGAAATGAGGTCAAGTTTTATAGAGACCCTCGGTCACCTGTCATGGTGGAGGTGGTTCTACTTGACCAATTGAATTGTTGTGTAGATGTTGATATGGAAAACTTTAATGTGAAAGAGATCAAGCCACAATTAAAGAACACTGACCCAATTGTGGATGAGTTGTTGTTGCAACAAGATTAACTGTGGAAAATTTACTTTGATGGAGGATGTTCCAAGGAAGGATTAGGAGCTAGAATTTTGTTTATTTCCCCATCAGGTATCACTTTCAAGTATTCCATCCTGCTAACTTTTCACTGTACAAATAATACTGCTGAATATGAAGCTTTAATCTTGGGAATGGATATTTCTATTAAGCATGGTATTAAATGTTTGAAATTTCATGGGGATTCTCAGTTGATCATATCTCAGAAAAGGGAACATTATGCTAGCAAAGATGACAGACTAAAATTGTACAAGTATACAGTCTTGGATAGGATAGAATTCTTTGATGCCTTCAATATCCTATGGATAGAGAGATAAAATAACATAATGGCATATTTCCTTACCAATGTTACCCTAAAAAATAATTATGGCACCCTTACTGGCATGTCTGTGGTAGAAATAAAAATTAGACCTGCAGTCCCTGACAATGTTCATAATTGGCAAGTATTTAAGGATGATGATGATGATATCCTTAGGTTTATTCAGTGTGTAGATCAATATGATGGTCAGAATATTGATTGTGAATCTCTAGTAGCAGTTGTGGATGGTAAAGAGTATAGCTTTGATCAAGAAGTTATCCAGCCGGATACTAATCACATTCCCAAAGGGTTTGTCGAGTTGGAAGGCATGTTCAACATAAATGACAATTATATGACCCAGAAATCCAATGCAAAGATAGGAGATTTAGAAGAAGTCAACCTGGGATCTGAAACATCTCCTCAATTAGTTTATATTGGTAAAAGGTTGGATAGAAATGTGAGAGTGAATTTGATAAAATTGCTGAAAAATTACAAACATGTATTTTCCTGGTCTTATGAGGATCTGAAAGCTTATGGAAAAGACTCACTCCAGCATGACATCCCTTTGAAAGAGGGTATAAAACCATTTAGGAAAAAATAAAGTCCCATTAAAATCCACTGCTGGCTATCAAAATTCAGACATAATTGATAAAGCTGAGAGATGTAGGCATAATTCAGCCTATCAAGCATTCATCATGGGTTTCTAATCTAGTCCCTGTGAGAAAGAAGAATGGGGATATAAGACTATGTGTTGATTTTAGAAACCTGAATGTAGCTTCACTGAAAGATAATTATGGATTTCCAAATATGGAGGCCATGTTGCATAAAGTCATTGGATGTGATTTATTATCTATGATGGATGGGTTCTCAGGGTACAATCAAGTGCTGGTCAAAGAATCTGAGAAATTCAAGATAGCATTTACTACTCCTTGGGGCACTTATGTGTATGCTCGCATGTCATTTGGTTTGAAAAATTATGGTGCAACCTTTCAAAGGGCCAAGGATGTGGCTTTCAAATACCTTACAAATGTTCTGATGGTAGAATACCAAGATGATTTAACAACTTTTTCAAAAAGGGCAAAAGATCGTTGCAACCACTTGAAGAAAGTGATGATAAAAGCATTGGAATATGGGGTATCTTTGAACCCAAAAAAGTGTCACTTTGCTATTACTGAAGGGAAACTTCTAGGCCACATAGTGTCAAAGGAGGGAGTAAAGATAGATCCTGAAAGAGTTGAAGCTATTCAAAAGGTGCTTGCTCCCAGAAACTTAAAAGGCATACAATCATTTCTAGGGTAAATCAATTTTGTCAGGAGGTTTATTGCCAATTTTGCAGAACTAGTCAAGCCCATTGTCAGATTGCTAAAAAGGGATGTAAAATTTTAATGGAATCAAGAGGCACAGTTAGCCTTTGAAAAAATAAAGCAAGTCATCCAAGAAGCACCTGTACTAGTATCCCCTGATTATACCAAGCCTTTCTCTTTGTTTACATTTGCTTCTTTCCATACTATTACATCAGTCCTATTGCAAAAGGATGGTGAGGGATTTGAGCATCCCATTGCATTGTTCAGCAAATCATTGTAATCAGCTGAGTTGAACTATCAGTTGATGGAGAAACAGGCTTATGCTTTAGTAAAGGTAGTTAAGGCTTTCAGGCCATATTTGGTATGTGCAAAGGTAAATGCCTATGTTCCTCATGCTGTTGTGAAAGATATTTTTGTCCAAAATGAGGTAACTGGAAAAAGATGTAAATGGATAAACAAAGTTCAAGAGTTTGATTTGGACATCCATATCAAAAAATTTACAAGAGGGTTAGGATTGGAAAAACTGATGATAGAAGAAAATTTGGATCTAGTTCAGGTCAACAATGTTGACAAAAATGGAAATTTCCTAACAAGTATTGAAATGCAACCTTGGTATACTAATATTGTACATTTTCTAAAAAATGCAAAGTGTCCAGATGACCTAAGTGATAACCAAAGGAGGATATTGAGATTACAGACTCAGAAATATGTCTTGTTGCTTAGTGATTTGTTTTGGAAAAATAGAGATGGAATCTTTTTGTTATGTCTTGACAAAGGACAATCAGAAAGAATGTTGAGTGAAATGCATGCTGGAATGTGTGGAGGGAATTATTCTGCCAGATCAACAACTCATAAAATTCTAAGAGTTGGGTAATATTGGCCTTTCTTGTTCCAAGATGCTTATACTTTTTTCAGAAAATGTGAACCATGTCAAAGATTCTCAAGAAAAATGAAGTTTTCAGGAGCTTTATTACTGAATCTTGCAGTAGTAGAAGCCCCCTTTGCAATGTGGGGAATGGATTTCATTAGAGAGTTTGCTGAGAAATAAAGTGGAGGCCATAGTTGGATTATGTTGGTGACTGATTAGTTTACAAAATGGGTAGAGGTAGTTCCAACCAAAAGAGAAACAAGCACAGTGGTCATTGATTTTCTGATGGATAATGTGATTACAAGATTTGGTGTTCCCATCAAGTTGGTAATGGATAATGCCATGTGTTTTAGGTCTGAAGAATTTACTAATTTCTGCTCTAATATGGGAATTTTTTTCTTATTCGTCCCCATACCATCCACAAGCCAATGGTCAGGCTGAATCCAACAATAAGAATCTCTTGCAAATTTGGAAAAAGACCCTAGAAGGTAACAAAAGAGCCTGGTATTGTACAATATAAAATTTGGGAGTTTATATTGATGGATGGATTGTACATAAAAATATAAAGGGGATTGAGATAGAGATGTGTTTATTAAAAATATATATTGTATTAACAAGGGTTGATTGGGATGTGATTGATTATCTTGAAATGTAAGGTGTTGATGTGTAAATTGTCCTTTGAGTTGCTTAGAATGTATTGAATTCCTTAACTCTAATTGAATTGTATTGATTAAGTATTGTAATTGTGATTAAGGAGAAGATAAGATGTTCCTCTTTTATCCTCAAATGCACAAATGGAAGATCCAAGTTGATCAACCCCAAAGAAGGGCTAATACACAAATGAATCAACTATTTGGAAGGGACAATAACAATGGAGATACCTTAAATTCTATTAATTATACACATAGAAATGATATATGATAGTAATTGAAGAGATGGGAGAAATGCACTAACCTTGAAATGTTTTAGATCAAAGAATTCTATTTTCTGAGGTCTGTATTGAGTTTCTGGAGAAACTGATAGCTGATGTCAAACCAGAACGCAGAGACAAACAAAACCCAGAAATCTTTTTCTGTTCCAATGTCATCTTATGAAAAAGGTCGCCCTTGACCCACAAATGTCAACCCTGACCCAATAATGTCGACCCTGACCTACACGGATCCGAAAGTGACTCTGTTCATGGATCTTGGAAGTTTGTTGAAAAGGGTATCTAGATCTGGTCTCAAATCAACTGTTATGTACCTGTACCTGCAAGAAAAAGGATATTGTTTGTTGGGGGGAGGGGTTTACCTTGGTCAAACCCCGGTTTTAGAATTAACCTCAAATGTATGTAATTGAAATTGCAAAAATGGACAAAGTAAATGCATAAATTCACCTTGCTTGAAAAAGTCCTTGTGGCGGATTCGAATCCTTGAATCCATGAGTATGCTTCAAATGTAGAGTGTAGAAAGGTAGGATGTCTTCAATCTCTTTCTAGTAGATCTCAAACACCAAGTCTTGAATGGGTTCTTAAATTTGGAATAGGCTTGGAAGAAGGTGGATGGAGAGATCACCAAAAGGGCACTATGTAGCTTCAATCCTTCAATGGCCTCCAATGGATCTCCTTCATGAAATGGATGCTTGAATGGATGAATGCTTGCTTCAAATCTTGCTTGATGATGTTTCTCAATTGCTCAAGGATGCATAGGCTTCAATAGAGAACTTAGTATCACTTCTTGATGCTTAGAAGACTTAGAGAAAATGAGAAAGAAAGCTTCCCTTTTATATGAAATTAGGGCACAATCTTCTAAGGAGGCCTACATAGGACGATTAAATTCCCATTAAAGCCTTTACACCTAGGAGAGGACCCATATTAAATATAATTTAGGAATCAATGCTTTGGAACCCGAAACAACTGACCCAAAAGCAGGAAATACTTTTTGCAAAGGTCAACCTCCAAGAATTGTGAGACCTCGGGATCTGAACCCTAGGTCAAGGTCGAGGTTGACATAGACCTAAAAGGTCAACCCTGACCCTGAAGCCTAGAATCACCAGTCTGCAGTCTAGAATGCAGAAATTAGGCTAAACATGAGTGGAAAGAGGAACAGAACAGGGGGGAAGCCATTTCAAGATCAGGAACCCATTCAAGGTGCTTTCCATGACCTGAAACCACTTACTCAAAAGGATAAACACATCTACAATAGAAGTGCTTCCATTTTCTGACTATACATGTAGCCCCCACTTTAGCAAGAGTATGAGTTCAACACAAACTCTTGGTAAAGGAGAATATACAAAAAAGACAATCTTATTGAATCCAAAAAAAAGGGATAAAGAAACCCTCAAGCCCCCAAGGGACTTAAGTCTTTATCAACCCTAAGATCCTGATAAGAGAGACATCACTTAGTTAAGTAGAGAGAGAGGGTGTGATTATCTCACCCAATGAGAACTTATATCTCATTGTGAACCACAAAAAGGTGTAACTGGAAAGATGGAATTGAACTGCCTAGTGAATGTGGCTACTCACTAGTCAACCCATCAGAGAGATCCATTCTTAAAGGGATCAAATCATTGTAAATTGAAAACTGATAGGATCAAGAGATCCGTGTAAATTTAAACTGGAGGGATCAAGAGATCCTAAAAAAGTAAAAATGTGACCATGCTTTAAGGATTAGTTTCTTTTAATCCATAAAGGGAAAAGTTTTTTAAATCTTTTGAAAACTATTGTGAATGTGCGTGTGTGCAAAAAGTGAGTAGAGTGTATGCCCCCATGTTAAAGTCATTGCTAACACTTTAACAGGAGCAATGGTTTTAACAAAAACATAAACAACTCTACGGATTACGTTTCCACTGTGAGATGCCCCCAAAGGAAGACAAATCAAGGGAAATAAAACATAAACATACATAAGAACACAAAAGGGATCTACCTAATGTGGGGTCAGTATGATCATAAGATAACATGTACATAGAAAATATAATATTATTGCAAATGAATTGACATCATTCCCCAAAGAAAGTAGAACTACAATCACAAAGGAGGAAAGAAACTTAAGAATTTACGAAGAGGAATCTTTTTGGACCACAACATGGAGACCAAAAAGAATTAGTGCTACCATGTCACAGATCCAAGTAGATTGTACAAGGAACACAGTTACAAACAGTAGCACAAGTACAACATAACATGAAACAACATATAGAAGAATGTAGATACATATAGAGGAATTGAACAACAGTTTTGATTCCTTTATCACCTTATACCAACAAAGTAACAAGGGTCGTATAAAAGAATTTAAAAAACATTTTAGCAAAATACATTACGGGGGAAGCACAATACAACATACAAACATACAAAGAGCTACCATAAAGGATGAGCCAATCAAGCATGTTTTCAACCTTCCCCATCTTGGCTTATGTTATTTAGGGTAGGTGCACAACTCGCAAGAGGGACTATATCCAATATAGTAGGAATGATAGCCAGTTCCAAACAAGGATCCTCTTGAGAATCACAATGCTCAATAGTAGGTGTAATTGTTAATTGAGTTGAAAGCATATGAGTTAAATCATTATCAAGATCAACAGTCTCATATTCATCACTAAGATCAATAGGATCATCAAGAGTGTCTTCCTCATCAAGATTGATTGAAATGGGATCCAAGATGCGAATAGGATCATCATAATCATTTGTTGTAACATCATGAATATTAGCATCCAATGCATCAGACATAGGTTGATCAAAGGTAGGTAATGAATTTTGAATCATAGAAGCACGGGCTCTAGCATTGTCTCTACGCTTCTTATGATGTTCATTAGCAGATTTGTTACATTTAACTTTATTTGGCACATGTTGAGAACTAGGAGGAATAACAATAGGTTCCTTCACAGGTTCTATAGGGGGATTCTCAATAGGTTGTAATGGAAGAGTAGGAGTTTGATCAATCTTATTAGTAGCAATAGATAAAGGAGATATTGTAGGAGTAGGCAAAAGACCATGGTTGGAATCAATCCAAGGCATACTTAACTCAGCAATTTTGCGATGTTTGTAAGCTTGATAGGAACAAAAGAGATGATCAGGGCGAGGCGGACATGAGTTAGGAAATGAAGGCCAAAGAAAATCAAGAGTAGCACAATCTCTAGGCCTAGAAGGTTGAAACAAACTATGATTAATCATTTTGACTTCTCCATTATGAATGAACTTAAGACATTTATGAATGGGAGAAGCGATAGAATGCATAGCAGTTATCCAAGGTAAACCAAATTTGATTTGGAATTGATCAGAAGTAGGAATAATGATGAAGGTAGTATCTATAACTTTGCCACAAAGTTCAACAGGTAAACTAATAGAACCAAGTGCAAGATAAAGAAATCCATTACAAGTTTGGATCCATGCATCAGATGGGTCATAAAAATCACGTTGTAATCCTTTCATAAAAATATTTTCCTCAGTAATGACATTGATTAAAGATGTACGATCATATAGACAACCATGAGTAGGTATCTTAGTAATCCTATCATAGATATAAAGGGGACCATCGGGAGCATTGATTGTTTCAGAATCATCAAAGGTAATTAAAACTTCCCTACGTCGCTTATCCTTAGTTTGTTTTTGAATTTTAGGTGGGACTGGAAGTTGAAGTGGAGGTGAAGGATCTTGTATAATAAGTTGAGATGGTGCAACACTCTCCACATGATTAACAATGTTATTAAGATC
>MU226053.1:200315-218763 GCA_018584345.1 Thuja plicata | reverse complement strand
GCATGACTTCTCTAAAGGACCAACTTGCCAAGTTGAGCCTTACACCCTCCCATGCCTCTTAAATGAATTTCATTAATGACCCATTAATGGATATTCCCTCTTGCCCATCCCTCATTAATGCCCAAGGCATTAAAGGCTCTTACACCTCATTAATGACCTTAGGGGCTCCATTAATGAACCTTGTCTCCCCTCTCTCTCTCCCATTCCTCTATAAATTGAAGGGATTTGGAGCTCATAATAAGCCTCAAAATTTTGAATAGGAGTGTTGTTATGCCAATATTTTGAAGGAATCTCAAAGCATTGTTATGCTACCCATTCCTTCATAGCTTCATGCACACTCCATTAGTTACTTTCTTACATAGTTATAATGCCCATTTTAGACTAACATGCATGTTTAAATAGTTAAATAATTTGTTTTAAACTTAAATCTTTCATGCTAGGTTGTTTATGTCACTGGTATTTAGCATAATCTAAGGGCTTTTATGTTATTTTCTACACTCATCCTAGTTAGAAAGCAATAAGTCGATGTTAGGGTTTTATATGCTCATTAACCCTTGTTTCTCACTAACAGAATGATTTATTGAAGTGTTGTGTCACAAGCAACAGGTGCACAAATATACACACACAACTCTTGCTACCATAGCCTTCCATGAAGCAATGGTCCTTTTACCTTCCTTCTCTCTCTCATCTTGGATGAGTTTCCACCAAGTGAGAGCTGACCCTCTCAATCTAGCTTTTGCAACCTTCACCTTTTGAGCCTCTATAATTCTATCACACTCAAAATGGTTTTCTAGTCCTTCTATCCAATCAAGGACTACCTTTGGTTCCATTTTGCCACTAAAAATTGGAACTTCTTCCAATGCTTTGACACTCATAGCCTTTAGGGCTTTCAAGAATGCTTCTTCATTTAGGACAGGGTTAGCTTTAGGGACTTCATCTTCAATGGCAATCTATTTGCCTTTCCCTTCCATTTTGTCCTTAACTTCATCTGCTTTTACATCAACTTCATCCACTTTTTTATCCAATTGAGCCAACCTATCTCAAATTAATCTATTCTCCTCCTCTTTTTCATCTACCTTCTTTGCTAATTTAGCATTAGTCACCATTTTTTATGCTCTAAGGGATTCCTTTGGTTGTAACATTAACCACAAGCCTGATCAAAAGAGGCTCTGATGCCACTCTGATAGAAGAGTCCCAATATTGGATTGCACTCACTCACCTAAGGTCTTAACTTTCCTTAGTCCACCTAGGATCCTAATTCCCTTCTAGAATCCACAAAATCCTTGAGTCTTCACACCCCAAGTCTATTCTAACTCCACACTAAGAGTTAGTTGCTCTGTGCCCAATCTTGAAAGTCTTCCACCACTGAAAGTGCTCTTTACCTCTATGCTTCCTTGGATGATTCCAAGCTCAATTCTTCCCAAACATCCATACAAGTTCTACAAAGGACATATCCACCATCAAGACATCCTTTTTACATCTTTTGAATCCCATTTGAATGGGTCTTCTACACCACAGTGATTGAGTTCCACCTTCACAATGCTTTGGAGCCTATTAGGCCTAGTAGACCTATTAGGCCTATCCAGAGGTTTTTTCTAGTTACTAACTTAGGACTCAGATACCCTCTTCCAAGACCTTAAATATTTTCAATATTTTAGCCCCTCAAACCATCCGTACACTACTATCCTGAAATGTAGGTCTTTTAGGCCTATTTTCAAGCATTGACAGTGTCACTCTGATTGCTTGCTGAAAATGTATCTAAATGGATTGGATAGGATCTAGGCTCATAGGAAGGGATCAATTAAACCCTAAGGCCACACTTTTTGTCTTTCCCTCACACACTCCCTTGCAATGGCACTTGATTTTCACTCTATTATACCCCTAACCAGACAGACATTGTTTGCCTAGGGCATAGCTCTAAAAATAGTAGCTCAACTCTTTAGTACCTCTACTTTCATATATACACTATACATAGGCTCCCCTAAAACATTCATCTACCCTTAGGAGATTCCCATGGTTAGATTTCATGGGGGAGCCATAGAAACACAAACTACTCTAAACTGAACCAACAGACTCCCTAAATCCTAATCAATTTATTAATGTTATTAAACTAACTCTACAGTGCTTTCTTAATGAATGAAAAAGTCTTTTATCTACCCACTCAAAACAAATCTAACATTACATCGATCAGTTCAATCCATCCAAATTCTCTGTAACTCAAAATGCTTGAATCTTTCTAACAACATAGAATTGTAGAGCTACTTACTATTCAAAAACTTGCTTACAGTCACTTCTACCTCAAGAAATGAGTCACATACATCCTTAAGATGCTTCTTCCATGTTTCTATGCTTTTTCCATTAATTTCCCACTCCTACAATGAGGGGAATCCAAAGTTGTCGAGTTGCATGCAACATTTGCAAAAAGTTGCAAATGTTGTCATGACAACTTTTGAGCAACTTTTAGCATCTTTCCATATATGCCTCCATCCTATCTTTCAGGGCCTCTAACCCATATGGTTTGATGAACCAACCTCATAGGATCCTAGAAAAGCATCTTTCCTACTATGCTAAGGTCTAGGGCACATTTAGACCATATTTTCCATTTAGACCAAAACTAAGCAATAAAGTAGCCTAACTATACTAGGTTGGATTAGACACTAAATATCTATCCACCTAGTAACACACCTTGCAAGACCTTATAAGGTCCAAAATAAACACACACACTGACTTGGCCAAGGTCAGTTACAAGCCAAAACATCTAGGGTTTAGTAGGTGGCCTAGGTGATCCTGCACCATTTAATGTATAGATTTCTGTTAAAATAATACAATAGAGAGGCACTACCTCTTACCATTTATTTTTCTCGATAAAGAAGAACAGGTTTGTATACTGTCAAACATTACCATTCAATAATTTGGTCTACTTGCACAAGAATTTTCTTATGACAACTCAGTTACTAAGGAGTTTGTGAAAAATCAGAGAGAAATTATCATAAACTTCTTAAATTGTGCCTGTCTTAGACTCATAATTTGAGTCAATTTGTGTCCAGGGTGTGCCCAACCCGTATACAAATCTGATTTCCACTTTTATAGAGTTTAAACTAGTTAATTTATTAATTGTCCCATGTATAATTTTTCATTTTATTAATCTAAAACAATATCGGTTGTTACTAAAGAAACTAAAAACATCTATAAGAAGATATTATAATTGTTTATGTTTCTAATTCTGATAAATAAACTATAAAGACTCAATTCAGGCAGGTATAGGGTTAAGTGGAAAAATAAAAATAAAAATAGTTTACACAAGTACAAGATATCTTATGGATGCATGTATGAAGGGGTGCAATTACATCACATTTATATGAGTATAAGAGAAAGAAATGATTGCATAACCCTATACTCACCAGTATTGACATCAACCATACAAGTTTCTCATGGCTAGCATGCCTAAACTCAAGCTAACTTATCAAGGAAGTTGTTAATAATAATCTATTTTGTTAAACAACCAAGAATGTATGGTAATTATAGTTGTTAATGAATGACAAGCATGCCAAATATAAATGTGGAATAATTTAAAAAAAATCACCATTGTTATGTACAACAAGACAAGAAAGATTAGGGCTAATTAACCCATGAATCTTGTGTGAATATGAAATAGATAAAATGAAATCCATATGAGATGTATAATCCAAGTTGGATAGGGTGATGAACTTTATTCCATGTTTGAATGTGCTTGCAAATAGAAACCTTGGCCAAGGTACACTAAGTCATGTTAGTGTTAGTCAATTTGATTTCTCTAGATACATTACTTGGTTAGAGGTAATACTAGTTAGGAGTAGCTATTTTTTATGATCAAATAGTTTGTGTGGGAACATCCATTAGATTTAAATGACTTATCTCACCACCAATTTTATACCATTGTGAAGGATCGAGCCACTTCAAGTAGAAATTTGTGCAAGGGGGGTCAATAAATCTATGTTAGAAATGAGATAAGTAACTAAGAGGAGAGGGGTGAATTAGTTTCTCTAAAACAAATCCTTTTGTCCCTTAGATGTCTTAAATACTTTAACACTATTACTCGGTTAATTAATATATTCTTCTGTAACTCAGGTGTCAAAGCAATCTTTATAATATCCAATGTAGTTATACTTTAGAGATTAAGTGCAGAAACATAAAGCATAAAAAATAACATATACACAGGTGACCCCAAGATTTAATGTGGAAACCCAATATGGGAAAAACCACCAATGTAACTAATTATTGTTTTTCACTCTTTTGAAGTGAGCCCTGTTAGGAGCCAACCCTGTTTAAGGTTACAATAACACACTGTTAGGTGTGACCTTGTTAAAGGATTTAATCACCCTGTGAGGAGTGGCCTTGTTAGAAGTCTTCAACACTTCAACATAGAAATTCTACATTGTGAGAGGATTTACAAAAAGACTGCTAAGTCTGCTCTATTAAGAGATTTTAGATCACTGCTACAATTGTTAGAAAGTAACAATGAATTGACTTGTATGTGTAAGCAACTGTCTTTGTTGATTCATATCTTTGTTCTAATTATAACTGGATCATTACTTATCATATTTTCTATTGCAACTCTGAGTGATCTGTACTCAACTAGAATGCTATCTAATTTTTCCTTCACTCTTCATATCATAGAATTCCACACTTCTACTTTCCCTTTCTCTTCTACTTTCTCTTCTATACATTCAATCCAAACTTGACCTTTCATTTATATGGTAAACCCTGTCAAGTCAGCTTGAATATTCTTCTAAATAATAAATCACAATTTAGTCAGCCTCATATAACCAATTAATTATAGAATATAAATCATCGTTAGTCGGTTGCCACTGAATGCCCGACTAAGACTAAAATTCCTGAGTGACCCAGTCAACACTGAACTTTCTTCAATGCCCGACTGAACTCGGTCAACACTAAATAACTCATTCTATTCACCAACTGTGCTTGGTCTGAATGTAGACATTTGTGTAACATCACTACATAAGTGTAAATACATGTGTAACATCAATGACAATACATAATTGAATAATTGTCACCAACAATATCCCTCTTTGGCATTGATGGAAACACAACATGTCATAATACAAATAATTGTAGAGCAACATAAAAATTTATTAATGTCTTTAGCTTCATTCTGATTCTCATTCAAAAACTCCCTCTGACAACAAAATCTCCCTCTTACTGTATTATAGAAAAACTCTCCCTCTTTTATCTTATTCTTATGTATTATAGAAAACTCTCCCTTTTTGACAACAGATGCCAAAGACACCATCTTCACAAATATCAATAGTCAATACTATTTCACTTTGTAATTTTAATGTACCTAAATGTACAAATTCATCTGCAATGTGCTCTAATGTACCTGTATCAACTGATAGATCTTCATTGTCACTCGGGTTGATGCATCACTAAACTGTATTTTAGTGAGCTTCAGTTAGGGGAAGCACCCCTAGCTTTCCTCTAAGATACAAGAATGCATCCTTAGGTAAAGGTTTGGTGAATATGTCTGAAACTTGTTCTTTGGTATTTACATATTCAAACCTTACTTCTTTATTTTGTACTAATTCCCTCAAAAAATGATACTCTATTGCTATATGCTTGGTTTTGGTGTGCACCACAAGATTCTTTGAAATTTTAATCGCACTAGTGTTGTCACAGTAGATAATAATTGATTCTTTTACTTCTTCCTTCATTCCTGACAACAACTGCTTGATCCATATGATGTTTGAATAGTTCACTGTTGCAGCAACATATTCTACCTCTGTTGTAGACTGAGAGATACAATTTTGTTTCTATCTAGTCCAAGACACTAACCTCTTTCCAAGGAAGAAAGCTCCACCACTGGTGCTTTTCCTATCATCGACACTTCCAACCCAATCAACATCAGTGAATGCCTTTAAATAAAATTTTCCACCTTTCTTGTACCATAAACCATAGTCTTTAGTACCCTTCAGATATCTCAGAATTATTTTGATTACCATTAGGTGATTATCTCTAGGATTAGCTGAAAATCTTGCAACAATACCAACTTCCAATGCAACATCAGGTCTAGTGTGAACAATATATTACAGTTTTCCAATCATGGATCTATAGTTGGTCTGATCTACCTCTTTTGAATCATGATCTTTAGACAATTTCTATCCAGTGCACATGGGTGTTCCAAAAGGTTTGGAATCTTCCATACCAAATTTCTTAAGTATCTCCTTGATATATTTTGATTGAGTAATGTAGATACCATCCTTCATTTGATGTACTTGTTATCCAACAAATAATTTGATCTCACCAAACATAGACATATCAAATTCTTTACTCATAGCTACAGAGAATGCTTTGCATAGGTCATCATAACCAATGAGTAATATGTCATCAACAAATATCTCTGCTAACAATATTTTGTTCTATGGTCCTTCTTTGATGTATAGGCTATTGTTATCATTGGTTCTCTAAAATCCAATACTTACTAGATAGCTATGTAGTCTTTCATACCAGGCTTTGGGCACTTGCTTCAGTCCATACAATGCTTTGTGCAGCTTGCAAACCATATTCCTTCTACTAGGATCAAAAAATCCTTCAGGTTGTTCAATATAGACTTATTCTTCTAGGATTCCATTCAGAAATGTAGATTTCGCATCCATTTGATATACTTTGTATCCTTTATGTGCAGTATATTCTAGTATAGTTCTGACTCCTTCAAGTCTTGCAACAAGAGAAAAAGTTTCTCCATAGTCAATACCCTCTTCTTGAGCATATCCTTTACAAACTAGTCTAGCCTTGTTTCTAGAAACTTTACCATTTTCATTCATCTTATTTCTAAAATCCCACTTGGTTCCAATCATATTCTTGTCCTTTGGCCTAGGCACAAGAGTCCAAGTTTTGTTCTTCTCAATCTGCTCAATTTCTTCATTCATTGCCTCTATCCAACTTTCATCATTCAATGCATCTTTAACATTTCTAGGCTCAAATTCACTTAGTAAGCATGTACCTTTGAGTTTGTTCCTTGTCATTATACCTTCTGTCTGATCTCTAATTATCTGCTGAGGTGCATGATGCCTTTTAACATATTTTGAAAGTACTAGATCCTTCAGTCTAGATTCTGGACTTGATCCACTAGGTCATTCATTTTCAAACATTCTTTCATGTTCCTCCATCTGATGCTCAAGTTCCACTATCTGTGACTCGGGTCCCTCTGTTTGTGACTTAGGTTCCTCCATCTGTGGCTTGATTCTCTCTGCTTGTGACTCAGTTCCTTCTATTTGTGACTCAATTTCTTCTACTAGTAGCTTGGGTTGCACAGTTTGTGCTAGTATATTTAGTGGTCAACATTTTTTTTGTCCCATCACCATTGCTTGAGTCATAGGTATAGTATCATGTTCATAATACACAAAGTTCCTATAGTCTTCAGGCTCTTTACTACTCTTCTCTTCACATTTTTTTGCAAACTCATCAATCTTGGCATGTACACTTTCTATGACCTTATGAGTAGTAAGATTCAAACATTTGTATGATTTTCTTTTACATGAGTAACCTAGGAATATTCCTTCATCAATTTTTTGCATCTAGTTTTCCATTTCTTGCTTCCTTCAAGATGTAGCATCTACTTCCAAATACTTAGAAATAATGAACATTAGGTTTATAGCCATACCATAATTCAAAAGGTGTCTTGTTACTACATTTTTTCAGTTGAACTCAGTTCAGGGTGAACATTGTAGTGCTGATGGCCTCCTTCTAGTATTTGGCAGCAACAATCTTTTCAATCATTAGAGTTCTAGCACAATCCATGATGGATCTATTTTTTATTTCTGCTATTCCATTTTGTTGTGGTGTACCAGGGGAAGATACTTGTCTTTTGATTCCTCTCTCATTATAGAATTCATTGAACTCATTAGAAAATAATTCTCCTCCTCTATCATATCTTAGGCATTTTAGTTTCTTTTCCTATTTCCTTTTCAACTCTTGCAAGATACTATTTGAATTTCTGAAAAGCTTATGATTTCTCTCTGAGAAACATGATAGTCATCAATCTAGAATGATCATCAACAAATAGAATAAAATACTTCTCTCTAGTATATCTTGTTGTTCCAATTGGTCCACATAGGTCAGTATGTACCAATTTTAAGACTTCATCAGTATTGTAATTCTTTCTTTTGAAACTAGTCTTGCTCATCTTTCCAATTTGACATTGTTTTCATACTGCTAACTCAGGTTTTTTCAAAATAGGAATACCTCTAACTCTCTTTTTCTTGCTTATGTTTACTAGATTATCAAATTTTACATGACACAACCTTTTATGTCATAACCAGCTTTCTTCTACTTGTGCAAT
This sequence comes from Thuja plicata, assembly GCA_018584345.1. Taxonomy (NCBI): domain Eukaryota; kingdom Viridiplantae; phylum Streptophyta; class Pinopsida; order Cupressales; family Cupressaceae; genus Thuja; species Thuja plicata. Next base: position 210,425 of record MU226053.1, on the reverse strand, counting down.
AAAGCATGAACCTTCAGTGAGATCAAAAAATAATAGATTACCTTTTGTTTGTCTGCCAGTTCTGAATAGGTTCCCTTTACCATCCAGGAGCTTGGCCTTACCATTCATGAATTTTACCTTGAAGCCAACACTATTCAGTTGTGCTACACTGAGTATATTTCTCCTCAATCCTTCAACCCAATAAGCATTATCACATTTGATTCCTTCTGTCAAAACAATGCAACCTTTTCCTCTTACAGGGCAAGGTTCATCATTCCCAAAACTAACACTCCCACCATCATAGTGTTCAAGATGTTCAAACTTTGTCTTATCACCAGTCATGTGATGAGAACAACCACTATCAATTATCCATGTGTCATTTTTATTGATGTGTGAAAAAAGTGTTGTCTTTTCATCTGACTCATCCTTAATAGCAATATAAACCATTTCTTCTTCATCATCACTGTTAGAATCTTTAGCAATATAACAAGACTTATTACCTTTATCCTTGTAGATTTTGTAGTTCTTGAAATCTTTCTTGCCTTTGAATTTGTTGAACTTTTTCTCATCTTTGTCTTCTTTGTTTGAACACTTTGCAGCAATGTGACCAACCTCATTACATGAGAAACAAATCAATGGTATCTTTCCTCTGTATTTTCCTTTTGCAGCTCTTATTGCAAGTAATGTTTCAATGATTTCAAGATCTTCATCATCACTATCACTTTCAATCTGCTTCCCTTTTGAGTATCTATCCTTCTTACCAAGGTTCAATTTTGCTTTGAATGCTGACTCAATATTGCGAGAGCTAGGAGAGTAATTGTCGAAGTTGTCCAGCTCAAAAGTTGTAAGCCTTCCCACTAATGTATCGAGAGTTATATCTTTATTGTGCCTCATCTCTTGAATGGCTGAAACTCTAATATCATAGATAGGAAGTAAAGTTCTTAGTACCTTGCTGACCACTATTGTATCTTCAATTATTCCACCTGCAGCTCTGATGACACTCACAATATTCTTGATTCTGTCACTGTATCTTGTAATGTCTTCTCCTTCTTTCATTTTCATCTGGTCAAATTGTCCTCTTAGACTTTCTACTTTGGCTCTCTTAACATTTGCATCACCTCCATGAATGTATTATAATTTCTTCCACATATCATAGGTTGTAGGGAAGTCCTTGACCTCATCAAATTCTGAGTAGCTGAGTGAAGAAGCTATGTCAATCATCATTATGTTGTGATGCTTTCATTCCATCATCTGTTCCACAGTCATAGTCCCTATTAGTTCCACATATTTTCTCTCTAAAAATTGCAGACCAGCATCTTTGATAGTAGATAGATGTAGCTTCATCAGCTCTTTCCATGCTAGGAAATTGTCTTTGTTTAGCTTAGGGATCTCCCTTCTGTAAGACATCTCTGATCTTTAGCTTAGGCCTTGAAACCTTCTCTGAAAGCACTTGAATCTCTGATACCAATTGTTGGAAATGAGATAAGTAACTGACAGGGGAGGGGTGAATTAGTTACTCTAAAACAAATCCTTTTGTCCCTTAGATGTCTTAAATACTTTAACACTATTACTCAATTAATTAAGATTTTCTTCTGTAACTCAGGTGTCAAAGCAATCTTTATAATATCCAATGTAGTTATACTTTAGAGATTAAGTGTAGAAACTTAAAGCATAAAACAAATAACATATACACAGGTGACACCAAGATTTAACATGGAAACCCAATATGGGAAAAACCACCAATGTAACTAGTTACTATTTTTCACTCTTCTGAAGTGAGCCCTGTTAGGAGCCAACCTTGTTAAAGGTTACAATAATACATTGTTAGCTGTGACCTTGTTAAAGAATTTAATCACCCTGTGAGGAGTGGCCTTGTTAGAGTTCTTCAAAACTCCAACACAGAAATGCTACTTTGTGAGAGGATTTGCAAAAATACTGTTAAGTCTACTCTGTTAAGAGATTTTAGATCACTGCTACAATTGTTAGAAAGTAATAATGAATTGACCTGTATGTGTAAGAAACTATCTTTGTTGATTCAGATCTTTGTTCTGATTATAACTGGATCCTTTTTTCTTAGATGTTCTATTGCAGCTCTGAGTGATCTGTAATCAATCAAAATCCTATCTGATTTCACCTTCACTCTTAATATCACAGAATTCCACACTTCTTCTTTCTCTTTCTCTTCTACTTTCTCTTACACACATTCAATCCAAACTTGACCTTTCATTTATATGGTAATCCCTATCAAGTCGGCTTGAATATAATTTAAAATAATTGTGTATGAGGAAAATGTCAACCTGTAATCACTCACAAACAAGAAATCATTAGAGGGTTTAGCATCTAAAATCCAAGTGAGATAAAAGCAAGCAAGACAAAACAAAGTATCCTCATATCATTGGATAGAGCTAAAACAAGTTGCACCCATGAGGCTTGTTTAATTTTATATTTTTGGATTGAATGTGGGTATGCTCTCTCAATCACACAAATGAAGTGGATCCCCAATGTAAAATGCAACTATGAATGCAAGATTTGGGATCAAAAGAAGAAATTCAAGAGCTAGTATGAGGAACTAGTCTCAAATTCTTCAAATGATTATGCTACTATGATAATGAAATGCAATACAAGAAAGAAGCTTATGATTCATTTACCAAATTTATCCTAGCATGTGATTTCTAAGTAATTTAAGCATGAAAACATGAAACTAGCAAATGAAAATCTAAAGCAATTCTAGCATAATAATAATGCACAATGAGAGATGAAAATTGAAGAGGATAAGGCCTCTATTTATAGATTTTTGGGATAGAAGAGGAGAGATTGAATGAGGTGGCATCTATGTGGTATCCACATAAGAGCCACATAAGGGACACATAGGCTTGAAGGGATGGCTAATTTGAAGTCAAATATAGCAATAAATATTGAGTGGATCAAGAATTCCAAGTGGGGGACAAAGGAGTAAATAGCCTTAAAGAGGAATGGGTGCCCATTTTGGAGAGAATTCTCACATGTGGGTGAGCATTCCATTAGCCTTGAAAAGGTTAGGAATCATTCTTTAAGTATGATTAGAGGACAGTTAGGTAGGGAAATATGCTTAGGAAGTGAGGTGATGGGAGTAGAGTAGGAATAGGGTAGGCTTAGGGTAGGCTTCTAGATTGGATTAATAGGTTCCTAGCTAGGGTTTAGATTATATAATTCAAATTAGATTTGAATAAATCATATTTTAGAAGGATTAGGAATATGAAGGAATTTTCATAAATATAAATTTATTAAAAAGGGGATTTTGTGAGGCAAATGTATTTAAATAAAATACATTAGGATAGTATTTGATCATTTATAAATACCAACTATGAAACTATTTAATTGATTGAATTAAATAGTTAGAGGAATAAGAGGGAATTTAATATTAATAATAATATTAATATTTTTGGACATCTACATTTTTCCCCTCTTTGACGTGGTGTCGTAAGTGATGTTACATCAAAGACAAGAAAAATAAGTTGCCCCAGAGGAAGAGGGTTTCTAGGAGTCGTGCCAAAGCAACGACGATATAAGGTTGTGCCCCCTCAAGAAAAGAACACAACAAATATGATGTTGTGGGATTTTCTCAAAAAAGGATGCAACGAGTAGGAGGAAGAGATAGGAGGGAATAAATAGAAGCCTTCTAAAATGCAACTAAGAATGCAATTAATAATGCAAATACAAGGATGAAATTAAATGCAGCTAACGAGCTTTGGGGATCCATTTGTGTGAAAAATATGGAGAGCACATCTAATTTTGATATTGCAAAAGGAGGTATGCATCAAGTGTTAGAAAACACAGATGATAGGATTCCTTTGCTTAGACTAGATGCTCAAACAAAAACACACTACAAAAGATGCATGTATCAGTAGCCACCAGTCACAATGCACAAAGATATAGAAGATCGAGGTAGTGGTGAGTAGGTTGAAACTGACACAAAAAGGTAAAATCAATAAAGAAGGCCTCATGACCAAGCAGTCATTCAGTCCAAATTTCTCACCATGAACATGAGTGATGTGATGAAGGATTTGATAAGTTGATGTCGGAAGGATGCATCCTGATGGGCAAAGATTGGATTTGATTGTAAACGATATTCACTAGCAAACGACGTTGTCAACAGAATGAGGAGCAAGGATAATCAGTCACAAAACTGATTTGGGGAAAAACATGATTGCAGTCACAAGAGTCAAAACATCACTGAAAAGGGAAAAACTAAACGATACGAAAAGAAACAAGGGTTTATTGCAAGATTTTGAAGAATTTTTTATTTTTTTGAATTTTTTTGTGATTTTTGAATTTTTTGGATTTTTTGTAATTTTTAAATGCTTTTTGTTTTTTTTGGTGCATTTAGGTTGTACAACGGGACTAATAATACAAAAATATATAGGTGGGGGAAGAAAAATGAGCGGGAATTTTTTTGGGGAAAATGGGGGTCTATAAGAGGGGCTGGGGGGCTTAAAGAAGGTCATTTGTGAATAGTGATTAGGAAAGACAAGATCTCTAGAGAGAAAACATGGCTGACGAGTGGATGCTGGGGTAGTTGGGAGAGCGCATTCACACACATGGGAAACCCGCAGAGCGACCATTACCAGTGAGTAATGCAACTGATACCTCGCTTTGAGTTTTGTCAAAGTTTTCAACACTTTCTAGGTGGGTTAGGGGGCATTTAATGTGGGTAGATTAGGTTTCAAACCGGAGACATTGGTTCCTGAACCGGGGTCTGCGAAGACGTTGATCCCCAGATCGATGTCTTCGCAGATGTCAATCCCTGAACCTACATCTCTGAAGATGTCGGTGTTGAACCTGCATCTCTAAAGACGTCGGTGCCAAACCGACATCTTCAAAGACGCTGGACCCAGATCCATGTCTTTGAAGATGGCAGTCTAGGGGGAAAATAGGTGGAGACGTCGGTGTAAGAACTGGCATTTCCAGCTAAACCGGCGTCTATGCCCAAAGGGACAGACACCGAGGGCAAGGGAAATAAAGGGACTTGACGGGGACCAGGGATGGGTTGGCAAAGGACCTAAGGACAAGATCCCCCATTTTGGGGTGGGTAGGCTAGGAATATAAGAAATATGGGCTAACATGGTGGATTTTGAATCTGCAGGAGCAATTCCCACCATTGGGATCTCGGGAGCATTGGCCGCTGTCTATGGAGTTGGAGGCCCAGCTTACAGAGGTGGACTGGGGATTGCTAGCAGTGGTTGGGTTGGATTATGTGCCCCGTTGGCCTAGGATATGGGTGCATAATGGGATGATGACCACTTTGATCAAGCGGTGGCATAGTGATACGACTATATTTCATCTGCCGACGGGGGAGGCCACTATCACTCTTGAGGAGGTGTGGCAGATTCTACAGATATTGATCCGAGGGTCAGTACCGCAGTATAGGCTAGAGGATAGTGATCATTATATGAAGATCACATTCATAAGACCTATGAGGAGGATCCTGACATACAGGACCTAGATGCCTTGGTAACCAGCGGTTGATAGGAGACTGAGGCGGATAGCCCTATTCTTGGCTGGATTGATCGGTGGTCGGATGCTAGCAGATTTTGCTGGTCATGGCTTTAGTATGGGGTGGTCTCGGGTACTAGAAGGGATGATCGAGGAGGGGATGACCTACTGCTGGGGGTATGTCATCCTGGGACAGTTATACCATGATCTACACATGGCTGCATACCATGGGGTGCGCAACATGGGGACTGGAGTTACTCTGTTGTTCGTATGGGCGTGCGAGCACATCACAGTGTTTTGACCGATGAGAGTTTGAGAGGCTCGGCAGCCAGGAGAGCCATATGCATGTAGGTATAGGCTTCCATTGAGATATACCTCCGTTGGTCAGACCGGATACTGGTGACGACTATTGGATGAGGTTTAGGTTTTCTGCTAGACCCCATACAGACTCTGCAAGCTGTAGGGAGCTATGGATTGGGAGGTGGGAGTAGAGGATGGCTTTGGGGATTTCCTATACCTTTTGTATGTACAGACTAATTGTTTTCTCCTAGGAAGGACCATCAATTAGATAAAGAGATATAGACCATCTAGGGTCATGAGACAGTTCAGACTGTAGCAGGGGGTGGTGGCAGAGGATGAGTTACATCCTCATGTCGCCAGGGAGGTGGGTGTGTGGGGGAGATATATGAACGCTCTCACAGTGAGGATAGCCTGGAAGACCATGGAGAGGATAGACTTTGTGGCTAGGCTAGATGTCATTGATGCAGGTATGACTACAAAATATGTGTGTGTGTGTGTGTGTGTTAAATAGTGCACATGTTACCTGCGAAACAACACTTCAATAGATCATTAGATTAGTGAAAAAGCATAAAAAGCAAGGGTTTCAAACTTAAACACTAAAACTGATCTATTGCTTCCTATCTAGGAGGAGTTTGAAGAATGCCATAATCATGCCCTCAGATTATACACAAATCAATGACAAAAACAACCTAAGAATGAAAGATTTGAATCAAACTAGTCTAAATGACAAAGAAGCATGCATATTTAGCTCTAAAAAGGTAGATGACAACAATGCATAAACATGGAATCTAAAATGCAATATGAATCTATGTTAATCCTAACAGCATAACAATGATTTCAACTCTGAAATTAAGGGCCATTTGAGCTTAAAAACTCATTCTATTTATAGAAGAAATGAGGAGAGAGAGGGGGACAAGGGTCATTAATGGAGTTGTAAAACCCATTAATGAGGTGTAAGAGGAATAAATGCCAAAGGCATTCATGAGGCATCGGCTTGAGGAATCTCCATTAATAATGCATTAATGGGAGCACTTAAGAAGCATGGTGAGGGTGTAAGAGGCAAGCTTGAGAAGGTGGACTTAGAGAGAGTCAAGCTTGAGAAAGTTGACTTTCTCAAGTGGGTTGAGTTCCTAATCACATTTTTAGGAATGTGACATCATTAGGAGGTGGGTTAGAATGGGATTAAGATTAGGATTATATTTAGCATGGGGTGAATAGGTTGGGATGGGTTTCAACCCAAGGTCAAGGTGGTTGAGGTAGGTTAGGTTAGGGTTTAGGGGAATATTAATCAAATGAATTATATTAAATATATTCATTCAAAAATAGGAAAATAAATTATTTAAGCATTTGATTGCTTTAGATAATTAATTAGGAATATAGCCAATTAATTAGATTAATTTAGGCTAGAAGATAGGTTTTTTCCAAGTGATTTGATATAATAGGGATTTATTTAATTCCTTTTAAATTAATTACCTTAGCCAAGTATTGATTTGAATTGATTTGTATTGAATTGATTGGTTTTGATTGGCTAAGGTGATTAATAAAATTTAGTGATTAGATCACTTAGGAGATTAAATCTGATTTGAATGAATTATGTCAGCCGATTGAAGAGTTGTCTGAACATAATTGGGGGTATGATCACACATAAGGAAAATAGGGTCTATGGTCAGAGCAGACCAAATCCAAGTGGTTACATTTGCCCCTCTTTGAATTGATGTGCGAGCAGCACATTGATTCAAAGAAAGTTTTTGATTTTGACTTCAAAAAGATTGAGAATTTTTCTCATGATCGAACGAAATGCCTGATGAGATCAGTCTCATAGTTGATAGAATTGACTTTGAACTTCATCAAACAAAGGTCAATAGGCAAAAGATCTTTAAAATACCAATTCTAAACTTGGTTGTCGTCCAAAGATTGATAATACTGACTCCAAACTTGGTTGTCATCCAAAAGCTAGTCTGAAGCTTCCATGAGCTTAATAAGAATCTTTTAAAATGAATAAAAACAAGATATCTAGCTTATGAGAACCAAAGCTTTCTATCCAACAGTTTTGACTTTAGTCAAAGAAACTGTCATGCCCCTAGTTGTTTGATAACAAAGTCATTTTTAATGTTGTTTTGAGCAAGAATTTGATTGATGGTAGTGTGATCATGCCCCCTCAGGAACCAAATTGAAGGAAAGAATAAAATCCCTTTTTGGAAAGAATGTATCACTTGCATGGAACGGTGAGGTCTAGAAAGAATGGCATAGAAGAAGCGAAGAAACGAGGGTGTGTTAAGAATAAACACATGAGAACCAAGTTAATTATGGGAAAATGTGAGTGGTGAGATTGATAAAAAGATGTCAGACCAAGATTTTTGATGAAATGTGCAATTTGATTGATTTTTAGAATAGATGGAGCGATTCTGCATTTTCAGGAGCTGATGTAAAAATGTTACTATACTGCATAAAACACCTTAGGAACCTTCGATTTGGTTCCTGATTGATCAAAAAGAGAACAAAAATGTAGTTGTAGTTGCCTGGGAGGAGTTTTGGAACCCATAAATAGCTCAAAAGACCAATATATATCTCAAAAATCATCATTTTACTATTCATTTTCACTTTTTCCCATAGTAAATTTGAGAGCTATGCAGAGAAGATGGTGGTCCCCGTCAGGAAGCATCATTTTGAGCTCAGTTGTCGACATCAACACCCAGCTGACTACCCACCACCGGTAAGTACTCATAAAACTATCTCGTGAATTTCACAATTTTGATTTTCATGCATTTTAACAGCTTTTATAGCCCTTTAGATTTTGGGTCGTATCTGGGATTCTGGATTGCACCCTGCTAAACCTGTGTCTTATCTAGTTTTCCTAGATTTCTATATCGCATCTAGTATTTCTAGAATCACATCTTGCAAAAGAGATTGCACCCTATTTTTCTAGGATCACATCTCATTTTTGGGACTTAGAAATTTATCCATTGTGAACTGTTTGTGTGGATCCTGAATCACTTAGCTGATCATGATTCTGCATTTTTGTCATAGATAGAACACTTATTTAATGTTTTATTTGCCAAAAATAGGTTGATTTTGAGGTAGTCACATTTCAAGGTACATATCTAGGACATGTGCTCACTTTGGTCAGACTGTTGTCAAATGATGAGTAGGAGGTAGTGGTCTGAGTAGGACTACGATCACTGATTGGTTTACCCGATATAGGGGTAAATCAAGGGTTGTTGATTACTCTTGCCAAGAGATGGCACTCAGAGCACAACACCTTCCATCTCCCAACCAGGGAGATGATAGTCACACTAGAGGACATGTGGCGTATACTACGAGTTCTAGTTATGGGCCACAAGGTGTACTTTGAGTCGACTTCTACCATGGCAATTGGTGTAGCTCGTCGGTATTTCCAGGATGATACCATTGATCAGAGATACATTTCATAAGACTACATATGGGATCATTATGATAGATTATCTATATATTTGGTGGGCTTGATTGGTGGCATCTTGATGCCAGACAAAGGACAACATGGATTCCTTGTAGAATAAGTAGATATGCTAGAGAAGATGGTCATCTCTAGATGGAGATTTGCATGGGGTAGCTGTATTCTGACCCATATGTACCAAGAGCTTCACGAGATTGTTTACCATTATACTCGAAGCATGACTATGGGGATTTTGATTCTTTATATTTGGGCCTGGGAGCACATCCCAATGACATGACCCATTGTAGATAGGTAGCATGCACCTAAGCATCCTTATGTTTATATGTACGTTAGTTTGATTCAACAGCCCCATCTGGGTAAGGTAGAGTATTGGCGAGGCTTTTTGATGATATGACAGAGGTAGTATGGTGGCCATGCCTCCTCCAAAAAATCCATATGTACCACCTCCTCCTCCTCCAGATTAGAGAGAGGGGGAAGCTAGAGCTGATTGTGTATTTTGTTATATTTATTTCTGAGATCATATTGTATATATGGATCCTTCTGAGATCACCCTTTTTGTACGATGACACTTTATACATGTATATCTGATTCATCCTTATACTCTGATACTCTTTGTGTAGACTTGTGCCATATTTTTTATCTATACCATGTTTTGAGATATATATCTGATGTAGTTGTTTTTTATTCTAACATGTTTCATGAGTTCTCTTTGCTTTGATAGACGTTGTTTGCACATGTGATTGTATCTTGGTTTTATGATGAGTTAGATTTTTAGATGATGACATCATTTATGCGTTTGGATTTATCACTGATATAAATATGTTTCAAATGATACTATGTGAATATGCAAAATGTATGTTTTTGAGTTTTTCTTATGCAAGTAAAATGTATGGATGCACTTAGGATGTAGAAATAAATGTGATGCA
>MU226053.1:185453-200243 GCA_018584345.1 Thuja plicata | reverse complement strand
CAGTAATATTGAATTGTTGTAATTAACTTGGATTTAGAAGAAAAATGGAAATCATTTTTGAGCTCAAATTCCTTATGCTTTTGCTTCTTTCAAAATGCATCATGCAATCTCTAAATGCAGCTATATGCAGACTCTTAGGACTTTATGCAGACTCTTACGACTTGTCACTGATTTGCAGATATTGGGTCATTTTTATCATCATTGGGCACTTGTCAGAATGGATACCACCTGATAGTACAACAATCACTAATACCCATTGATATTATGAAAGTATGAATACTATTTTTATTAGATGAAATGTCAGAAATAGACTTAGCCATCAAGGCATAGAAGCCAAGATAACAAAATAGTCACCTTCCTTTTACTATGTCAGAATCTGTGTAAGGCAAGATATTGGACCCACAATGACCTTAAAAATTCATATCCTGGGGAACATTATGCTTCATATACCTTAGTGAGAATCTGAGTTAGAAAATAGACAAGGAAACTATTTCAACCTCACCATAGTTTACACATAACAAAGATCGAGATATATGCGGTTATCCACTCATGGTCGAAGCTCTTACCATAAACATCCAAGTTAGGTGAAATTTATAGGAACATTTGGAACAATCACCATACATAGAAAACCAAGAAAAATTTATGCCCCTATCCTTGCAACTCTTTGTCTTTGCGCAGACGTCATGGAGTAACTCGAAAGACATAACAACTATCAATTATGAATCAATCAAATAAAATTCATAACTACTTATATGCCCCCAGTGAAAACATCATGGGTACATAAAAGAGTTATAATCAAACCAAGATCAAACTATGTTTAGGTAGTATTGAGAAATACTATTGATTCATTTTTCAAGCGCAGTATAGATTCACCAATCAAAAAGTTGGAATTCAAGAAAAAATGTGTTCCATGTCTGTGTATAACTTTATTCCTATTTTCAATCCAATGTAAGTCTTAGGAACATCGTTCATGTTAGTGCATTGTTTGTGCCAGCCTTATTTCATGAAAGTGATATTTTAGTGAAAGCATTGAGTATCATTGTGTCATGGGACAAAACATCCTATGAAGACCTAGCAGATGCAACCTAACATGTTAGCAAAAGATTCCTCCAGTGCAGAATGACTTGATCCTAAGATAGAAATGCAGATAAATCCCAAGCAAGGATAAGATTTTCATAAGGAAACAAAGTCAATTCTTAGCACAGGTGTAATCGTGAAGGCTTAGTATCAACGATGTATTGATAGATGGAGCGTAGAACACAAGTGATGCCTGATTGCCAGGTTTTCACCACTTGGCAAAAAAATTTATTCTTTTTGCTACCAAGATGCCCATTTTACCAGGTTGTCATCAAGGCACTTTTCTCTTTTTCAAGTTTTTTGCTATTTTTTATTTTTTGAATGTTTTTGTAGTATCAAGGCGCCTATTTTATAGGTTTTCACCAAGGATACCTTTTCTTCAGGATGTTTTCCACTGTTTTTGGATTTCTTTAGGACCAATTTTCTGATGTTTTTAGTATTTTCTGAGAACTATTTACTGTGCAGGCTCTGCTAGCTGAACATCAAGTGTAGAACTACTTCAAATGTAGAGTATTGATAGGATCTGGAAGAACATCTCCCCAGGTGTAGTGAGCTGATAAGATCCAATCCCAAAAGTAGCAATGATAACATAAGGTCCCAACCAATTAGGTTCAAACTTTCCCTTCTATTCTCTGTTAGGCTAGTTCTTAGGATTCTCTTTTAGAACAAGATCCCCCACTTGAAATTGGCAAGGTTTGACCTTTTTATTGTATCCCTTGGACATTCCTGCTTGGTATACTTTTAGGTGATCGAACTCTTGTTGCCTATGCTCATCAAGTAATTCTAAAGAATTCACCTGGTCAATGCGGTATTGCTCATCAGTAACAAGACCTTGTAAAGATATCCTCAAAGATGGGATTTCAACCTCAATGGGTAGTACTTCTTTAGCACCATAGACTAGGGCAAATGGCGTGGCTCTTGTTGGTGTTCTGATGCTTGTTCTATAGGCCCAAAGTGCCAGATTTAGTTGTAAATGCCAGTCCCTGCCAGACTTACTCATAGTTATGTGTAGGATCTTGAGAATATTCATGTTAGATGCCTCAGCCTATCCATTACCTTGAGGATAATAGATTGAGGATCAGTTTTGAGTGATGTGGAACTGTTCACAAAGGTCATCAATGTCTTGGTTTTTAAATTGGCCCTCATTTTCTGTTACAATTGATGAGGGTATCCCATATCTATAGATAATGTAGTTCAATATGAACATAGCCACCTATTTTCTAGTGGCTTTGATTAGCGGCATGGCTTTGACCCACTTCATGAAATACTAAGTGGTTGTAATGATGAACTTGTGTCCATTTGAAGAATTGGGATATATTTGTCCAACCAAGTCAAAGGCCCGTTGCTGAAATGGGCAATGTGTTATGAAAGGTATAAGTTACCTGGCAAGAGCATGGATGAGATTTCCATGTGTTTGGCATTTATGACATGTTTTGAAAAATTGAATAGCATCTTTTTCCATTGTAGGCCAGTAATAGCCTACTCTGAGTAGTTTCTTTGCTAGTGAAAAGTCGTTTGAATGTGATCAACATACACCTTCGTAGACTTCTTTTTAACACGTGATCTGACTCTTCAAGTTCTAAACACCTGAGAAGCATAATATCAAGACCTCATCAATATAAGTTATTAGTTATGAGAACATAACGTGATGTCATCCTAATTAAGGCTCTTTTTTCATTTCTTCATAGATTATTGGTAATGGTTTGGTCAGTTAGGTAAGCAATGATATGAACATACCGAGATTGGTCTTGGGTGTTCAAAGCACAAATTACTTGGTATTTAGGGGTATCAAAGGCAGGATAGGATAATTCTTCCACCAAGAAGTCATAACAGAATTGATGTTCCTCCAGTTGTAACATTGATGCCAAGGTAGCCATAGCATTTGCAACTTTGTTCTCTGTTCAGGGGATCTTTTGGAATGTGATGAAGACAAAGTACTTCTTTAAGTCATCAACCAGTTGCTTGTAGGGCATCAAATTCTCATCTTTCATCTGATAATCTCCATTGACTTGATTGATAATGAGCTGAGAGTCACCATACACATGCAACTCTATAATCTTCCATTCCATGGCAAGATTAAGACCGTTTACCAATGCCTCATATTCAGAAATGTTATTTGTGCATGGAAACATCAATTTGTAGGACTTGGGTATCTTGTAGCCTTGAGTAGTTATTAATAGAACCCTACTCCAGAGCCTTGTTGCATGAAAGAACCATCAAAGTACATCTTCCACAAATACTCAGTTAGATGCATAATGGTCTCATTAGGGAATTCAATCTTTAAAGGTTCATCATCTTGGAGTGGTGAATCAGCCAATTGATCTACGAGGACTTGTCCTTTAATAGCCCTCATGTCTACATACTCAATGTCAAATTTTCTCAGAATGAGGACCCACTTTGCTAGACATCTTGTTAATGCTATTTTGCTCAGGAGGTACTTCAAAGGATCTATCTTTGCAATGAGCCTTACTATATGTGATAGCAGGTAATGCCTCAATTTTTGTGATTCAAAGATAGCTGCTAAGCATGCTTTTTCAATAATGTTGTAATTGAGTTCATAGGAGACTAGTGTTCTACTGATGCAGTAGATCGCTCTTTGTTTCTTAGTTTCATCCTCTTGTGCGAGCGATACTCCTAGTGATGTGGTTGTAGCTGAAATATACAAGAGTGATGGCTTTCCATGGATGGGTGCCATAAGAATAAGAGGAGTAGCCAGGTATTCTTTTAATTCTCAGAAGTTGGATTTACAATGTTCATCCCATCTGAAGGTGACCCCTTTGTGTAGAAATTTGGTAAAGGGTTGTGCTCTATCCACAAGTTGTGACATGAACCTCCTGATTGATTGGAGTCTCCCTTGTAATGTCCTCATTTGACTAATGTTGCATGGAATAGTCATCTCTAGTATAGCCTTGACCTTTGCAGGATCTACCTCAATTCCCTTCATTGAAACAATGAACCCTAAGAGCTTTCCTGATTGGACCCCAAAGGCACACTTCTTTGGATTGAGCCTGAGTTGAAATTGCTCCATTTGATCCAATATCTTCCTTGAGTCAGCAACATGAGTGCTCCTTTCTTTGGATTTAGCTAAGGTGTCATCCACATAATCCTCTATGTTTTTATGCATCATATCATGGAATATAGTAGTCATTGCTCTTTGATATCTATCACCGACATTATTTAACCCAAATGGCATGATGTTCCAACAAAATGTGCCCCACGTGCATGTAAATGTCATCTTCTCTTGATCTTCAGGGGCAACTTTAATCTGATTATAGCCTGAGAAACCATCCATTAATGAATACATTTGGTAGCCTGTTGTGAGGTCTATGATTATATCAATATTAGGCAGGGGGAAGTCATCCTTAGGACATGCCTTGTTTAAGCCTTTGAAGTCTGTAGAGATCCTGATAGATTTATCAGATTTAGACACTGGTACCACATTGGAGATCCATCCTGCGTAAGCAATGACTCTGATGAATCCAGCTTTCAACAATTTCTCTAGCTCCACTTTTACTAGCAATTCAACATGAGGATGCATCTTTCTAAGTTTTTGTTTCACGGGTTTGATCCCGGGAGCTATAGACAAGTGTTGCATTATCAATTTAGGATCCAGTCTAGGCATATCTATATAAGATCATGCAAAGTTGATCTTCTTCTCTTTCAGGAACTCGGTGAACTGTGTCTTCTCCTCTTCTAAAAAATATTGTGCTAGGTGTACTATTTGAAGATCTTTAGCTGTGCCCAAATTAATTGCTTGTTTTGGGTTTATTAGAACTAAAGGCCTTTCTTGAAAGTTCTCGGGGAGGATATCAAGAATCTCATCCTTTGGTGCCTTTGAGGGGTTTTCACCATTAGATACGTATTTTGTTTTTACTATTTTAGGATCTGACACTGCCACAACGTGGTTTTCATCGCCAGTTCTTTTCTTCTTTTTATTTTTAAATTTTTGACTGAGAAACTTGATATCCTCCTGTGACATGTTCATGCTCCTTGCATTGCTAGAAGAAGGGCAAGGTTCACAAGCGTTTAGATAGCAAGCCAAGGTGTATTCATTGGTAAATTCAAGGATAATAGGATCTATATTAGTCCAATCAATTAGGTATGGGTTTTTCAAAGACAAGGAGTTGGACTCTGGTAAGGACAGCATCGCGTTAGTGTCAAGACTATTAACTGACATGACATGTTCTGTTAAGTTAGTCTCTTCAATGTTTAGATCAATAAGAGTCAGATCGTCATTAAAAGGGTCATTGTTAGTAATATGTGGACCAAACTCTAGTGACTCATTAGTATAAATTTCATCATCATCTCTCTGTAAAAGGAGGCTTCTTGCTTGTCGCCTCTAAATTTCTTCTAGATTTAGAAAAACACCAGTCTCTCCATCAATTATTGGAAGAAGTAACTCTTCCTCTCCTTCAAGAATATCAATATTGTTGGGAGTAGTGTTAGAATTTTTGTTGGGTGCTAATGGAGCTACAAACATGTGAATCACATCTATTTTAGTGTCCTCTGTGGTGACAGATAGCTCATCCCATTCATAATCATGAGAGTCTATTATTTCATCATCAGACCTTTTAAGAATTCAGCAATAGTTATCTGATGTGCCCGATTAGCCACCTGTGGATCAAAGTGTGGTAAATCAAGGACATGTGTGATTGTGACTAACTACCCCCAGTTAGGATGTGAATCTTGTTGTTGGGATGTGCTCTTAGTAGTCATTGTTATCAATGGTACCTCTGGATCATATTCCATTGTGTCTCCTATCTCTTGAATAGGGGGCCGCGGTAATAAAGAGATATGAGTGTCTTGTGGTACTTCAAAGCTTGGTACATAGGACTCACCTTGATATTTGGGATTCTCTGTGCCAACATGTAATAATCTTTCATAGGACCATGGTTCCAGTTCTATTTCTTCTGTCTCATCACTCCCTTTGTCAGAAACTGGACTATCTTGTGAAGAAGGGTCTTCAGATTTATTATTGAATCCTAGCCCTATTTTATCTTTGGTATCCCTGAATTCTATGTGTACAGGTTCAGTGAGTCCTTTTCCTTTATTTCCTAAAGGTCCTTTTCCTTTATATCCCAATTGCTTGAGGGGATCAAATCCTTTGCCAGACTTCTCTGGGGATATTTCCACATGTTTTACCTTAGCTTCTTTTGGTTCTCCTTTGTAAAGCTAGGCCAAGACTGCATGTTCTTCTATGTTATCTAAATAAGATGTGGATGCCTTAACCATGCCTATTGCTTTATGGATTTCTGGTGTTTGAAATGTGGTAGGTGTGAACAATGAGGAAGGTTTTCCATAGAATCTTGGTGACATTGGGAGCTCTGTTAATGGTGGGGTCATGTCCAGCTTGTATTCTCCCATGCCAGTTTCTTCAAGCTTCAAGGTTTTTCCAAAGCTTTTCATAACCATGTCCTTGGTAGTCTCACAAGAAATCTCATCTATAGCCTCTTTCTTATGCAGAACCATACTACCTGCCTTGATATTGTTGAAAGTATAATTGTTGTCTGCAGGGATTGTCACTTCCACCCCATTATGTGGGAACTTGATACATTGGTGGAAAGTAGATGGTACAACTTGCATTTCGTGAATCTAGGGTCTCCCCAATAGTATGTTGTAAGCCAGGGGTAGATCTAGAACTTGACAGATGACATTCCTTTCAACTAGCCTGACTCTAATGGGTAGAACAATAAGACCTTTAGAGGATCTTTCTTCCTCATCATAAGCTTTGATAGTGATTTTTCTTCTAGAATCAATGGTCTATTTTGAAAGACCCAATTTCCTAATAAGATTAAGGGTACAAATATTCAATCCTGCGCCTCCATCTATCAATACACATCTAACACGGGATTTATGAATGAGGACTTCAATATGAAGGGGTTGATTATGTGGATAGGTTAATGATTTATCATCTTCCTCTGAAAAAGAGAGGTAATGTGGTGTTGAGATGTGATTAACCATTGCTTGGAATTTGTCCACATTAAGGTCCTTTGGCACATTTGCGGCATGTAGGGCTTCTTCAAGAATTTCCCTATGTACTGTAGAGATTTTAAGCAACTAAAAGATGGAAATTTTAGCAGAGGTTCATTATAATTGATCCACCAGGTTGTACTTTGCTGCAGGAGTAGTAATCATTTTTTTTGTCATTGTTGGTTTAGGGATAGTGACAATGGGTACTTTGGAAGTTGTTGCTAGTTTTGAAGAGGAATTGGGTCCTTTGATCATGACTTGTGCTTGACTTTGGGTCACTGCATTAGATTAAGAAGATGTGTTTTGAGCACCTTTGATGGTAACCACATTAGTTGATTTAGTTTTAATGTCTAGCATGTTGATCACGTTATCACTTTTAGAGTAGGTGTAGTTCACCTCATTTCCTTTTCCTTTGGATTCTTCCCCTTTCTTGGAATTAGGAAATGACTTGTTAAATGTTGTATGATCTTTGTTAGTGGTGTGTCCTTCCACCTTGATCTTGCCTCCTTCAATAAGGTCTTGGATAACATGTTTGAGTTTAAGATAGTTGTTAGTCTTGTGTCCTTTGTTTTTGTAAAAGACACAATAAGAATTTTTGTCCCACCATCTTGGTTTGAACTCCAGCTCCCATGGTTTGGAATCTGGGATTGTGAGAACTTTTTTGTCTAAGAGTATCTTCAAAATAGTTTCAAGAGGCTCTCCCAAAGGAGTGAATGTTCTTTGAGGCTTTGAAGTCCATAGCTGACCCTTGCTATTATCATTGTTTGCTTTGGGTATGGGGTTCATTACCTTGGCATCTTTGTTTGCAGGCATGCTATTAGTCAGATTGAACACCTCACATTTAGGACCAACATGGATGCGTCTACTACTCCATCGTTAACAACATTTTTGTTTTGCTTCCACCATTTAGGTTTGTTGTTGGAGTTGTTAGATTTGTTTTCACTTTGGAGAGTAATTTCTCCCTTTTTAACCATGACTTCTTCGATATGAATAGCATTTTTAATCATACTGTCAAAGCTAGGGGAGTCTTGCATTTGCAATGCGTAGTTCAACTTAGGTACCAGGTTATTAAAAAAGATTTCCATTTTCTCAGATTCAGGAATAGCTCTTAAATATCGTGCAAAGATTTTCCTCCACCTTTGTAGAAAGTGTGTAAAGGATTCGCCAGTCTTTTGTTTAGTGTTGCATAGGTCCATTATAGTCACGTCATGCTGGATATTATAGGAGTAATGTTGGATAAACCATTGAATTAACTCCTTAAAAGTTTTTACCTTAGGCGTAAGTTTTGAGAACCACTCCATGGTGTTTCCTCCTAGACTTCCAGGAAAGAGCCTCATGAGGTATGTAGGTTCATGCATGTATTCTATGCTCAAAGCACAGAATTCTCCTACGTGGTACTGTGGGTCAGTTTCTCCTGTATATTTACCATATTTTGGCCTTGCCATGTAAGGAGGAAACGAGACCATAGTAATACTCTTGTCAAAGGGGAATGGACAAATGGAGTCCAAAGAGTATTTTGTTTTGGGTTTAGCCTTCTCATATTTGAGAGTCATAAGCTCTATTTGCATCAAGGTGAGTTGTTTGGCAAGAATAGATATAGGAGGGAACACCTCCTTTTCTCTTAGTTGTTCCACATCATAATCCTTGGGTAAATTTACGCCAGTGGATGCTAGATGGAGAAAGTATTTCTCTTTATCTTCACCAATCAGCATTTCCATTATCTTTTGGAACTTCTTGCTTTGTTTGAGTTTATCATATTCTTATTCAGTGATGTCTTCTTCACTACTTGACTCAAACCAAGGACGGTCAAAGTGTGGTTCTTATTCCTTGTCGCTATCTTCATGCTTTTGGTTTTTATCATTTTCAAAGTCCTCAAAAGCCTTACTCCATTCATGAGTGGTTCGTTCCATTTCTGGAGAATATAAATCAAACTAGGAACCACAAGATGTTTCTCCTCACTAAAAGTATATTGATCTTGGAGGTACTTTTGATTCTTTAGAAGTGTACGTGTTGCATCTAGTGTTAACCATGTATTTGTATCTCAACTTCATCAAAGTTTTCCAATAGTGTCAGGTACAGTCTCAAATCATTCAAGTTAATGTGTCTAGGTGGAATTATCATTCATGTTTTTGTGGAAGTAAATGGTTCCAGTGTCAGAGGGTTAGAATGCCCTGATAGTGAGCTAGGAATCAAGTTGTTTGTAAAAGGCAGATAGACCACACGTATTGAGACTGATTGTGAGAAACTGACAGTATATGCAAGGTAGACGTCTGAAAAATTATTTTGACACAGCAACAGGGAGACCAGAAAAGACAATAGGGATGGACTAAAGGGAAAAAAGGGTATCCAAATCTACTGAGGTTTTCTGAGAAACTAATCTGCAAGTGACCACTATCCTAGATGCGAGCCCCTAGATGCGAGCTAGGAAATACAGTATGCGATTTTCTAATGACCTTAGATGCAAGCTTTAACCCTAGATGTGATGATGTGCTGATGAGATACATTGAAGTACACTAGATGCGAGCCAAGATACCAAATACAAAAAAGGAAATTTGGGATGCGAGTTTCTGATGTCTCTGTCAAATTTTGTCAGTTTTGAAAATTTTCTAGAAAGTGAGTTAAGTTTGTTTGATCCGTGATCGTGTTTGGAGACTTGCTGGTGAGTAAAAAACACATGTAGATCAAGGATTGAATTTTTGTCTTGTTTTGAAGGTGTTATCTTGTTAGTGATCTTTCAGATACATCAAGCAGATTTGCATTGTTAGGGGAACAAACACATCCTTATGCCTTGATTTCTAGGTAGAGGATGAAAATCCTTGCTTGTTGACTTAGGTACACACTCAAATGCTAATTAGAATACAGCCATCACCAAGCATGCAATGGCTCTAGTCATGATGTTGTATTAGCCAACTCCAAATGCAAGTGAGGGCACAATATGATGAGTGTCTTGGGGAAATTACTTTTTTCCTTGTACAAGGATTATCACCCTTTCGGGGATGAATCAGGTAGTTTGTCTACAAAGTTTATTGTTTATGATGGGGCAAACTGTTTGAAATTGTCTCTCATAGAATTGCACAAAGCAAAATTGAGGCATATAGCCCTATGAGTACTCAAATATGTGTAGTCTTGCAAGCAAGATTCAAGTGGCTCCACTAGATACACATACCCAAGCATGTTCAAGGAATGATGTCAAAATTTTGAGAACAAAACCGACTCCATCTTCTGAGGCTTTGGCCTACAAGGAAGCAATTATTTGTAGTGAGTTGGAAGGGTTGGCATAAAACCTTTCCTCACTTGGGTCATTCCTGGGAGATTTTTTCCTCAACCGGCAGGCCCTCTACTGTTAAATAAGCATATAAAGGATTGGCGAGCATAGGATGTCTAGATTTCTGATTCTTCAAAAGAATAAGAGCATAATCTCCTAATCCATGTTGTTTTCTCCCAAAAAAAAATTAATCAAACAGTTCCTTCCCTCAAGCAATGTTGTGCCTCATTTAGATATTCCTAAGTTATTGAAAATAGGATGCGTGAAACCAAATTTGTCTTGTTCAATTACCCGCAATGTTAAGTGATTTGTTTTTTCACTTTCAGATCCCAAAATGAATTAAACAATGTAACTTGTTCAATTATCCCATGCGATTTAGTGAGTTGCTTGTTCAATTACTGATTCCAAAAATGAATTAAAGTGTGAGTTTGTTTGTCCATTTATCTCCAAATTCCTTTACAAGTGTTAAACCAACGTCTGATGTTTTGATTTTCCTTAAAGGAAAAGAGCATAGTAATCTGGTTGATTTTACAAATGTTGAGAAAATGTGTTAAGTTTTAAAAAATCTTTGTAAATGGTTAGTACTGAAATCAATTTTAAAAACACTTGCGAACACACACATTAGCCAAGTCTTCCTACTTCCTTATCAGCAACTTGCAAGCAATAGTTAGGCTGTCAAAAGATTAAATCAACAACTAGTTAAAGTGGTAGGGGTAAGGAAATGAAGTTCACAAAAATTTCAAGCAGATGTGATCCTAGAAATACAGGAAATGATGCAAGAACCAGATGCAAGCCTCTGCTACCAGATGTGACAGAGTGTTTACCAGATGCAAGCCTATACTAAAAATGACCCAGGAAATTCTGGATACGAGCCTAGATTTTTGCGATACGAGGGCATATCCTAGATGTGAGCTTCTGCTACCAGAAACAAGCCTGGACCTGAAAAATGGGAAGACAAATTAGTGAAAAATGAAGTGGAAATGAGGCAAAATCCAAAATCAGGCCCCATGGTGGGCGCCAGAAATATGTGTGTTAAATAGTGCACCTGTTACTTGTGATACAACACTTCAATAGATTATTAGATTAGTGAAAAAGCATTAAAAGCAAGGGTTTCAAACTTAAACACTAAAACTGATCTATTGCTTCCTATCTAGGAGGAGTTTGAAGAATGCCATAATCATGCCCTCAGATTATGCACAAATTAGTGACAAATACAACCTAACAATGGAAGATTTGAATCAAACTAGTCTAAATGACAAAGAAGCATGCATATTTAGCTCTAAAAAGGTAGATGACAACAATGCATAAACATGGAAGCTAAAATGCAATATGAATCTATGTTAATCCTAACAGCATAACAATGCTTTCAACTCTGAAATTAAGGGCCATTGGAGCTCAAAAAATCATTCTATTTATAAAAGAAATGGGGAGAGAGAGGGGGGACAAGGGTTATTAAAGGAGTTGTAAAACCCATTAATGAGGTGTAAGAGGAATAAATGCCAAAGGCATTCATGAGGCATGGGCTTGAGGAATCTCCATTAATAATGCATTAATGAGAGCATTTAAGAAGCATGGTGAGGGTGTAAGAGGCAAGCTTGAGAAGGTGGACTTAGAGAGAGTCAAGCTTGAGAAAGTTGACTTTCTCAAGTGGGTTGAGTTCCTAATAACATTTTTAGGAATGTGAAATCATTAGGAGGTGGGTTAGAATGGGATTAATATTAGGATTAGATTTAGCATCAGGTGAATAAGTTGGGATGGGTTTGAACCCAAGGTCAAGGTGGTTGAGGTAGGTTAGGTTAGGGTTTAGGGAAATATTAATCAAATAAATTATATTAAATATATTCATTCAAAAATAGGAAAATCAATTATTTAAGCATTTGATTGCTTTAGATAATTAATTAGGACTATAGCCAATTAATTAGATTAATTTAGGCTAAAAGATAGGTTTTTTCCAAGTGATTTGATAGAATAGGGATTTATTTAATTCATTTTAAATTAATTACCTTAGCTAGGTATTGATTTGAATTGATTTGTATTGAATTGATTGGTTTTGATTGGCTAAGGTGATTAATAAAATTTAGTGATTAGATCACTTAGGAGATTAAATCTAATTTGAATGAATTATGTCAACCGATTGAAGAGTTTTCTAAACATAATTAGGTGTATGATCACACTTAGGGAAAATAGGGTCTATGGTCAGAGCAGACCAAATCGAGGTGGTTACAGTATGCAGCATGGTGGGCTACGCACACACCCTTACGACTCATAGATCCAGTGCAGGTAGCGGCCCACGAGTAGCCGACAGGAGACATGGAGGTGGATGACAGGATAGTAGTAGGAGATGCCCCTAAGACCTCAGTAGCAGGGTAGAGGAGGAGGCCACAGGAGAGGTAGATTCATCCTTGAATAGAGGTACAGGCAGAGGGAGGACAAGATTAGGGGCCATAGGGGCCACCGAGGGATGCATAGGACCAGGCACCTCAGGTGCCAGTCCAAGGATAGGTACAGGCACCTTAGGTGCCAGCATAGGTACAGGTACCATAGGGGCCACCAACAGGATACGTTGCATAGGATACACATGACACTGTCATTGCAGAGCAAGATAGTTTACAAACTGAGTGTGCGAGACGACGGGGGTTGCTGGGGATGACAGAGGTATCAAAGGTCGGTCTGTAGACTGAGATGACCCGAGTATAGGGGTTTTTAGCTACAGAGACAACATGGGAAAATAGGGATGAGGGTACACTTGATACCCTATAGGGCAGGGTTGACTCAGGGGAGTTCTCTATGGTTGATGTGACTCAGGATGCTGCAGAGCTACGGACTAAGATAGGGACGTTGATAGGTCAATTGGTTACCCTTACAGAGTATATGGATTAGGCCAAAGGGTAGATCATTGCATTGACCTCAGAGAGGGATGTGGAACAGAGGTGGGTTGAGGCTTATAGGACTAAGTGAGACATCGCTAGATAGGCAGCCAGTGTAGGTGGGGCAGGACAAGTGGTGGCAGAGGCTTTCGTAGCTCACAAAGATGGAGCCATGGCAGGCAGAGAGGTAGCCCACTATCATTTGTTGTATCATCAGCTAGTTCCCAAGGGACAAAGATGGGAGTACTCAGAGAGGTCTCAATCGCAGACCACAGGTCAGAATTTTGCATCTCAGGGATCTGTGGGGATGCCACCACATCCACCACCAGGGCAGGGAGGTGGATCATCACAACCACTTGCATGATTCATCAGAGGATTATGTGACACACATTTTTGCATTTGAGATGTACATGTATATCAACACCTCAGTGCACGAATTTTGTATTTTATTGATGACAGACATTGTATTTATGGACAGTTGTTATATATATTTATATATATATATATGATCAATGAGGACTCTATGATTTGATGTGATTCTATGCCTTGATCTATATGATGTTATGATGCATATGCTTATATGATTACTGACATTTGATGCTTGCAGGATGTGACACATATGTATGACAAATTGTGCATGTAGGATGGTTTTATGCTTATGTATATATGATGTATGACTGATGTAGGGTGGATGATGCTTATATGATGTACTTATGTGTGTCGATGCAGAATGTGATGTGATTTTATGATGTATGCAATGTATATGTTGATGTCTAATGAATATGAATATGGATGCAAGATGAATCTAAGGTATATAATGAATCTAAATGAATCTTAACAATGTAAAATGAATCTAAACGATGGGTTAATAATGCAAGATTATAACAATGAATCTAAGATGAATTAATTATGCAAGATCCTAAAATGATTTTAACTATGCAATTAAATGAAGAACTTAATGCAATTGAATGATGATCAATGCAATCTAATGATGAACCTAATGCAATAATGAACCTGAAATAACATGAAGAAAAACACCAGATGCAATGGATGCGACGGATGTTGTATGCACCCTAAAATGGTCGCCTAGACTATGGGCCCCCATTCTTCAAATTTATCAAATGAAAGAGTCAATTTATCAAATTCCTGAATTAATGATTTGCAACATTTTCAATTCAAATCAATTTCCTTGATCAAATCATAATTAATTCAATTATTTCAATATTGTTGGTTAACAATTTGTCCTCCCGTTAGATTTGTAATCTCTGACTCTTTTAGCACCCAAGGTGAGAGAACAAAAGGATGTCACCAACAAATGGGTCAGTGTATGTTATCTATCACTGTCCTCTGAATTGATAGGTACAGCTCCCTGATTGTGTTTGATATGCAATGAATGTGTCTTTTTATTGATCGTCAGATTATTCCTTATGAGTTTTAACCAAATTGTTTGTAGGCACAAACAACTCAGGCAAGGATAAAAGTGGATAACCTATAATCCCCAATGGAATGTTGATCACAGATTATCATGAAGTCTATCTTCTAACTTAAACCTATCTACTCTAAGAATGCATATCCTACTAAGGAGAATAGAAGTAGAATCATACATAGACA
>MU226053.1:165065-175871 GCA_018584345.1 Thuja plicata | reverse complement strand
GAAGAACACACCCGATCTTAGAAAGAACTTAAACCACTGCACGTTCACTATTTTTAGTTACTACCATCTTTGATTTCTTTGAGTTTTCCTTCATCTTGCATTCACATCATCACATTGGACACGTGCTTGAGAGCAAGAAAATATAGTAACACATGAACTCTGCCATAACGTTACAGTTATTGTTAGAACGGCTGGGAACTTCTTATTCCAGTAGATATCTGTCATATATTTGTGCTCATTCAATGATTAGATCATGTTTTGGTCTTTTTTTAGGGAATACAAAACAATAAAAGTGCCATTTTAATCCATCTACACTGTTACAACCTCGAGCTTTGTAGTTAATGAACATTGGAGCATTCAAATTATGAATTTCAACTCTGGGCATTAGAGGCATTTTGGAGCTACACTTTCAAAGCCAAAAATGTTCCTTGAGTCATTTAAACACAACCCAAATAATCAGAAAATAAGTAAAACTCCTTTTTCTCCACACATATTTCTAAGTGGTGGGCTTTTTTCCTCTTACTTTCCTTTTTAGGGATTTATCTCGCATTGCTCTTGAGGATGCATTCCTCTCCACACTTTCCTTTATAAGGAGCCCTCTCCTTATTTTAGCGATATAAAATCAGAGATAGAGAATTTTTATGCTATTGTTATGTTGCAGGTTTGGAGAGCAATTTTGGAGGAGAATTTGAGCTCTTGAGCTTGGATATTGCAGCTTCTATCTTCTTGTCTTCTTCTTTCATGCCCCATGGCAATTCATTTAGATTAATTTTGCACTTGCATATTAGATTAGATTCATGTTTCCTTTCATAGATCAATCTTGCATTTGTATTTCCTTTCATAGAATAATCATGCATTGTTATTGTATGTGGTAAATTTGGCCTTGTTAACTCACTATACACTTCAACATAATCCTTCTTCACCAGGTACACACAAGACTGGATATGAGATTATTCATCATGTCTGCCTACATAATTCAATTTGTTGCCTTCTATCTAGATGGGGTTTTTAAAATTACTCTCAGAATGAGAGTCTCACAACCATGGACCAATCTAGGAACGAAGGATTTATCTCCATGAATACAATACAATGCAAGATTATTCTAAGAAATGAAAGATATGAGCTTAGTCTAAGACATGATTTCAATGCAATTATTCTAGAAATTGAAGCTATTCTATTGCAATAATGAAATTATTCTATATGAGATATCAAGAAATGTGACAATAATCCAGTATTCTAACAATGCAAAAGTGAGTGGGGTTTGAATGAGAGAATGAGAGTTCTTTTATAGACTCGGAGATGATCAGAATAGAAACTTTCCTCTTTGAAATAAAACAGATAGAAAAGCCAGTTCAGAATAGAAAGCTTTCTTTAAAAGAAAACAATAAATTATTTTCCCTTTTCTTTAACTATTTTCTTTCTCTGATTTAATTCTGTTTTATTTTATTTTAATTGTTTTCTTCCTTTGATTTAATTCTGTTTTATTTGATTTTAATTATTTTCTTTCTTTTTAAAGCACAATTAATTTAAAGATTCTATTTCTGAACAGAGATAAGATTTTTGAGAGAATATTCAATTAATTAAATAAATATGACCTCATAATTGCTTTTTCACAATTATCTGAATAATTAAATCCAATTATTTAAATGAGGATATTTATTTAATAATTAAATATTATTTAATCCCTTTTTCATGTGTCTTAGCTAAAGAGGGTGAATTTAATTTAATTAAAGTGCTAGGACTTTATAATTAAATTAATTCAATCATAGGGTTTGTTTAGCCAATAGATATTTAGGAATTAAATATAATGTATGATTAATGTAGATTTAGGATCTTCTACATTTAACACTTAGGTCGAGTAGAGTCAGTCAAAACTCATAATTGCCTAGTACAATAGGACTTTCATGATCTAGAAGAGTAAAAAATGAAACAAAATTGGTTAGGGTTGCAAGATGCCAATTTTGGGGTGTTACATTTTGCCCCTCTTTGAATTGATGTGCGAGCAACGCATTGATTCAAAGAATAGTCTGATGCCTGAAGCACAAAAGAATAGATTTGAACATTGATTGATGCAAAGATTTCAGAGCCATCTCCAGGATAGAGCTTAACTCTCTGAAGTCTAGGTTAGATTGCCGAGACATCGGTCAAATAGAGTTTTTGAGGGAGGTCTTTAGAATGAAGCTTGATCCTCGGGAATCCGGGTTAGAATGCCCTGATACCTAAATAGATTTGATATCTTTAACAAGATTGTCCTCAGAATGAGGCTCAACCTTTAGGAGTCAGGGTTAGAATGCCTCGATACCTGTCCATAAAGAACATAGTCAAATAGAGATTTTAGGACTATCTTCAGAATGAAGCTTAGTCCCCCAATATCTAGGTTAGATTTCCAAGACACTGGTTAGATTGACATCTTTCATAAAGCTATCCCCAGAACGAGGCTTAACCTTCAGGAGTTAGGGTTAGATTGCCCCGATACCTGTCTCAAAAGATAGTAAATAGAGGTTCAGAATCATCTCCAGAATGGAGCTTGATTATCAGGAGTCAGGGTTAGATTGCCCCGATACCTGTCCCAAAAAGATAGTTCTTGAGAACCATCTCCAGAACAGAGCTTGATCCTCAAGAATCTGAGTTAGATTGCTTAGATACTTAAAAGATTACAAGATGTAAGGAACAAAGATGCCCTTATTGATTGTGGAGTATCCAGTTTTGACTGTGAGGTACAAAAAAATAAACATGCCCCAAGTGATGAGATGCACCTAGCAATGAGGACTTTTGAAAATCAGATCAGATTGATTGAAATAGATTTAATGATGTAATCATCCTACCCCTCGGGAGAGAAATAGAAAGATGACATGTCATATTGATGATGGAGAGAAAAAAATCACAAATAGATGTTGAGTCAGAGATTAAGAAGAATTCAGAATAGATTACAGAAGAATTCAGAAGATTCAGAATCAATTTCAATTGATTTTGAGGTCTGGTTGACCAAGTTTGACTAGGGTTGACCAAAGTTGACTAGAGTTGAATTTTGAGGAAAAAATTCAAAGATATGAGAAAATGATGATATGATATGAATTTGAAAAGAAAGCGACGTTAGAAAGTTGACTGCACAAGCGTCTGATCGCGTCAGTCTCAAAAATTTTAAAATGTGATTTTGAGCTATATAGGAGTGTCAGATTTTGATTTCAATTATGAAAATGGAGTCAGGACAGTCAAATTAGGAAATGGTGAAGTTTTTGTGCAAAATGGAGCACTTTGAAAAATTAGGTCAAAACCCATATAAGGACAAAAAGGGTCATTTTCAAATCATTTCAACCTTTGACTT
Source organism: Thuja plicata (assembly GCA_018584345.1). Taxonomy (NCBI): domain Eukaryota; kingdom Viridiplantae; phylum Streptophyta; class Pinopsida; order Cupressales; family Cupressaceae; genus Thuja; species Thuja plicata. Next base: position 172,546 of record MU226053.1, on the reverse strand, counting down.
TGTGAGAATTGAGCTCTGAGCCAAAAGACAAAATGGTGGTCCCCTACATCAGTCACCGATTCGAGTGATTGAGGAGACACAGCTGGCCCGCAGCGTACGAACCTCCCGTAAGTAGTCGACAAACCTCTCTATAATTCAAATTTCATTCATTTTGGTTGATTGTTGCTTCATTTTTCACATTTTTGAGAATTGAGTCGCGGGTCTTCGTGTGAAGAAGTAGTTTCTTTGCGCGCCCTGTAGGGAAATCTCGAACGAAGAAACTGCATTTTGCGCTATTCGGTGAGGATTCTCGCGCGGGAGACTACCTAGTTTCACGCGAGAAACCCTTTTAGAGGGTGTTTTCTTGCGTGACTAATGATTAAAGTTCGCGCGAGTGTCCAATGTCGCGTGATTCAAAGAACTTATTCACATGAAAAAGAACTTCTTCACGCAAAAATCTACTTCTTTGCATGAGAAAAAGTAGTCAGAATGAGCATGAAATCAGTCGGTGTTGCATCCAATAACTTTTGCGTCAGTGTCGTTAACATCTGTAGGATGTCTTGAATGCTTTATTATCTCATTATGCTTTGATTATCTCATATTACTGATCGTTCTCTATTGTTTAAATGTCTTTCAAGTCAACTTTCCAGACATTACATTCAGATCGCATCAACCGGCCATCAGTAGATTGGTGTCACAGTTAGATGATGCCGAGATAGCACACATAGGTACTTTGGGACTAAGTTCACTGTGTGATGTACCCGAGATTCAGGTAAATCATAGATTTTTGGGAGCTTTGGTTGAGTGTTTCCATTCAAAAATAAACACATTCTACTTACCACAGGGGGAGATGACTATTACTCCTGAGGACATATACCAGATCCTGAGGATACCTTTCCATAGTGTCTACGTTGAGTATGAGACACAGCCCAAGTTTTGAGCACAGTAGCTTTGAGAGAGGTCTTTCAGGATGACCTCGTTATGGGTAGGGTGATCCCATGGGAGGATTTGATTAGCAAGTATGGTCCGACCCACAGGTTGTCCATGGTTCTAGCATGCTTCCTTGGGTGCTACCTAATGCCTGATCGTGGAAAGCATAGTTTAGAGTGTGGCTAGGGTAGGATGTTGTAGCTGATGCTAGCACGACCTCGACATTACAGATGGGGATAGTGTATGCTAGCACACATGTATCATGAGATGCATGAGATTGCCTATCGAGAGGCGAAGAGCATGGCCGCAAGGGTATTTGTTTTACAGGTATGGGCCTCAGAGTGTCTTCCCGTTACCAGGCTGATATGTGAGGACATGAGGCAGCCCTTGGAGCCTTATATTTACCGATATAGGGGGATGATTACCCAGCCCGCACTGAGTAAGGTTGATCAGTGGCAATCTCTGCTCGACGATTTAGTAGTAGTGGTTTGGAGGCCCCAGAGACTAATAGAGGCCTAGGATGATGTAGCTGAGTCATATGTTCTATGTGTGCAATGATAGGTCACACCATTACTGTGATCGAGAGATTCCCACAGAAACAGGTATGGCGGCAGTTCAGACGACCGCAGGACATCACACAGCAGTACACAGTATACGCTAGGTTTACAGATGAGGTCAGGAGGGGCTAGGGGAAAAAGTTGGACCAGGGATGCATGATGATAGAAATTTGTACATTGGTCCCAGTTTAGTGGGATTACTTGAGAGATGTGGCAGATGGTGGTGTGACCACCAAGTATAGAGAGCACTTTGTTACCCACCCCTTTCTGAGATTCATAGATCCAATGGGTATAGTAGGCCAAGGGCATGTGGTACCTCCATAGGTTGTACAGCCACAGGTATAGCAGATGCAGATGCCCCCACCTTAGCAGAGGGCACAGCCGAGGTTACAGTAGGGTCCCTGACCTTGAACCGTATAGGTTGACATCCCCGCACGACATATGGGGATGGATGTAGGGGCTAGTGGTAGCAGTAGTACGAGGAAGTCTCGGTGATGGACTACAAAGCAGGTTACTAAGGAGCAGTAGGTACCCCCTCAGGAGGAGATATAGCAAGATGATTCTATGCAGGAGGATTATCCTGCACAGGACATAGTGCAAGACCCACAGTGGCGATCTCGGGAGAGAGTTCGGCAACTCACGAGGCAGGTGGGAGATCTAACTATATAGGTAGCAGTGCGAGATGCCTTGATTACTAGATAGAGACCATGAGATACAGGATCTCTGAGAGCAGCTCTGGGAAGCACAAGAGGAGGTGTGACATCAGACTACATAGTGGCTTATTACTATGTATCATATATAGGTGCGGTGCCTGACGAGGCATCTTAGGTGGCCAAATTTTTGAGTTATGCCAGAGGATCAGAGGGAGCGTAGATGCCACCTCCACTAGATAGGGCCCCACCTCCACCTCCTCCAGGTGATGAGGGAGAGGTCCAGAGTTAGATTTTTGATAGATAGATAGAGATGAGATCATAGGATGTATTTGATGCGTTGGCATCCATGTATTATATCACCATTTTGAGATAGATCATGCTCGATTAGCACCATGTTGTATTTGTATCGACAAATTAGATATATATATATATATATATATGAGCTCATCTTTTGGTATCATTGCATATTGTACATTTTCTTTCATGAGATGCTTCCTATATGCTTAGATGGTTAGATGATTCAGAACATATGTGAATGTATGAACATGTTTGAAATATATGTAGACGTATGAAATGCACATGTATGATGTAGATGTAAAGATGTATGTATGAAAATGAAAATGTAATGTGTAGATGATAATGAGTTATGAATATGAATATGTATGGTACTAACATCTCATGCAGGATGATGAATGCTAACCAAAAGAACATGTGAAGAATCGAGAGCTAGGATCGAACACTTGTGCAGTCGTGATGAAACTAGGACGGTGAAGAACTCCCCAATGTATGAACCCAGGAGAATGCAAAGAAAAGAACACTGAATCACTGCCACAATGCAAGTCTAGAATGAAAATGCAATCCTATGCTAGATGCAATATGAGAGTGCAATTCTAGGACATGGTTGTGAGACCCATCATATAATCATCATCATTGAGCATTTTTTTTTTTTGGAACATGAAAGTCGATACAACCCTTACTGTCACCATAATGCAACCATAAGGATATGAATATCACTTATCATCGGATAAAATGTAGGAAATGAACGTAAGCACCAGGGCACAAAAGCCAAGATGACCTGAATATTGTTTCCAATTAATGTTGCAAGACTATACTAGTATCGAGGCATTCAAAGCCAAGATAACCATGAGTGTGATCATGCGTAAACAAACAGATCAAATAACAAACAAAACAATAATATACAGAGAAAGAACAGACAAGGAGATAGTACCGACCTCACCATGGCATACAGATAAACAAGATCGAGGGATGTGAGGTTGTTCCACCTTAGTGCGGGAGCTCTTATCACATACACCTTGTTTATTTGACGTTATCAGATCATCAAGACTACACCAACAAGAAGTAGACAAAGAAAATATCAATGAAATGAATGAGAATAGACAACATACAAAGAAATATTCAATCATAGCTCAACATCTTTCAAAGTTTTGTGAATGTGTCCATGTTTAGAGGTGTTGGAAAACACCGTTGTGCTTGTGCGTGTATTGTGTTTGAATTTTATCGATAGATTTTTACATTTAAGATATCCGATGTGTGTTGAAAAATATAGATGTGTCCAAAGATAGTGTTAAAAAACATTATTTATGGTGGTGTTGAAAAACACTAGTTTGTGCCAGTAGCGAGTTGTCCTTGAGAAGTGACAAGATTACTGACTCAGGTGTAAACCAAAGATGTGATCAAATGGGGGGCCCATGCCCCCAAGTAACAATGACTGACTTAACGTATGTTGTGAGGAAAAACAAGATGTGAATGCCCCCAAGCGTATGGTGCTGAATCAATGTCAAGTCAGGAGGGTTCGCAAAGGAACTAGAGTGTCACGAAAGTGACCAAAAGCTATGTACAAACTAAAGTAAAGAATCGTCAAGAATGAGTATCGATAGATAGAGCGTGTGAGTATAACTCCAACTATAACAAATGTGAGCAATCTCGATAGAATAGCGATAGTAGGCAGACGCAGTGAGAACCACTGGTGACTGATGCGAGAGAGATGCTCAAATGAAGCGATCGTAGCATAAGCTATACATCAGTAGGCAGACACAGTGAGAACCACTGGTGAATGATGTGAAGAAGATCCTTAAAAGATAATAGGACAGTGGCCCCTAGATCAGGAGGGTTTCCCTAAGAGTATGATGCCTGAATTTTCTTTCTTGCATTGTTATCATATAGAATAGCTTTCATTTGCATGCATACTTGATGATCATGGAGACTAGCATTCTTGCTTTTCCTCTTTGAATCTCTAGTTTTATGGTGTACTTGCATGGGCACAAACTAAGTCAATCTGAGGGCCTCCATTACAAACCCTTGCACTCCATGAATAGAGAGCTATGAGTCTCCATTCGAGACCTCATTCTTGAGCAATCTTGAATATAATGACTCATAAAAGTGTGTCAACATTTTAGCACACATTTTTGGCACCCAGCGTGGGGCAGAACATCTATTTTTGTCATCACATTAAAAAATTCCTTCTATCTTATGTCTATTATTCTCTCAGTGTCTTTAAATCTCTCATTTTGAGCCAAATCTGACCCCACCATCGTGTTTGGATCATCGTTTCAGTTGAAAATGACTATAAACTTGCCCATATTTGACGAAAGTCAAATATGTGGCAAATATTTTTGCCCAAACAAGCTTGTACAGAAATTGAGGTAGATTTCAGATCATCTCTACACGTAGCCCGAGGTAGATTATCAAAAAAAAATTCTGAAAAAAAAAATCAAAAATCAAATTGTTTTACTATGTTAAATGTGACGGCCATATGACCGTCAAAATCTGGGCCTTCTGTGATGGCCCTAGCCCATCAATTTAATGCCTTAGTCTGCTGACATCAGCAGGGTTTGAAAAGTCTTTGCCTTCACCATTGGAGTTTTTGAAATTGCAATCTAACTTCAAACGATCATATCTTGCTCATTTTAGGTCCAAATTGAGTGCAATTTTTTTGATTTTGGGTAGAATTGTCTGAAGATTTATGGGTTGTTCTTAGTTTCTGGATTTGAGTCACAGATCTATCAAAAATTGTAGTTTTTCATCTTTGTACCTATCTAATCCTCTATTTTACATCTTTCAAAGCCTCGTACGGGCTCATATGGTAACATTTTTTAGTGCATTTTTTTTTAAAGTGCACGATTTTTCATCTACTTTCTGAATATGCAATCAGATTTTTTATTTTATGATTTTTCTAATGCTAACCAATCTTTGGCTTTGTTGTTCTTAATGCTTATCTTTGATTATAGCCTAACAGTGGTTTGTAGGATGTTTGAAAAGAAGACTAAAAACACAAACTACTAAGGAATCATCTTACAGGTTGTCTTGATCGATAGCGCACTAAACACTATGCTTGCATTTTGTTTTGTTTTGTTAAAATAGGAACCCACATGCAAGAATTCTAAATTGAACTTCTATTTGGTATTTTTAGGAATGACAATGATGTCAAGAAACTATGCTCTCACCCTTTTGGGATGATCATAAATCCAGAAACATTATTATCAGTTTCTTATGTGTTTGAAGTGTCTTTTAGATTATAATCATAAGAATTATGTGAATGTATCCTCGCCCCTTTCCTTCGTGAATCTTGGGTGTAAGAGAAACTCATATAATTCTTTTAGTGTAGCTACATCCCAAGTGCTTTAATAGAGCCAGTGAGAGTGGATTGTCCAACCAGTAACAGGCTAAAGCCAAGCCCTTCCAAACCGGTATATAAAAAATGTCATTGTGATTAGTCTCATAGTGGATAGGTGTGAATTCGTTGTGGCAACCAAAATCTCCTCTACTACCCTAGTGGTGCATTAAAGTCCCTACATTGTTAAGGTGAAAACCTTTCTTTGAAAGGATTGGGAGAGCCCCCTTAATGGGGAAAATGACTTGATCACAACCACCTGAAAGGATGCCTTGACTACAAACTTTGTTTTAGTGACCAAAAACCCTATATCTATTGGCGCGAAAGGTCAGAGATCGACTAAGACATCCCACATTTTTATGGCTCTTAGTAGAGACAACAGTCCTTTGGGAAGTGATTCCCTTGGGATTCGAAGCTTGGTGTGCCTGACAAGTGAGTGCACATGTAAGGAGAAGCCCATGCCTCCAAGCTTCTCAGTTCTCCACTATGAGTAAGCATGGGTGAACTTCAGTTCAAGTGGGAATTCAACAGATATTGTCCTGGCTTACCTAGGTTGTGATGTGATTGTTTCTTTTACAACAAACAATCTTCTTGATGTGTCTTGCGTGAGTGAAAGATCATAACATACACCCAAATATTAAGATAAACACCAAAATGATCAACAAATCAACATTCTTAAGTGTCAAACTATCAACTTGCTCATTTTTTCTATCCTCTCATTTTCAGTCTTCCTGGGTTGATCCTGATGACATGTAACTGATTGAATGTTTGATAATGTTAAGTTGAAGATGATGCAAGACATTAAATTAGTTAATGGTTTGTATTGTCATTGATGTCAACTTGATATCATCTGTATGGTCATGTACATAATGCCAAAGACTTCAGAGAATCAATGGAACAATGATTATGCTTTCAACAATGCATAAAAGTCAAGTATTCACTAAGTGACAGACAACACCGATGGAGTGCACACCATCGATAAAGATAGAGATAAAGTCATAGTGATGCCCGACGAGCAGAAGACAATATTTCCCAACGAAGCAAAATCACAAGATGTCCGACAAGCAAAAAAAAGTATTGCCCGATAAGCAAGATCCAATGATGCCCGACGGACAGAGATCCCAAAGCTAACTGAAGTTGCACCAATGGAACTGGCAGTTGTCACCAGCGAAAAACTACAGAATTGACTGACAGAATAGAGAGATCAGAAAATGACAAAATATCTTGCTGGCAGAGCTTAAAGATAGACTTAACTGGTTGTTTTAGTTGTTTTATTCGACCACAGTTAAAGTAATTGATTTATACAATTGACAAGAAGATAACTACAAGATAAATCAGGAGTTAAAGTCGTAAATCAAATTGGCTGGATTGTTTTTCACGCCAAGAATCAAGAATCAAGAATTAAGGAATATCATGTCTATATAAGAGATAATCATAATTCATTTCCATATGCAATCAGATACACGGGGGAGTGAATTGAAAGAAGATGCTGAAGAGAAACTGGTGAAGGATAAACTTCATACAGTCCTGATCAATCAAGCTAAGGGAGAGCTAAATAATTGTGAAGACACCGACGAACAGTGAAGCACAGCATCACAAAGAAAAAAGTGTGAAGTACAAAGGAATTGAATTGATACATTGATCAGAGAGGTAAAGTACATAAATAGATCTGAATATCTGCAATTCAAAGTTGCATTAGAAACAGGTCATTGTGTTTCAGTTTAACCATTG
>MU226053.1:149574-159718 GCA_018584345.1 Thuja plicata | reverse complement strand
TACGAGATAAATCAGGAGTTAAAGCCATAAATCAAATTGGCTGGATTGTTTTTCACGCCAAGAATCAAGAATCAAGAATTAAGGAATATCATGTCTATATAAGAGACAATCATAATTCATTTCCATATGCACTCAGATACACAAGGGAGTGAATTGAAAGAAGATGTTGAAGAGAAACTGGTGAAGGATAAACTTCATACAGTCCTGATCAATCAAGCTAAGGGAGACCTAAAGAATTCTGCAGACACCGACGAACAGTGAAGCACAACATCACAGAGTAGAAAGTGTGAAGTACAAAGGAATTGAATTGATACATTAATTAAAGAGGTAAAGTACATAAATAGATCTGAATATCTGCAATTCAAAGTTGCATTAGAAACAGGTCATTATATTTCAGTTTAACCATTTAAGCATTAAGTCTCTTAATAGAGCAGGACTTAACCGTCTTCTATAATTGAGGTATATCCTAACAGATTACCAAAAAGGTTGATTCATGATAGTAGCAGCAGTCTTACCTAAAGCCTATTGACATTATAAGGAGGTTGATTCAAGGATGGTAGTAAGATTAGCGTAAAGCCTATTGACATTCTAAAGGCTGATTCAAGGATGGTAGCGTAGATGACAGATACTAAGTGACAACCTATGTACAAAAATCATCTAACAAGGTCGCACTTAACTGTGTGTTTGTAACCTTTAATAGGGTTGGCTCCTAACAGGGCTCACTTCAGAAGAGTGAAAATTTGGGGTACCGGTCCCAGTGGTTTTTCCCTTAACAGGGTTTCCACGTTAAAATTCTTGTGTTATGTGTGTATGGTTTATTAATTTATTATTTTACATATCACATATGCATTTTTGGATTGATTGGTATACTCTGCATATTTACTGAGTATCGGTAAATGATTTTTGTTGCTTATCGATAATCAAGGAGAATAAGGACAGATAAGGTAAACCCACAGACAATAAATTATTTCAAATATTTTCAAGGCATACATCTTGTAGGGACTTAATAATCTAAGGTGTAATAATTGGTGGATTAAAGTTTAAAGGATAAAATTTTTAGGCCACTGATTCACCCCCCTCTCAGTTATTACTAATAGATCTAGATCAGATTAGGTCACTTACCTCACTGTTAGAAGCTTGTTTACACTTTGGATTCTTGTGTTTTGACCTCTTGAACTAGTAATCTTTGGTTTCACAAGTGACCTTTCTTGGAGTTGGTGAGCTAGAAATTGTCCTTGTTGAGAAGATAAACCTCTAGATCCCTTGGTAACACACTTGGAGAGTTTTAGTAGTCTCTTGTCCATTCACTTCCATACAAATTCAAATTCAATCAATATAAATTGGGTAAATCATCCTCCTAATCCATATGTGTTAGGGTATTCACTCATTCAGTGGGCACCTCTGTGGCAGTGTTGGTTTATGTCTCTTACAAAATTCTACCTTATCACCTCTCTTTTGGACAAGTGAGTGATTTTACTATCCTAGTTTGGTACCAACATTTCTTAGGGTCATCCTATCACCTAGTACCTTTTATTTCATGCCAGTTACAACAAGATATCAACTAAATCAAGGAAAACAACCTCAAGTGGTCTTTAAGAAATTACCCTTAGTTCAAACTTGCCAAAATTGTAAGGGAAAAGAACCCATATTTGATCAATCACCTAGGAACAACTCAGAAGTGTGGTTTGATTCTAAGAGTCGCCTTAGTGAGTTGGGTACCCCCTTAGAATCTTCTCACTCTTCTATGGATATGAGTTACACAATGACTCAGAGAGAGTGGGAAGACATGGATAAATGCCTTAATGACATATTTTCGAAGCATAGAGATGCTATTTTATTTGGTCATTCCTCTCGTGATAGTCGCCCAGTCTCACCCCTTATCTCAACTAGATATCTTGATGCACACCAAAGGGCTGAGAGAGGTAAGAGGCAAGCTTATCAAGATGATTTATCACAACATGAGAACCAAGGAGATGAAATTTATGACACTCATGTTAATGCAACCTATACCAACAACTTGTTTAGAAATTCAAGACTAAGTTCACCACTCAAAACATCTTCAAGATACATGAGTGAAAGACTTAAGAGGATTGAGAGTGAAAAGAAAGCCTTCCTAGATGAACAAGCTAAAAAGGAAGATAAATTTAGACTCCTATAATTGGAAAGACAAACTTTGGTGGAAATGGAAAAGAAATCCTTCCAAGAAGAGCAAGATAGGCTCTTGGCTCAGCAACTCAATGATCAATTCAACAACATGCGTGTTAGTGGTGGAAACAACTCTCCTCCATCCACTCCTCCTAAGACTCCATGAAGTGGGAGACATTCAAGAACTCCATCACAATCTCCTAGCCCTAGAGGAAGTAGGGCCTCAAGACATGATCATTATAGGAGAGAAACACCTCCTATGAACTCAAGACAACCTTCACAATGTGCTCATCATGGTTCACAATGTGGGGTAGTAGCTCAAGTTTTGATCTCACCTCCCAGGACTTCATGAAAATACAAGAAGAACCACTTTTCCAATAGTATGTGGAGAAATATTTAGAGCAAACAAGGATAAGTTCCTAGAGAGTTTAATCAATAAGGGTTCTAGAGTCCCTTACAACTTTGATGTGGACAAAAAGATTAAGAAGCAAGGTCCATCTCAAGAAGAGGAAATCAAACAACTTAAGAACATGAAGGAGGAGATGTTAGCACCCAAGAATTCATTCTCACTGGATTCAATTTGTCCTAATCCTTTTGACAAAAGTATTAACATGAAAGAGTTCCCTAGAAAGGTTGAAATTCCTCAATACGACAAATATGATGGGAATGGAGATCCACATGATCATGTGCACCAATTTTATACCACAAGTTTTGAGTTCCATCAAGATGAATCATGCTTCATGAGATTGTTCCCAAGGAGTCACAATGGAATGGTTCACCAACATAACTCTCCCCATTAAGACTTTCAAAGAGCTTGTTCACATATTTGTTCAACACTTTGCATACAATCTTTCAAGATCTATCACCATGTTGGACTTATGCAATTTAAAGCAAAGTCAAGGGGAATCCTTTGTCACTTTCTTGCAAAGGTGGAGACGACAATGCTCTCACTACTCTAGAACCATTCCTGAAAATGAAAAGATTGATATCCTTGTTAGCAACATGGTTCCCGAAATGCGGTATGAAGTTAGGAAGATGGTTTTTGATTCCTTTGACACCATGGTTGAAACCACATGTAGGATTGAGGATGTTTTAAAAGAACAAGGAATTTTTACAAAACATGGAAACAACAACAATGGTCAAAATAACAACAAACCTAACAAGGATAAAGGGAAGAACTCACATTGGAATATGAACAAACAAGTGTTCAATGATGGAGTTGTGGACTCCTCCCAACCTAAAGATCAAACTGTGCTCCACTTGTCTAGTGTTTTTCAAGCCATGAAGCTCAATAAATCTAATCAACAACAAAGAAAACCGAGATACCAAGATAGGCCTAAGAAAGAGAGGCGTCAATTTTCAAAACTTGGTGACTCATATGAGGATGTCTTGAAAACACTTATCGCCAACAACCTTGCACATCCTCAAGATCCTGAGAAACATTATATACCAGATGTTAAGCCACATTGGTGGGATGTTAAGCCACATTGGTGGGATGAGAAGGCCTTTTGCAAATTTCACAATGGTATTGGACATGACATTGAAAATTGCTACAAACTCAAGCATCTTATTCAAGATCTCATTGAAAGTGGACAACTTAAGATATATGGATTGAACACTAACATCAATCATAAGGAATTCAAGGAACCATTTCCCAAGTATGAAAAGGGGGAAACCTCTAAAGCTAAGAATGGAAAAGTTGAGATCAATTACACTTACACAGATGTGGAGAATACTATCAACATGGTGGAATTTGTAGAAGAAAATGTTAACATGATGAGGGGTAAAGATCCCTATGGTTATGATCTAGACATGGACTCTCCTCCTATCTTTGATGAACCTATTGTTGTGCTAAGGGGTCCTAATTCTAAAGTGTCATCGCAAACTCTTAATGCTATCACACAAATTCAAGGTCTCATTGTCATTAGAGGACCCAATTCAAGTCAACCAAGTAAACCTAAGCAAGTAACATCAAAGAATGTCACCTTAAAACTAGTTGTCAATCCTAAGTCAAGTTATAGTCTTGTTGATCAGTTGCAGAAAACCCCAGCTTAGATTTCGATCTTTGAGCTCTTAGAGTTGTCCCCGAGACATAAGAAAGTCCTTAAGGATGCTTTGTGCACGATAAACATACCCAACAACTTAGATTTTGATCAATTATAGAACATGGTTAACCACATTACTAGCCCTCATTACCTCACATTTTCAGAGGATGATGATAAAGCCTTGAGCCACCCACACAATCTTGCCCTTCATATTGAGGTCATGATCCACATAACCCGTGTCAGGCACATGTTGATAGATGGGGGTACTGGGCTTAATATTTGTTCCTTTAATATTTTGAAAGGATTGGGTTATTCTAAGAAAGTCATAGATACCATAAAAAGGATTACTATCAAAGCCTATGATGAGGCAGAAAGAAGTTCCAAGAGGTTGGTCATCCTTCCTGTTAAGATTGGCCCTGTTGAAAAAGATATTTTATTTCAAATAGTTAACGCTGGACCCCTTGCGTATAATATCTTACTTGGTAGACCATGGATTCATGATATGCAAGCAGTGTTGTCTACTTACCATCAGTGTGTTAAGTTCCCCTATAATGGAATAGAGATTTGTATACCTCGGGATAACACTTTATCTATCAACTCCATTTCAGCAGGAACACATGTTCCCCTCAATAAAGAAGCATAAGATTTTAATGCAACCTTAGCTGAATGTAAAGACAAGCTTAAGTCGATAGACCTTGGCATGGTGGGGTATCAACTCAAATCCCTCACAATATTACCAGTTTTGCCTCGATCTTATGATAAGCCTTCACAAGAAAAGAAACCTTCCTCTTCAGCTATGAATTTATTTGGCACATTTGTAGAGTCCTCAGTGCCTATCCAAGATGAGAAAGAAGAGACATTTGTTAGAGACTGGATCTATAAAGAAGAGAAATATATGCACAATGAGAACTTCTCTCCCTCTCCTAAGGCTTATGGAAGAGGGTACACTTTTGTTAGATAGATGGGCTATCCTAGACATGGCCCTCTTAATCACAGATTGGATGATAGAGTTGAACCTCTTAATCATGCTCTTTTTGGACACAAGTCTAAGAATTCGGTTGGCCTAGGCTTTGCAATTCACAACAAGCACACTACTCCTATCCTTGATAAGTCAGATAGTGAAGGTGAACAAGAATATATACCTAGTTTGACAAATCAACAGGACATGTGTGAAGATTGGGTCCCTTCCACTAATCTCCTCTAAGGAGATTTAGATATTTTGGTCGCTCATGTGTCAGTTGCAACTTTAGAACAACATGAATCAGATATAGAAGATCCTTTCAGAGAATGTCAACGAAAGAATCTTGTTCATTTAATGGAAAAGGAAGGAGTTACTCTTGATGACACTAGAGCTTCCACCTCAAGATGTCCCAAACCTTCATGGTGTAAACATTGTAGTCACAGTTCAGACACAAGTTCATATGAGTATGAATGGGACTCCTTCTAAGTGCTCTATAGTTGATATAGATATTGATGTTATCCACACTTATAGTTCTCAACCCGAAGTAGCCAATGAGTGACATGTAGGATTAGAGGATTTGAACCCATGTGTTGCCTTAGTGGATGATTCTTTGCTTGTTAGGATGAATCTTGATTTGGGTAGCTTAGAAGGATACTTGACAGACTCAGACTCTTTGGGCACCAGCGATAATATCATTCACATTTATAACCTTGAACAAGTCATTGACTTGCCTCTTGATCATCCCAAACTCATTGATTGGTCCCAAAACTATCAAGAACCTGAGCTCTTGACATTTCAAAATGATTATGAGATAGCATGTTACCTAAATGCCATTGAACCTGTAGTCTCTTCCACCATTGAACCGACTACCAGCATGATAGAGCCAGACATCAAGTACCTTAGTCACAAAATAAAAATAAAAGAAAATCAAAAGAATAGGATTTTTGATGGTGAAAACCACTGTGTGGCAGTGTCTGAACCAAAAAAATTAAAAAGAAATGACGTATCCAAGGGTGAAAACCTCTCTAAGGTGCCTAAGGATGAGGTACTTGATCATCTCCCCAACTATTTTCAAGATAGATCTTCAGTGCTTATTGAACCAACACAAGCAGTCAATTTGGGTACAGATGAGGCTCCACAAATAGTACCCTTAGCTGAGTCCTTGTAACCTCAAGAAAAACAAGCTTACACTAAGTTCTTATAGAAAAATTAAATCAACTTTGCATGGACTTATTCAGATATGCCAGGGTTAGACATTAATCTTATCATGCATCACTTGTCCATAGATCCAGGTGTCAAACTAGTTAAACAAAAAATGAGAAAGATGCATCCTCACATAGCTCTCCTAGTCAAAGCAGAATTGAAGAAACTTCTTAGTGCAAGATTCATAAGAGCTATCGCCTATGCTGAATGGATAGAAAACATTGTACCAGTTTCCAAACATGAGAAATTCATTTGAGTTTACACATATTTTAGAGATGTCAATAGAGCATGCCCAAAGGATGACTTTCCACTTCCCAATATAGACATGATAGTGGATATGACTACAGGTTATGAGATTTATTCCTTGATGGATGGTTTTTCTAGATACAATCAAATTAAGATAGCTCCTAAAGATCAAGAAAAGACCACATTCACTTGTGCATGGGGTGCCTATTGTTAGTGTTAGAGCAGTCGAGTATTGCTAATAATTAAATCAGTTAATTATTAGTTATCTACTCTTAGCTTAAGTTAGTCTTAGGAAGTTTCTATTTCCTAGTTGTTTCCCTTTTAGGGTTTCGGTATCCTTTATAAGAATTGACCGCTTTGTAATTCTCATCGAGATTGTAAATCATTTCATTGTTGAATATAGAACATAATTTCTGTCAACATGCATTTGCACTCTCTAGCCTATCGGCCGCCATAGTTTCTTCTGCCTCTCTGTCTTTTGCTTCTGTTTGTAATAGCTATGCATGCAGGTGTTCTTGGGAAGATTACAGTTTAGCAATCTTAACATGGTATCAGAGCCACTCTGCAGCTGGCTGTTCGTTCTTTGTTGAAGCAGCAAGGGTTTAAAGCTTTCAGAGGCTTTTCTGGCATTTGCTTATTGGCTCTGGGGGGTCTCTGGTTTTAGAGGCATTTTGGGCCCAAACGGACACTATCATTGCGTCCAGAAGGCCCAAAAACCCTAGAAACCATATAAAGCTTGTCCGATTTGGACACCGGGGCTCTGGAAAAAAATTTTGGCCTCCTACTGTCCGTACGGACACGGAAATCGAAAAAAATATTTAAAAAACTACATTTTTTTAATGTTTTTTTGATATTAAAATACGGGCGTAATTGTTTTTAATAAGGCGCCACCGGGGGGCCGCCACCGCCCCACCGGTGGCCCCTCTTCATCCTGCGGCCCGCGCCACCCATTCACACTCTCGGGCGCCGCTGCTGGCTCTCCTCCGGCGCCCGGCGCTCCACGGCTCCCCTCCGGCACCCTGTTCTGTGCTGCGCCGCCCCTTGCGGCCCGCCCGGTCCCAGCGCCGCCCCCGCCGCCCGGTGGCGGCTTTTCTAAACACCGAGGGCTTAGTCGCGCAGTCCTTTTACGGACCAGGGGCTCCGGCCCGGCCCCTCCTTTAGCGGGCGGTCATATGCAGCTTGTTTTTTAGCCCCCGAGGGCTTAAGTTTTTTTCTGAGGCTTTTTTGGGGGTACCTGTCTGTTTTCGCTCTACAGGGAGCATACAGGGGTATTTTTCTGACTTCCATAGACCGTCGAAAAGCTTTTTTCAAGAACTTTTTGATGGTGGAGGTTAGGGTTTTTGGTTCCACCGTTTCAACAGTGTTTTTTGTTGTTGAAGTCCAATGTCTTGTTTTGCCTTTCGGGAGTCATATCTGGCTCATCCGGACTCCTTTTTTGGCAAACGAGATATCGTCAGAAAGCTGATTCTATGTACTATTCAGTGGCAGAGGTATTTTTTCCAGATTCTGCTCCAGGTTTTCACTCCTCTGAGTTTTGAAATTTATGCACTCTGGTGGCGTGCTTGGTTCTACAGGTCCGAGGATCTCTTCTTCTGGTTTCATAGTACACTCCTCTTTCTGACTTCTGAGCTTGCATGCTCTTTCTGTTGCATCATTGTTCTGTAAACGCACTGAGATAAAGTATCTTCTTCTATTTTTCTTGGATCTTGTACACCTGGTTCGATTGATATACCCGCACTGTGTTATAAAGTGCCATGGGGGGATTATGATGCATTTGCCGCTTTAGGCACATCCACTTTTGTCAAGTGAGCATACCTTCCACGACATTAGCCCATGTAATCTGTGTCTATGACACCGCCCTTTATCCTATGTGTGTGCTTCTGTTGCACTATTGGGGTTCCTGATTCTTCTTCTGCAGCTGTTTCTAGTACTGCATTTCAGTGTTCCTGTCACCTCTCCTAGCTCAGCATTATGGGGGGTTCACCTGTTGGTTCTATTGCTTCCTGGTTCGATTGATCAGCTCTTCAGACACTTGTCTTCTCTACCTGATCATGCACTTCAGTGGGAGTTCTAGACGTATCTTCTAACAGAGTTTTTAGACATGCTTCAGAGATGCTTCTTACTTTTTTGTGGTTCTGGGGGGTCTCTATTTTTGGAGGCATTTTGGGCCCAAACGGACACTTTCACTGCGTCCGAAAGGCCCAAAAACCCCAGAATCCATATAAAAATTGTCTGATTTGGACACCGGGGCTCTGGGAAAATTTTCTCGCCCTCCCAAGGGTCGTACGGATGAGAAAATTCGAAAAAAAATTAAAAAAACCTTTGTTTTCTAAGGTTTTTATGCGTTTAAATAACGCGTGCTGTGAAAATTATTTTAGGCGCCACCGCAGCCGGTCGGTGGCCGGCCGCCCACCCAGCTCATCCGCGGCCCCCGCCGCCCACACTGGCCCCTTGGCCCCGCCGCTCAGCTCCTCCTGGCGGCTCCCCCGCCTCCTGGCCCCCCGGGCTCGCTCAGCCGCTCCGCGGCCCTTCTGTTTTGCTCCGCTGGCACCGCTTGACAACCGCGCTCCGCCGGAGGTTTTTCTCTGCCGCCCGCATTCCACAGCCCGACCACCGCTCCCCGGTGGCGGGATTTTTTTAAAAACCCGCAGGCCAATACTTTAAGCGGGCAGTCATATGGTTATCCGAGGGCTCCGCCCCAGCCCCTGAGTGTGCATATGCCCAGGGGCCGGATTTTTTTAGCCCCAGGGGGCTTATTTTTTCCTCTGAGGCCCTTTTTGACCTACCTGTCTATTTTTTGCTCTACAAGGAGCATACGGGGGTCTTTTTCTGACTTCCATATACCGTCAAAAAGATCTTTCCGAGCTCTTTCTGATGGTAGAGGTTAGGGTTTTTGGTTCCACCGTTTTAATAGTATTTTTTGTTGTTGAAGTCTGATGTTTTTTTTTGCCTTTCGGGAGTCATATCTGGCTCATCCGGACTCCTTTTTCGGCAAACGAGATATCGTCGGAAAGCTAATTCAGTGTACTATTTAGTGGCAGAGGTATTTCTTCTAGATTCTTCTCCGGGTTTTTACTCCTCTGAATTTTGCAATTTATGCACTCTGGTGGCATGCTTGGTTCTACAGGTCCGGGGATCTCTTCTTCTGGTTTCATAGTTCACTCTTCTTTCTGACATCTGAGCTTGCATACTTTTTTGATGCATCTTTATTCTGTAAACACACTGTGATAAAGTGTCTTCTTCTGCATTCTTGGATCTTGTACACCTGGTTCAGTTTTTGTACCCGCACTGTGTTATAAAGTGCCATGGGGGGATTATGATGCATTTTTCGCTTTAGGCACATCCACTCTTGTCAAGTGAGCGTACCTTCTATGACATTAGCCCATGTAGTCTGTGTCTGTGATACCGCCCTTTATTCTGTGTGTGTGCTTCTGTTGCACTATTGGTGTTCCTGGTTCTTCTTCTGCAGTTGTTTCTGGTACTGCATTTCAGTGTTCCTGTCACCTCTCCCAGTTCAGCATTATGGGGGGGTTCACCTGTTGGT
>MU226053.1:113750-124808 GCA_018584345.1 Thuja plicata | reverse complement strand
CTTTCTTAAGGCAAATTCTCTTTCTTCTCTCCATTTCTTTCCACCTCTTCCAAACTTCTATCTTCCATTCGCTTTCACCCCACTTCTTTTCTTCTAATTCAACCTTGGGGCATAATATTTTATGCTTAATGATCTACCTTGGTTCTGTCATCCTTATATCTTTCATCTTACATCAAGAACCTTGTTTAGTTTGATTTGATCAAATTTATCAATTTGCTATTTCTCCTCTATCTCATTTTGATTTTGATCACGAGGGGGCAGTACCTATCAAACTTCAATCTTTGATTCATCTTTATCAATCCTATCAATTGCTTCACTTGGGGCAACCTTTCTTGAGATTCTTATCTTGGACATTCAATTACCTATTTACAGGGGTGTTGACCTTGTCCTTTTCAATCTGCTTATTTTTGTCCTGATGTGTTCCCAAATCGATCTCACACTTCAACTGCATTCTTTGACTACATGTGCTCCCATAAAGATCACACATTAGTCAAAGAGGGGCAAATGTATGCACCCTAAAATGGTCGCCTAGACTATAGGCCCCCATTCTTCAAATTTATCAAATGACAGAATTAATTTATCAAATTTTTGAATCATTGCTTTGCAATATTTTCAATTCAAATCAACTTCCTTGATCAAATCGTAATTAATTTAATTATTTCAATATTTCCTAAGGTTTGATCATTTCATCAATAATATTATTTAATTAAAAGAAAACATCCCTTTTAATTAAATGAAATAATCTTATTTAATTAAAATAAATCTTTTAATTAAATGATCTTATCTTATTTAACTAAAATCTCTCTTTTAATTAAATAATATTATCTTATTTAATTAAAATCTCTATTTTAATTAAATAAAATAATCTTATTTAATTGAAAGAAAATCCTTCTTTAATTAAATAAATAAAATCCCCACTTAAAGCTCTCTTTTTGATGAAAAAGGAAATAAATCAAATAAAAAAATAAGTAAAACTCCTTTTTCTCCACACATATTTCTAAGTGGTGGGCTTTTTTCCTCTTGTCTTTTTAGGGATTTATCCCACATTGCTCTTGAGGATGCATTCCTCTCCACACTTTCCTTTATAAGGAGCCCTCTCCTCATTTTAGGGATATAAAATCAGAGATATATAATTTTTATGCTATTGTTATGCTGCAAGTTTGGAGAGCAATTTTGGAAGAGAATTTGAGCACTTGAGCTTGGATATTGCAACTTCTCTCTTCTAGTCTTCTTCTTTCATGTCCCATGGCAATCCATTTAGATTAATTTTGCACTTGCATATTAGATCAGATTCATGTTTCCTTTCATAGATTAATCTTGCACTTGTATTTCCTTTCATAGAATAATCATGCATTTTTATCATATAGATTAATTTCTTTTCTTGCATTGTTATTATATAGAATAGCTTTCATTTGCATGCATACTTGATGATCATGGAGACTAGCATTTAGAGGGGTGTTGACCTTGTCTTTTTCAATCTGCTTATTTTTGTCCTGATGTGTTCCCAAACTGATCTCACACTTCAACTGCATTCTTTGACTACATGTGCTCCCATAAAGATCACACATTAGTCAAAGAGGGGCAAATGTATGCACCCTAAAATGGTCGCCTAGACTATGGGCCCCCATTCTTCAAATTTATCAAATGACAGAATTAATTTATCAAATTTCTGAATCATTGCTTTGCAACATTTTCAATTCAAATCAATTTCCTTGATCAAATCGTAATTAATTTAATTATTTCAATATTTTCTAAGGTTTGATCATTTCATCAATAATCTTATTTAATCAAAAGAAAACATCCCTTTTAATTAAATGAAATAATCTTATTTAATTAAAATAAATCTTTTAATTAAATGATCTTATCTTATTTAATTAAAATCTCTCTTTTAATTAAATAATATTATCTTATTTAATTAAAATCTCTATTTTAATTAAATAAAATAATCTTATTTAATTGAAAGAAAATCCTTCTTTAATTAAATAAATAAAATCCCCACTTAAAGCTCTCTTTTTGATGAAAAAGGAAATAAATCAAATAAAAAAATAAGTAAAACTCCTTTTTCTCCACACATATTTCTAAGTGGTGGGATTTTTTCCTCTTACTTGCCTTTTTAGGGATTTATCCCACATTGCTCTTGAGGATGCATTCCTCTCCACACTTTCCTTAATAAGGAGCCCTCTCCTCATTTTATGGATATAAAATCAGAGATATATAATTTTTATGTTATTGTTATGCTGCAAGTTTGGAGAGCAATGTTGGAGGAGAATTTGAGCACTTAAGCTTGGATATTGCAACTTCTCTCTTCTTGTCTTCTTCTTTCATGCCTCATGGCAATCCATTTAGATTAATTTTGCACTTGCATATTAGATTAGATTCATGTTTCATTTCATAGATTAATCTTGCATTTATATTTCCTTTCATAGAATAATTATGCATTGTTATCATATAGATTAATTTCCTTTCTTGCATTGTTGTCATATAGAATAGCTTTCATTTGCATGCATACTTGATGATCATGGAGACTAGCATTCTTGTTTTTCCTCTTTGAATCTCTTATTTTATGGTGTACTTGCATGGGCACAAACTAGGTCAATCTGAGGGCCTCCATTACAAACCCTTGCACTCCATGAATAGAGAACTATGAGTTGCCATTCAAGACCTCATTCTTGAGCAATCTTGAATATAATGACTCATAGAATTGTGTCAACATGTTAGCACACAGATGCAACGGATGAGATGGGACCCATATTTTTGGTGTGTGTCACAATCAACTGATGAACCAGCCGGGAGGACTATGATGACGACTCATGATGTTAGTGCAATGGAGAGAAGATTGGACATGTCATGAATATACAAGGACCAAACCGAATGATTAATTACAAGAAAATAATTACAAGTGATTTATGTACAAAGGTTGCTACCAAGATTTGATTAGATCTTGTTGTTTGATGCGTGTGATAGTGCTGGAACACCTCGGTAATATGAGAAATGTTGAGGTTCCTGAAGATGTGATGATGGCGATGGAGGGGAGCAAGATTTTGATAGATAATGGATTGGTCCACTATGTGTCATGCATGTTTCTAGGTTTTCATCACCCATACTTGTCCAAGGCACCTGATTGCCAAGTTTTCACCATTAGACAAAAACTTTTCTCTTTATTCTTTCTTTTTCTTTTTGATTTTTTTGATGTTTTTTATGTTGTCTAAGTGTCTATTTTCCAGATTTTTGCCAAGACAACCATTTTTTCAACTTCTTTTTCTGCTTTTTTGAGATTTTTACAAGACTGTTTTACATTGTTTTTGTACTTTTTCAGGACTTTTCATACTTTTTATGGATTTTCTCAGATAACTAGAATGAATAACCAGCCGTCAGGCATAGAAGCGCCTGAGATGAATGATGTTGATAGGATCATTCAATGGTTCTCCTTCAGGAGTGGAGAGTTGATATGCCCCAGAACTGAAGCATGCTGTGACAACATAGGGACCTTGCCAGATGACTTCAAACTTACCTTTCTTTTCCCGATTAGAACCCACTTTTTGATTTTCCTTTAGCACAAGGTCCCCCACCTGGAACTCGTGTGGGTGGACCTTCTTGTTATAGTTCCACTTGAGTCTATTTTGATATACAATTAGGTGATCATAGGCTTTCTAGCGCTTTTCATCTAGTAGATCAAGTTGTGTGAGTCGTGTTATTCGGTAATCTTCATCATCAACCAGGCCTCTCAGTGATACTCAGAGGGATGGTAGTTCGACCTCAATTGGTAAGACTACTTCAACACTGTAGACTAGGGAGTATGGAGTAGTTCCTATAGGAGTACAGTAGGAAGTGCGATATGCCCAGAGAGTGGGGTTGATCTAGAGATGACAGTCACGACCAGTATCATTGACAACTTTCTTGAGGGTTTTATTAGTTGCCTCAGCTTGGCCATTACCTTGAGGGAAATATGGGCTGGAGAAATGGTGATGGATATGGAGGCGAGCACATAGATCATTGACATGTTAATTTTCAAATGGTGTTCCGTGATCTGTGAAGATAGTGGAGGGTATGCTGAAGTGACAGACAATGTGATAGAGGATGAATTTGGAGATCTGGACACCTATATTGAGGGTGAGCAAAATTGCTTCAACCCACTTTGTAAAGTACTCTGTTGCTGTGATTATGTATTTGTGGCCTTCAAAAGAGAGGGGAGTAATCTTACCAACGAGGTCAAAACCCCACCAAGAGAAGGGCCAAGGAGGCACAACAGGTATGAGGTCCTAGGCAGGAGCATGGATTAGATTAGCATGTTGTTGGCAAGGTAGACACTTCTTGACGAACTCACAAGCATCATGTTCCATTGTAGGCCAATAGTACCCTATATGTAGAAGTTGCTTGGCTAGGACCATGCCACTCATGTGGGCATCACAGATTCTAGCATGTACCTCTTGTAGAGCCTAGGCGGCTTTATTTTCATCTAAACATCTAGAGAGCATGTTGTGATAGCCTCGACGATAAAGGGTGTTGGCTACGAGGGTGTAGCAAGAAGCTCTATGAATAAAGTTTTGGCATTGGGTTGCAATGAGATGAGGGGATATGATACCATTTTGTAGGTAATCTTGGATATCATGGTACCATAGGGACTGGGGACCAACCAAGATACATACGCGATT
Organism: Thuja plicata; assembly: GCA_018584345.1. Classification (NCBI taxonomy): domain Eukaryota; kingdom Viridiplantae; phylum Streptophyta; class Pinopsida; order Cupressales; family Cupressaceae; genus Thuja; species Thuja plicata. Next base: position 120,156 of record MU226053.1, on the reverse strand, counting down.
TGATTCATCATTCTCATAAGCAGGAGCATGAAGTTGCTCAACTAAGAATTCATATTGTGTAGACTCGTGAGGAATCTCTAAGAGGGAGCCAATTGTGGCCATTGCATCGACACCCTTGTTCTGCAAGTGTGGTACTTGCATTATCTGCAAGTGGAGGAAATGTTCTTTCATCTTGTCAACCATCTGCTTATATGGCATCAATTTGTCATCTTTGGTTTGATACTCATTTAGGACCTGTTTGATGATGAGTTGGGAATCACCAAAGACATGTATATCTGTGATGTTCCATTTTGTAGCCATGCAGAGTCTTGCAATTAGTGCCTCATATTCTGCAATATTGTTCATTTAGGGAAATCCCAATTTGAATGACATAGGGATGTGGTCACCTTGAGGTGTGACAAAAAGTATTCCTGCCCCTGCACCATGAGCTGTGTAGGACCCATCAAAATAGAGTTGCCAAGTAGTTTTCTCTTCTATCATATATAAATGCTCATCTGTAAATTCTGTGATTAGGGGATAGGCATCCACCAATAGGGATTCTGCTAGCTGATCGACGATAACTTGCCCTTTAATGGCTTTTATGTCTACATATTGGATATCAAACTCGCTTAGCAACATAACCCATTTTGCCATTTGTCCTGTGAGAGTAGTACTTGAGAGGATCCACTTTTGAAATGAGCTTGGTTGTATGACTAAGCATATAGTGGCAAATTTTTTGAGTGGTGAAGACCATTGCCAGACATGCTTTTTCCATCTGTGAATAATTGAGCTCATAACCCACTAAGGTCTGACTAATGTAATAGATAGATCTTTCTTTACCTTAATCATCCAACTGAGCAAGGAGTGCCCCCAGGGCTGTTGTAGTAGCAAAAATATACAGGTTGAGTGGTCAGCTGGGTACAGGTGGTACCAAGATAGGTGGATTAGCCAAGTATTCTTTGATCTTGTCAAAACTCTTCTGACACTAAGGATCCCATTTGAAAGTGTTATCTTTTCGTAGGAGATGAGTGAATGGTTGGCACTTGTCGGCTAACTGAGAGATAAAACAGAGCACATATGGTAACTTTCCTTGGAGGTTGCGCAGTTGTCAGAGTGTTTTTGGTGGAGGCATCTCTATGATAGCTTGTACCTTTTTTGGATCTATTTCAATGCCTCATCTAGATACAATAAACCCAAGAAGTTTGCCTGACGTGACCCCAAAGACACATTTCTTAGACGCATTGCAAAATGTCTAGGTGATCTTCCCTTTTTACTGATTTTTCCAAGATATCATCGACATAGTCTTCATGAATCTTGTGAATCATGTCATGAAAAATGACAGTCATGGCCCTTTAATAGGTTACCCCAGCATTTTTCAAACCAAAAGGCATCATGTTATAGAAGAAGGTGCCCCAGGGGGTTGTGAATGTTGTCTTGTGTTGATCTTCGTCTGCAATATGGATCTGATTATATCTAAAAAATTCATCCATGAGTGACAACATCTCATGTCCTACTGTGAGATCTACTATCATATCTATGTTTGGAAATGGGAAATCATCCTTGGGACATGCCTTGTTGAGACCTTAGAAGTCTGTACATATCCTGATTGATTTATCAGGTTTAGACACTGACACCATGTTAGAAATCCAGTCAAATTAGTCAATGGAATGGATGATCTTGGCTTGGAGTAACTTCTCTAGCTCTGCTTTGACAAGTACTGCCACTTTAGGGTGCATCTTTCTGAGTTTTTGTTTGACAGGTTTGATGTTTGGGTCCACTGCTAGATGGTGAACCACCAATTTGGGGTCTAATCCTGGCATGTGGGAGTAAGACCATGCAAACTTATTGATGGATTCATTCAATAAAGTGACAAGATCACTTTCTTCTGCTTCACTCAGAGATGCTGCTATGTATGTGATGGCGGGATTCTCGTTAGTGCCTAGGTTGACAGGTTTTTTTTTCGATGAGAATTGATGACTATTCAGGCCTATAATCACAGATTAAAGGAAGAGGAGAATCTTCATCCTTTGGCACCTCAAGGAGGTTTTCACCAGTGAATATGCCCTTTATTTTTACTTTTTTGTGATCATATAGCGCCCCAGAGGGGTTTTCGCTAGGGGATCAATTTTTCTCTTCTTTTTTTTCTCTTCTTAATTTTTGCAGCCAAAGTTCCCCTCTTCCCCAGAGTATGCCTTTCGATCCATCTTGTAGACATGTGTTGAATCTTTCCCCCAGTCATTAATGTGTTCAATTACTCCAATAAATCTTAGGAGTGCGTCCTCACTTTGGAACCTGTCAACATGTACAACACTTGGTTGGTCCCAGTTTATGAGTTCAGGATGGCAGAGGGGAAGGTCAATGAAGAGAATGGAGAGATTGCGTAGGAGAGAATTTCCTAGGAAGGTTTCATTATCAAAGACATTGTCATAGGCTCTCACAACTTTCTCTTCCGAGACATCTTCGATGTCAGTGATTTCACCCAAGGAAGGATAAGAGGCATAGATGTTCTCGTTGGTGCCCCCATTCATGTCAGAATCCATGCCAAGGCCTAGGTGCTTTTCTCATCAGGTAGGTACAATAGGATCTTTCATTCCTTGCTCTTCATGACCGCGGCCACCTCCTTGGTAGTTCCACTTTTCTGTCACCATCTTGTGAGTTGCAGGGTACTTACCTTTGAAGTAATTGAGGTGCCTTGCATCCTTGGGTGGTGGATCCTTATAGATCCATTGGTTGATGTTTGGTGTCATTTCCTGGCTATTCAAAATACCATTTGAGATAAAAGTGGTAGGACCCAATTGTAGCGGCTTGGTTGTTTTTGGTTCTGTCTTGCTTGGATTAGGTTGGCGACCTTGAGTATGTGGATCAACTGGCAGTGTTCCAACTGTGAAGGCATCAGATAAACTATATTTGCCACAACCTTTGTTGTTGATCTTGATCGTGGAAAGGGTGTAAGAGAGGATTGTTTCTGGGTCTGAATGGTTCAAGATGAACTAGTGACAGAGGTGCCAATGTCGATCCCGGGAGAGTGATTAGAATGTGGAAAGGAGGTTTCCAATGCATTGCAGTATACGAAGGGCTTGGGATCTGCGGGAATGGTGATCTCAGTGCCATTATATGGGAATTTGATGCACCAATGGTAGGTGGAGGGAACGGCTTGCATAGAATGAATCCATGGGCATCCAAGGAGGATGTTGAAGGGAAGGTCAAGATCAACAACATGACATACTGTATCCTAGATAACAGGGCCCACTTGGATGGGTAATGATATGGTGGCTTCAGAAGTATGCTCTATATTTTCATAGGCTTTTATTGTTATGACCTCATTTGTTATATCAGCTTCAGTGCAACCCAACTATTTTATGAATTTTAGAGTACGCAGATTTAGGGTCGAACCATTATCTATCATGACCCATTTGATGGCAAAATATTTAATCATGAAAATAATACAGAGTGGGAGATTATGATTGTGTTCTTCTGAGGGTATGTGTATTGGTTTAAAGGAGACCCCATAAGATGCAGACAGGTGTCTGACAAGGTTCTAAAATTTAGTGAGGTTGATGTCGTTGGGAACACAGGATTCTTGTAGGGCTTTATTGAGGATCTCTTGATAGGTGGGTGAAGTGTGGAGGAGATCAAGGATGGAAATTTGGGCAAGAGTATTCCCTAGGTGTCCCAAAATTTTGTATTGGGTACCAGTAGATGGAACAGTATTCGCTCCTGCAACTGTCATTCAGCCTCGACAAGTGGTGACTGTGCATTGGTTATCGACACCCTTGACATGGATGACATTGACGGAGGGCTAGACTTGGGATATGCAGTCGATGAGATTATCGTAGTTGATATATGCATTTGTATAATATTTTCTGTCGGTATTTTTTCCTTTCTTACCCTTCCCCCAACCAGAGGATTGAGTAGGATTGTCTGGGCCTTTGCCTGAGGTGTGTTCAGGAAATGCATTTTGATAGATTTTAAGGCCCGCGTTTGGCGATGGTTGGGTAGGAGAGTCTACTTTGATCTCTTTTTGGTCGATGAGATCTTGGATGTAATGTTTTAGCTTCATGCATTTGAGGGTGGTGTGTCCCTTAACACGGTGGTATTCACAGTATTCATTGTCTTTATACCAGGCAGGCTTAGGTGTTGAGTCATCAAATGGCTGCATTTTTGGATACACGACTTGGTTAGCTTGGACCATTCTACGGAAGATGACATCTATGGGTTCACCCAAAAGGGTAAACATGTGTTGTGGCACATTTGAAGCACGAGGCCTTTTTTGTCCATGTGGGACTGATATAGCATTTGTCTAGTTCATAGGACCTTGGTAGTTGGGTTGATATGATGTCCCTGGAGGGGAATAGATAGTCGCACCTTGAGGGAACATATTTTGCTGGTAAGTCAGTTAGGGATATGCGGGAATGTGATGTTGATACATGGGAGGAGGTTAAGGGTACATTGGCGGTGCTTGCTAATAAGTTTGGGTAGGTGCATTAGGACCGGCTACCACAACCTGAATGTGTTTGGTGTCAGTGGCTCCATCAGTTACTACATTCTTGTTCTTGTTCTTGTTCTTGTTCTTGTTCTTGTTCCAGTACCGTGATTGATCATTATTGTGTTTGTTAGGCTGGGATTCTTTGTAGTGCTTGATGGCACCATCTTCTATGAGACCTCACTCGATATCCATGCCTTTAATTCTGATGGCTTGATAAGTTTGTATGCAATTCATGTGCATGTGATAAGGGAGCTGGGGATGGAGGTTGTTAATGAAGATTTTGATAAGATGTTGCTTGGGGGGTTGATAGGACAACCTTGTATTGATCCCTTTGCTAGTGCTAAAGGTAATCAGCCAGGCTCTCTCCTCCCTTTTGTTTGGAATTGCATAGGTCAAGGAGTGAGAGTTCATTTTCGACATTATGTGCATATTGGGCCATAAACTTTTCAGATAATTTAGCGAAAGTAGAGACTATGACGTAAGGGATTTTGTAGAACCATTCAAGAGTGTTCCCTCCTAAGCTCTTGGGGAATAGTCTCATGAGGAAGTTATCACTATAGGCCACTTCCTGACATGCCATGTAGAATTCTTTCACGTGACTCACAGGATCTCCCTTCCCCTGATATTTATCAAATTTGGGTGTCTCAAAATGCTTGGGGAAGGGTATGGCAGTGATAGATGGATCAAATAGATAAGGACACACCTCTTAAAACTTTAATGTTTTAGCCTTGATCCCTACTTTTATCTCTTTGAGAGCATTCTTCATTTCCTCCCATTCATGATTGATTTGTGGGGGAGGATTATTAACCATGATTGCATGGGTTCCTTGAATCTGATATGGATCAAATGGAAAATATGGGGGATTTTGTGGGTGATATTATGGTGTTTGATATGATGGTTGTTGGTCAGCATATATGGGTTGTTGTGGTGGAAGTTGCGGCTGATGGGAATATTGCAGTGGAGGAGGTGGCGGTGCTTGATAAGGTTGTTGCAACTATTGGAAGTATACTTGTATTTTTTGAGGCATTGGATAAATGGGTTGAGCCTATTGCACACCTGCATAGGGTGGAGGATAGGTATTCTATGATGGAATACCCCCATTGGCTGTGACAAGGTAATTGGTGTTACTAGGAACACTGGATTATTGTGGTGGCAGGATGGTTTGTGATGCAGTGGAAGATGGCATGGCTAGGTAGTTGGTGGAATGAGTTTGTTGTTGCTGCATGGGTTGTATGAAAGGATTAGCAAATTGTTGCAGTGGTTGTGCCATGAAGGGATTTTCCCCCTGCGTTTGTGGTTGCGGCTGCTATGTAACTTGGAGGGTGGATTGCGCAGCTGCAAAGGGGTTGATTTTTTGCTATTGTACTTGGGATGTGAATGGCATGGTAATTTGTTGCTGTGGTTGTTGTTGTTGGGATGGTTGTTGGATGGGTTGTTGCTACTGAACAGGTTGTTGCTGCTATTGGATTGGTTGTTGTTGTTGCTAGATTGGTTGTTGTTATTGCTGGATTGGTTGTTGTTATTGCTGGATTGGTTGTTGTTGTTGTTGCTAGATGGGTTGTTGCTGCTGTTGGATTGGTTTTTGTTGTTGCTGGATGGGTTGTTGTTGTTGTTGGATGGGTTGGATGGAAATTTGGGGGTATGACGAAGGGATTGGTAGGTGATTATTGCATGGGAGGATTTGGATTGGTTTGCATTTGCGGTCAACTACTGGCATACGTTACGATTGTGTTGCTGGTGGAGTGCAAAAAGTGGACCCTTGTGGAAATCAGGGTCGGTTATAGGCGTTGGTGTGTGTGTGTATTATGTACCTGATAAGAGAGACACAACACATCAATAAGTCATTGCATTAGCTCAAAATGGTTAGATAAGCATGTAAAACCACTAATATCGACCTATTGCCTTCTAACTAAGAAGAGTGTGATTAGTAACATAATAGCC
>MU226053.1:66159-80030 GCA_018584345.1 Thuja plicata | reverse complement strand
GGTGCATGGAAACATCAATTTGTAAGATTTGGGAATCTTGTATCCTTGTGGAGTTATGAAGAGGACCCCTGCTCCAGATCCTTGTTGAGTGAATGAACTGTCAAAGTACATCTTCTAGGGATGTTCAATGAGATGCATGATTTTTTCATCAGGGAATTCAATTAGTAATGGTTCATCATCCTAAAGTGGTGAATCAGCCAATTGGTCTGCAAGTACCTGTCCTTTGATAGCTCTCCATTCTACATATTCAATGTCAAACTCACTTAGAACCAAGACCCATTTTGCCAAACGTCCTGTTAATGTTATTCTGCTCAAAAGATACTTTAAAGGATCGATCTTAGCAATGAGCTTCACTATATGAGAGAGCATGTAGTGTCTCAATTTTTGTGATGCGAAGACGACTGCTAAACATGCTTTTTCAATAATGCTATAATTGAGCTCATAAGTGACTAGTGTTCTACTAATGTAGTAGATAGCTTGTTCTGTCTTTGTTTCATCTTCTTGCGCCAGTAATACTCCTAGGGATGTAGTTGTAGCTGAAATGTATAGGAGTAAGGGTTTCCCATGAATATGCGCCACAAGAATAGGTGGAGCAGCCAGGTACCCTTTCAATTCTCTGAAGTTTGCTTCACAGTGTTCATCCCATTTGAAGGTAACCCCTTTATGTAGTAGCTTAGTAAAGGGTTGTGCCCTATCTGCAAGTTGGGAAATGAATCTCCTAATAGACTGGAGTCTCCCTTGTAGCGTCCTCATTTGACTGATGTTACGTGGAGGATCCATCTCTAGAATAGCCTTTACTTTGGCAGGATCTACCTCGATTCCTTTTACGGATACTATGAATCCTAGGAGCTTCCCTGATTAGACCCCAAAGGCACATTTATTCGGGTTGAGCCTAAGTTGGAATTGTTCCATTCGATCCAATATCTTTCTTAGGTCAGCAATGTGAGTAACTCTCTCCTTAGATTTAGCCAATGTGTCATTGACATAGTCCTCCATGTTCTTGTGCATCATGTCATGGAATATTGTTGTCATAGCTCTTTGATATGTTGCACCGGCATTCTTTAACCCGAAAGGCATGACATTCCAGCAAAAGGTGCCCCATGCACATGTGAATGCGGTTTTCTCTTGATCCTCAGGGGCAATCTTGTTTTGATTATAGCTTGAGAATCCATCCATTAATGAATACATCTGAAAGCCTGTTGTAAGATCTATGATCATGTCAATGTTTGGTAGAGGGAAGTCATCTTTCGGACATGCTTTGTTTAGGTCTCTGAAGTCCATACAGATCCTAATAGATTTATTAGATTTAGAAATGGGGACCACATTGGAGATCCACCCTGCATAGGCAATGACTCAAATAAATCCAGCTTTCAACAACTTTTCTAGTTCTGCTTTCACCAATAATGCAACATGACGATGCATTTTTCTAAGTTTTTGTTTCACGGGCTTGATCCCAGGAGCTATAGATAAGTGGTGCATGATGAGATTAAGGATCTAGCCCTGGCATATCAGTGTAAGACCATGCAAAGTTGATCTTCTTCTCCTTTAGGAACTCTGTGAACTATACCTTCTCTTCTTCTGATAAAGATTGTGCCAGATGAACTATTTGAGGATTTTCAATGGTGCCCAAGTTTACTGGTTGTGTTGGTTCAATCAATACTGAAGATCTTTCCTAAAAGTGTTCAGGGAGGATATCAAGAGTCTCATCCTTTGGCGCCTTTGAGAGGTTTTCACCATTGGATACATCTTTTTTCTTTACTATTTTGGGATTTGATACTGCCACAGAGTGGTTTTCACCATCAGTCTGCTTTTTCTTTTTATTATTCAGTTTGTGACTAAGAAAATTGATATCCTCCTATGACATGTTCTCGCTCCTTGCATTGGTGGAAGAAGGGTAAGGTTCACAAGCATTGAGATAACAAGCTAGGGAGTGGTCATTGGAAAAGTCGAGGATAGGAGTAGGATTTTTTTTGATCCAATCAATTAGGTTAGGATGTACCAATGTTAGGGAGTCAGATTATAGGAAGGACAACATCATGTTAGCATCAAGACCATTAACCGACATGACATGGTCTGTTAAGTTAATTTCTTCGATATTTAGATCAATAAGAGTAATATCGTCATTAAAAGGGTCATTGTTAGTCATATGTGGATCAAACTCTAGTGACTCGTCAGTAGAAATCTCATCATTATCTCTTTGTAAATGAAGGTTTCTTGCTTGTGGCCTATTAAATCCCTCTAGGCTTATGTATTCACCAGTGTCTCTATCAATGATCAGGGGACGAAACTCTTCTTCTACTTTAGGAGGATCAATATCATTGAGAGGAGTGTCATATCATTTGCTAGGAGCTGAGGGAGCTACAAACATGTGAATTGTATCTATTCCAATATCTTCAGAGGCAATAGATATTTGATCCCATTCATAGTCATGAGAGTCTATGACATCATCATCAGATATGTTTAAGTATTCAGCAATGGTTATCTGATGTACTCGATTAGCTGCTTGTAGATCAAAGTGGGGTAGATCGAGAACATGTGAAATTGTGACCAATTGCCCCCAATTAGGATGTAAATTTTGTGGCTGGGGTATCTCTTGAGTAATTGTTGCTATGGTGTCTCCTGCCTCTTTAATGGGAGGTTGTGCTAGCAAAGGAGTGTGAAGATCATGTGGTACCTTAAAGCTAGGTACGTAGCATTCTCCTCGGTAGTTGGGGTCTTGTGTGCCAACATGTAACAATCTTTCATAGGACGATTGGTCTAGTTCATCTATTTCATCACTCCCTTTATCTAAGTGTGGACCCTCTATTGGAGCGGGTTTATCAGTTTTAGTTTTAAAACTAAGTCCTATTTTATCTCTGGTGTTGCAGAACTCCATGGGTATAGGTTCAATGATCCCTCGTCCTATGTCATTTAGAGGTCCTTTTCCTTTGTATCCCATTTGTGTGAGGAAATCATATCCCTTTCCATACTGTTCGAGGGATATCTTCACATGTTTGACCTCAGATTCCACTGGTTCTCCCTTGTAAAGCCAGTCCAAGACTGCATATTCTTTTGTGTTATCTAAAGAAGATGTGGATGCCTTTATCATGTCAATCACCTTGTGTACTTCTGGCTCTTTGAATGCTAGAGGTGTGAATTTTGATGAAGGTTTTCCATAGGATCTTGGTGACATCGGAAGTTCTGTCAGTGAGGGAGTCAGGTCTAGCTTGTACTCTCCCATACCTATTTCTTCAAGTTTCAAGGTTTTGCTAAAACTCTTCATAACCATGTCCTTGGTAATTTCAGGAGCAACTACATCCATAGCTTCTTTGTTGTGTGGGATCATGCTACCTGCTTTGATATTGTTGCAAGTGTAGTTAGAATCTCTAGGAATTGTTACTTCTACCCCATTATGTGGGAATTTTATGCATTCGTGGTAAGTGGATGGTATAGCTTGCATCTTGTGAATCCACGGTCTCCCTAGTAGGATATTGTAGGCCAATGGTAAATCTAGAACTTGACATATGACGTTCCTCTTGATTGGTCCGACTTTAATAGGTAGAGCAATAAGACCTCTGGAGAATCTTTCTTCCTCATCATAAGCTTTGATGGTTATCTTGTTTCTAGTGTCAATTGTTTGTTCTGAGAGACCTAGTCTCCTGATGAGATCCATTGTACAGATATTCAACCCTGCACCTCCATCTATCAATACGCATCTAACACGGGATTTATGAATAAGGACTTCAATATGTAGGGGTTGATTGTGTGGATGGGTTAATGACTTGTCATCCTCTTAAAAAAAGGATAGGTAGTGCGGTGCTGAGATGTGATTAACCATCGCTTGGAACTTGTCTATGTCAATATCTTTTGGAACATTAGCAGCATGTAGACCCTATTCTAGGATTTCCCTATGCACTGTGGATATTTTGAGCAATTCAAAAATAGAAATTTTGGTAGAGGTTCGTTGCAATTGGTCTACCAAGTCATACTTTGCTCCGGATAGTGACCATGTGTCTTGCTGCCGGTTTAGGAAAAGTTACAATAGGAACCTTGGATGTTGACGTTGATGTCAGTTTTGAAGGTCCTTTGATTGTAACTTGTTCTTGGCTTTGTGTTACAGCATTTGAGTGAGATGAGACACCTTTAATCATGATCACATTGATGGATTCCGTTTTAATGTTGAGCATATTAATCACATTGTCGCTTTTGGAATAGGTGTAGTTTATCTCATTACCCTTCCCTTTGGATGTTTCTCCTTGATTGTAATTAGGAAAGGGTTTGTTGAATGTTGTATGATCCTCATTGGTAGTATGTCTGTCTACTTTGATCTTACCTCCTTCGATGAGGTCTTGGATGACATGTTTAAGTTTAAGACAATTATTAGCCTTGTGGCCCTTATTTTTGTGGAAGACACAATAGGAGTTATCATCCCACCATCTGGGTTTGACCATTGGTTCCCATGGTTTAGAATCGGGAATTGTAAGGACTTTGTTATCCACCAATGTTTTCAAAATGGTCTCAAGAGTCTCCCCCAAAGGAGTGAATGTTCTTTGGGGTTTTGAAGTCCATGTCCATTCCTTGTTGTTATCATTGTTCGCTTTGGGGACAGGAGGTGTTACCTTAGCATTTTTGCTTGCTTGCATGCCATTGGTTAGATTGAATACCTCAGGTTTAGGATTAATGTTAGAGGTGTCAACCACTCCATCATTAACAACATTATTGTTTTGCTTCCACCATTTAGGCTTGGATTTTGAGTTGTTGCTTTTGTTTTCATTTTGAAGGGTAATCTCTCCCCTTTTAACCATGACTTCCTCAATATGGAGGGCATTTTTAATCATTCTATCGAAGCTAGGAGAGTCTTGCATTTGTAGAGCATAACTCTGTTTAGGCACTAGAATATTAACAAATATTTCCATCTTCTCCGTTTCGGGAATGACCCTTGAATATCATGCAAAAATCTTCCTCCATCTTTGTAGGAAGTGTGTGAATGATTCTCCAGTTCGTTGTTTGGTGTTACATAGGTCCATCATAGTTACATCATGTTGGATGTTGTAGGAGTAATGTTGAATGAATCGTTGGATCAACTCCTCAAATGTTTTGACCTTAGGGTTTAGTTTTGAGAACCACTCCATGGCATTACCTCCTAGACTTCCTGGAAACAGTCGCATGAGGTATGTAGGTTCATGCATGTACTCAATGCTTAGAGCACATAATTCCCTTACATGGTCATGGGGGTCAATTTCTCCCATGTACTTGTCATACTTTGGCCTTGCCACATTGGGGGGAAACAGGACCATAGTGATACTCTTGTCAAAAGGAAATGGACAAATAACATCCAAAGAGTATTTTGTTTTGGGTTTCTCTTTCTCCTGTTTGAGATTTGTGAGCTCCGTTTGCATTAGATTGAGCTGTTTGGTGAGAATAAATATTGGGTTTGGTACCTCCTTTTCTTTGAGATCTTCTACATTATAATCCTTGGGTAATTTGACCCCTGTGGATGCTAGATGGAGGAAGTATTTTTCTTTATCATCACCAATTATCCATTCCAATAGCTTGTGGATCCGTTTACTTTGTTTAAGTTTTTCGTATTCGTCTTCAGGAATCTCCTCTTCACCGTCTGATCCAAACGGATTATGTTCAAACTTGGGTCTTTCTACCTCTTCTGTGCCTTTGGATTTTCCGTGTTTGCCATCATTATAACCCTCAAAAGCCTTACTCCATTTGTTAGTGTTTCTATCCATTTGAGGGGAATTTAGATCAAGAAGGGAACTGCGAGATGTTTCTCCTTGAAAGTGTGGTGTTTTAGGAGGCAGTTTTAATCCTTTAGTTGTGTATTGGTTGCGTCTTGTGTTAACAATGAAGTTTGTTTCTCGACTTTGTTAATGTTTCCCAATAGGGGAAGTAAGGATTTTAGATCATTCAAGTGGGCATGTCTAGGTAAAAGTAACTATTTTTTGTTGGTGGATGTAAACGATTCTAGCGTAAGAGGGTTAGAATGCCCTGATAGTGAGCTGGGAACCAAGTTGTTGGTAGAAAGTGGGTAGACCACACGTATTGAACTGATCGTGAAAGACTGACTAAGCATGCAAGGTGGACATTTTGAAAGTGTTTTGAAAATACAATAGGGAAACCAGAAGAGACAACAGGAACTAGCTAAAGAGCAAAAAGGGTATCCTAATCAATTGAGACTTCCTAAGAAAAACTTCTACAAATACCCACTATCCTGAATGCGAGCTCCCAGATGCAAGCCTCTGATGGTACCAGATGCTATCCTAGAATCTGGATGCGACTTCTTGCTGACCAAATGCGATCCTAAATACCAAATGTGATCCTAGAAATTGCATGCGACTTGGGAAATATAGGATGCGATCTTATGATGTCTTTATCAGTTTGAGTCAGTTTTGAAAAGTTCATTTTTGAAGTGCGTGAAGTTGCTTGCTTCCAGATTGTGTTAGGAGGTGTCGTAAGGTGTGAAAAACACTTATAATCCAGGGTTTGAAATTTGTTGATTGTTTTGAGGAGCTTATTTTTTAATGATCTTTTGAACATGTCAAACAGTTTTGCATTGTTAAGAGGGTGAAACAGACACTCATCCTTTCCTATTTTCTAGGTGGAGGATGAAAATCTTTGCTCGTTGACTCAAGTACACACTCAAATGATAATCAGAATACAACCATCACCAAGCACGCAATGGCTCCAGTCATGATGTTGTATTAGCTGACTCCAAATGCAAGTGAGGGCACAATATGACGAGTGTCTTGGGGAAATTACTTTTTGCCTTACACAAAGATTATCACCCTTTCGGGGATGAATCAGGAATTATTTCAGTTGAAGTTGTTGTAGATTATTGGGCAATCCGTTCGAAACTGCCCCCCATAGAATTGCATAAGGAAAAATTCAGGCATATAGCCCTATGAGTACCTAAATATATGTAGTCTCGCAAGCAAGATTTAAGCGGCTCCGCTCTACATATACCCAAATATGTTCAATGAATGATGTCATAATTCCAAGAACAAAACCAGTTCCGTCTTTCAAGGCTTTAGCCTATGAGGAAACACCTATTTATAGTGAGTTGGAAGGGTTGGCATAAAACCTGTCCTCACTTGGGTCATTCCCGGGAGATTTTTTCCTCAACCGGTAGGCCCTCTACTGTTTAAGTATATGTAACCAGGATTGGCGAGCTTTGTATGTCTGGATTTCTGATTCTTCCGAAGAAGAAGAGCATACTCTCCTAATCTAAACCATTTTCTCCCAAAACACGTAAAACAAAGTTCATTCCTTCAAGCTATGTTGAGATCGATTTAGTTGTTCCTATTTAAGAAAATAGGATGCTTGAAAAGGAAAGTTTTTCTTGTTCAATTAACCACAAAATTTAGTGAGTTTGCTTGTTCAATTACTAATCCAAAAAGAATTTAAACGATTGAACTTGTTCTTTGATCCCACATATTTAGTGCTTTGTGTTGTTCATTTACTGTTTCCAAATTGAATTAGATGATGTGTTTTCTTGTTCATTTACCCCAAATTCTGTTCAATCCATAAACTGATGTATGAGTTTCTGATTTTCCTTAAAAGGAAAAGAGCATAATCCTCTAGTCAATTTAGTGATAAATTGGAATATGTACCTTAAGTTTGAAAGCAAGTAAATAGAGGTCAAGATGGGGGGTTGGCAACCTAAAAAAATGAGTTAGTATCTATTTAGTCCAACTCGCACAAAATCCTCCAAAAATAACCTACAAACACTTGTTAAGTTGCAAAACACCACAAACACTACTTGTTGAAATGTTAGAGTTAGGCAAACGAAATGCACAAGCTTTTTAACCAGATGTGAGCCTGAAAGTTTACTGAATGCGATGAAGTATATTGTATGTGAGCTTCCTTACCAGATGTGATCCCATGCTTACTAGATGTGAGCCAAAACTAAAAATGATCCGGGAAATCCTGGATGCGAGCCTAGTTTTCTGCGGTGCGATGGCGTATCCCGGATGTGATCCTAAAAGGTTAAAAATGATCCTGTGACATAATTCTGAGCATGCAAATTAGCATAAAAGTTTTAGAAAATGAGGTCAAGTTGGAAATCTTGCCCCACGGTGGGCGCCAAAAATGTGTGTGTATATTATGTACTTGATAAGAGAGACATAACACATCAATAAGTCATTGCATTAGCTCAAAATGGTTAGATAAGAATGTAAAACCACTAATATCGACCTATTGCCTTCTAACTAAGAAGAGTGTGATTAGTAACATAATAGCCCTTAGATTATGCTACAATCAGTGACATATACGACCTAGCATGAAGGATTTTAGTTTAAAACAAGTTAAATGAAGAGGAAACATGCATTCTAGCTCTAAGAATGGAAATAAGAACAATGTGAAAGCATGAAATAAGAAGTGAAATATATGTCTAAGATTAATCTAACAGCATAACATTGCATTTAGGATGTGAGATGAAGGCTCATTTGCTCTAAAAAATGGCTTCTATTTATAGAAGAATGAGAGAGAGAGAGAGGGGAGACAAGGTGAATTAATGAGTTGAGGGACTCATTAATGGGGGTGTAAGAACCATTAATGCCTTGGGCCTTAATAAGGCATGGAAGAGACATAGGCTTAAGGCATCTTCATTAATAAGGCATTAATGAAAGCCTTAAAGAAGTAAGGGAAGGGTGTAAAAGGGTGGCTTGAGAAGGTGGACTTGAGAAAATCACGCTTGAGAAAGTGGACTTTCTCAAGTGGGTTGAGTTGTTAATCACTCCCTAATGGAATGTGACAACATTAGGAGGTGGGTTAGGGTTAGAATTAGGATTAGGATTAGATTAGCAAGGGTGAATGGGTTGAGAAGGGTTAGAAGCCAGGGTAGAAGTGGTTGAGATTGGTTAGGTTGGGGTTTAAGGAAATATTAATTAAATGAATTAAACTTATTTCATTCATTCAAAAATAGGAAATTAATTATTTACACAATTTAATTGCTTTTTAATAATTAGGGGACTATAGCCATTTTAATTAAATTAAATAGGCTATGGGAATGGGTTATTTGCAAGTGGGTATTTGATTTAGGGGTTTATTTAATTCCTTTATAATTAAATACTATAGCCATATTTGATTTTGATATGATTTAAATGGTTTGAATTGATTTGAATCATATGGCTATAATAGTTAATATAAATTAGTGATAAAAATCACCTAGGACATTAAATTGATTTGAAGAATTATGCCAAGTAGTAACAGGGCCGTTTGGACATAATCGAGGGTATGATCACACTTAGGGAAAATAGGGTCCATAGTTGGAACAGACCAAATTCAGGTGGTTACAGTTGGTAGGTGGCATGCTTATGGTAAATAAAGGTGGAATAGGCATGGAGATTTGGGTGCTTTGATGCTGTGAACTAGTTGTTGCACTTTGAATGGGCGGAGTAGGGATGGGTGGAATGGTGGTTTGCTGTGTGTTGACTGGTGGTGGTGGAAATTGTGCCACGAATGTCGAAAAATCTTGTGAAAGCGGAGCGGCTATGGATTGAGGAGGTGCTTGCGTAGCGATAGGGGGTATTGCTTGTGGCGCTGATGTTAGATCAAGAGGCGGGGATCTTGAGGTAGATGAAGGTGTCATGTACATGATGGAGGGTGGGATGGAAGGTTAGACTACTTGTGCGAAAAGAGTTCCCACCTATAGGGCTCGCTGAAGTGGATCAAAATCTTCATTTCTAGTGGGATGAAGACGTTCCCCTGGAAGTGCCATAGGTCATGTGACAAGTGTGGATATAATCCAAGGCGAGAGTTGAAGTCCTTGCTACTGAATGTCTAAGAGTACCTGACTGTTGTTGCGTCCACTCATGGTGTTTACCATGTGGACATGCCCTGGATGATTGATAAACGTCTCTATGGTACTCATGGTGGGAGTCTCATTACTATCTACCCAGATGTGCTCAATTTGTTCATTGGGCTGAGGCGCATAGGTAACCATGGCGTTAGTGTTGTCAATCACAGGATTAGATGAACTAGCTGCAAGATTAGGGTCCATGTTCTTCCTCTTCTTAGTGGCTCGTGTAAGAGGTGGCATGAAATGACTACCTTAAGGGGATATGAGATGCAAGATGTAATGCAAGGATGTGCCTAGGAAGCTAAGGATGATAGTGTTAGGATTAGGATGTGTCTAGGGTGATGAATATGCTCCTAAGGATGACTTGATGTATGCAAGGATTAAGGGTTGCTTTCCCTAGTGTAAGATCAAGTGGATGTGATTGTCTACCTAAGACAGACTTGTGGTCTTCGGTGGATGGGATTCTCTATCAATGCAAACCAACCTTTTGATCAAGGTGACGAGGTTGAAAATGCAAAGGGGATTATCCTAAACAATGCTTAGTTAAGGACACTTAAGGATGGGGGTTTGATTAAGATGTAGGTTTTAAGAAACTCAAAAGGGGATGTAATACCAAGTGAAGGATGTGATTAAGGATGCCTTGGATGATGGTTATGATGATGTTAGGCTGACTAGGATTGGATTGGATTATGCAGGATTATGCTAAGATGAGTGTGTGATGTGCTTCTAAATATGACAACCTAAGGGAGGTCCTAAAAATGCAAGCTAAGTGAGCTTGAGAAGAGGAGGAATGTTCATTTGCTGTGGTAAACCAGCTAGTCAAATTGCTCAAATCTAACAAAATTAGCGTTTAGACGATATTTTCCCATAAAGCGAGAAAACTTCTTGTTGTATATCACTTTGTCGAATTATTCTTGTTCATGGGTTTCTTGCTTGATCGAATCGACTATGTGTTGGTACTTGTTAGCCTCTCAGGTTTTATTCTTATGTTCTCTTTGCACGGGTGGTAACAGAGTTTTTACCTTCTTATGCTTCTTGGAATCGGTCATGTCCTATAAATAGATCTGATTTTGGATGAATAGTTGGAGGTTTTAGGACATATCTCATAAAAGACCAAATTCTGAAAATTGGAGCTCACAGTTAGCTGCAAAAGGACGTTGTTTTGATGATTTAGCAAAGGCTTGATTTCTTTCTGATTTTCAATAGGTTTGTTCCATGGCAAGAACCAATTTCAACACAATCAAATCAGAAAATAACATTCATAGGTCTAAAAACCATCCGACAAGGGACAAAGCAACCTTGAAGGATACAAGCAAGTGACAAATTTTGTTTGTTGGGTATTCCGTTGTGTTTTTGGATTTGTCAAGGTTGTTCAAACACTTCAAGCATGCATCTACCTAAGGAATTGGCTTCGAATGAAATATTATAGACTCATTGCTTGGTAGTCCTTCAGCTCACACAACAGTGTCACCCCTGAAAGGGCGCCCATGTTTTTGCCTTTTTCCAGATATTGTTTCCGTGCTACGAAGATCTCTTTCGCAACACAATACCTTGGGACACATATGATGGGGATCTTGGGGGGAGATTCTTCCCTCCCCTCGCACTATAATAAATCACCGTTCAGAGGTGAATCGGGTAGCTTATATGCTTAGAGTGTTTAGTAAGTGTCTTCATTCGATTGTATCCTCTATGTCCGTGCAAGAACGATTCAGGCGTATCACCCCATATAGCGTCTTGACAAAAGTGGTCACGTAAACATGATTGAGACCACAAGGCCGCACTTAAGTTAGATGAGAGTCGAGTATAAGCTCAAATGCCAATCGAATCCCGAGGCTTTAACCCCAAAGAGTAAATTTGATTAACGTGAGTTGGAGTGGTATGGATTACACCTCGTTCTCATGTGGGTCATTCCCAGGAGATTTTTCCCTCAATCGGAAGGCCCATCTAAAGGATTAACTTGTTAAAGTAAATTGGATTGGCCACAAAAAGGAGTCTAGATTTCTGATTCTCCAACAAGGGGAAAAGAGCATACTCTCCTATCCAGTATCATTTTCTCCACAATCATGCAAGACAAGTTTGTTCGTTCCCAAATATTTAATTGTTTAACACAAAGCAAGTGTGTCTAGATTTTTTATCTTCCCAAAAGGGAAGAGAGCATAGTCCCCTAACACTTGCTTCAGATTAGACAAAAATATCTAGCTAATTAGTCTATGTGCCTAGGAAAGATTATGACAAACATGATCATTTGGTTGATTTTGATTTTGAGGCAACCTGCAAGACAAACGTGAGTAGTTTTTGAATTGATTTCTTTGGCTAGCGGTGGTGCAAGACAACTGATTAGTAGTTTCAAAATCTTAGCCTTTGAAAATCGTTATCACAAAACCACTCAAGAGTTGTTAGAAAAATGATCAAAAATAGTTTGTCAGAGCGCAGACGTCGTTCAGGGCGCAGATGCTGGTTCTGTGTTTTAGCTCAAAAAATGATAGAATGCAGGAAAATAAACCAGAAAACACAGAAAGTCAGAAAATTGTTATACTAGTCGGAGACGCCGATTCATTAAATGTACACACCGGTCGATGCTTTTTCTGAAATGGCATTTACGCAGACACCGAAGTATGAACCAACATTTTTGCAGGCGTTGTTGTATCTGCAAGTTCACAAAACATAGCAAAAACAACAAACAAAGTTATTGTGCCTTCTTTCTTAGTCTATAATTTGATCAAATTTAGCCATTTTTAGATTATCCAAACATTTAAAAGCTATTGTTCTTTAAGAAATTATCAAGATTCATTCCCTTAGTAAGATTTTGACATTATAACTGCTTGTTAGATTGACTTCTGCTAAAAAATAGAATGCTTAAATACTGAAAAGCAGTGGGAAAGACAAAAAGATCCTGATAAATGAACAACTATGCTTGGAAAATCCCATATTAATAGTGTTCCGCGGAGACGTCGATTCAGGTCAAAGACGCTGGTTCAGTGCAAACGTCGAACGGTAGTGCAGAGAAAAATGACATTTGCGCAGACGCCTCTGCGTAAAATGCAGACGCTAATCCATGTGTTTGGCAAAATTTGAGAGAAAAAGATAAGAAATTAGGAGTTTAGGGACGTGGGTCCCACCGGGCATGCCAGAATGTGTATGAGAAAAATGTCAACGTACGATCACTCACAAACAAGAAATCATTAGAGGGTTTAGCATCTAAAATCCAAGTGAGATAAAAGCAAGCAAGACAAAACAAAGTATCCTCATATCATCGGATAGAGCTAAAACAAGTTGCACCCATGAGGCTTGTTTGATTTTCTCTTTTTGGATTGAATGTGGGTGTGCTCTCTCAAACACAGAAATGAAGTGGATTGCCAATGTAAAATGCAACTATGAATGCAAGATTTGGGATCAAAAGAAGAGATTCAAGAGCTAGTATGAGGAACTAGTCTCAAATTCTTCAAATGATTATTCTACTATGATGATAACATGCAATACAAGAAAGAAGCTTATGATTCATTTACCAAATTGATCATAGCATGTGATTTCTAAGTAATTTAAGCATGAAAACATGAAACTAGCAAATGAAAATCTAAAGCAATTCTAGCATAATAACAATGCGCAATGAGAGATGAAAATTAAAGAGGAGAAGGCCTCTATTTATAGATTTTTGGGATAGAAGAGGAGAGATTGAATGAGGTGGCATCTATGTGGCATCCACATAAGAGCCACATAAGGGACACATAGGCTTGAAGGGATGGCTAATTTGAAGTCAAATATAGCAATAAATATTGAGTGGCTCAAGAATTCCAAGTGGGGGAAAAAGGAGTAAATAGCCTTAAAGAGGAATGGGTGCCCATTTTGGAGAGAATTCTCACATGTGGGTGAGCATTCCATTAGCCTTAAAAAGGTAGGAATCACTCTTTAAGTATGATCAGAGGACAGTTAGGCAGGGAAATATGCTTAGGAAGTGAGGTGATGGGAGTAGAGTAGGAATAGGGTAGGCTTCTAGATTGGATTAATAGGTTCCTAGCTAGGGTTTAGATTATAATTCAAATTAGATTTGAATAAATCATAGTTTAGAAGAATTAGGAATATG
>MU226053.1:40781-66153 GCA_018584345.1 Thuja plicata | reverse complement strand
TTTTAATAAATATAAATTTATTAAAAAGGGGATTTTGTGAGGCAAATGTATTTAAATAAAATACATTAGAATAGTATTTGATCATTGATAAATACCAACTATGAAACTATTTAATTGATTGAATTAAATAGTTAGATGAATAAGAGGGAATTTAATATTAATAATAATATTAATATTTTTGGACGTCTACAATAATAAATCACAATTCAGTTGGACTCATATAACCAATTAATTATAGAATATAAATCATTGTTAGTCGGCTTCCACTGAATGTCTGACCAAGACTGAAATGCCCGAGTGACTCGGTCAACACTAAACTTTCTTCAATGCCCAACTAAACTCGGTCAACACTAAATAACTCATTGTATTCATCAATTTTGCTCGGTCTGAATGTAGACATTTGTGTAACATCACTACATAAGTGTAAATACATGTGTAACATCAATGACAATAAACAATTGAATAATTATCTTCAGTAATCTATGGTTGGGTGGTAAAAATGTCCTAGTGATACTTTCCCTCAAAGTTACACAAGATCTCAAAAGATCAGGATGGAATCCAATGCTTATACACTCACAATAAACTTTTGAACTTACTTGTTCTTCTTGTTAACTTAATTAGATAGAGATGATGCATGTAAAAATAACTTCCTTTGTTTAGTAGCTTGTTATTTCATTTAAGATGAAATTTGATTTATAGTTGTTTTAAAAAAGTTATTGATAATTACTATTAGTTTGCATTTGAATTCCAGTTTGTAGTTTTTGTTGATTTCATAGCTATTTTCTATTCAACAATATTTGCTTGTTATAGTCTCTTTATGAATGAAGCTTCTTGTTGAAAATTTATTTTGCACTGGCAAGATCACATCTCTAGTACCATTGTAATAACTTTTGTTGTAGATTCTAAACCATATTTGATTCTATTTTTAGTTTGAACTTTAATTTGCAAAATAAGAATATTCAAAAAAATCATCAAAATACATGAAATATAATAGAATGAAGGGGGATGCAATGCCACCATGCCCATTAACATAATAACTCAAAATATTTGTAGTTTTTAGCTAAATATAGCATATAATATAATCATTAATGTCTATTGCAAAATGCCTCATATATAGCCAAAATTGGGACCACACACACAAAGAGAAACAACTATAATCTCCACAAAACTCTCCAAACCCGTGCACACTTATTCTTATCATAATAATGCATGAAAGAACAATCCAACAACAATAACATACATTGTCAAAAAAACAATACAAACGGGAAATAACAATCCTAAACTATGTGCTATAAACTCCCACGAACACTTGCAAAAATTTAAATAAACAAAACAATTGGAAAGTCTTTTAGTACAAATAAATCTTTGAATGAGATCACCCATGGATACCCTTTGGACCACTACCTTTGAGGCTCATATCTCCTTGGTTTTTCATCCTTGAAGATTCACCCTAATGGTTTACTAGCCTCTGAAGGAACAAAATTAGCCTATTCAAATGATGTAAGATAGAGTGAATGTCAAATGCAAACCAAAATCCAAATGCATACCAACACATTCAAACTCATAATAAAAGATGCTTGCATGTTGAGTTTTGTTGCCCCATTTTTGTTCTGCATATCTTTAGAGAAAAATGGATGTTCGGTGTGTAGTAGTGGTCTTGAAACATCATGCAAGTCATGAGTCTAAGTCTAGTTTTTCTCTTTAGGTTAGAGAAGCCTTTATTAGATTTTCCCAAATTGCCTTCTCCTTTGTAAGCCGGGGGGTTGTTATCCAGAATCATATCAGATTGGGTAGGTTAAGCTCCCAAATTTGATAAAGATCACAATTAAGAAGTTCTTAACAATGATCTTATGTGATTTTGGAATCTTTAGCTTTGGTACTTCATTTTTGTCTCATTGGGGGAAAATTGGTTCTGGGCTTCTCCCTAGCGGAAGAGTGCCTTTTCCACAACCAACAATTTTTGAAGGTCACAGCGATCAGTGGAAGTTGGAGATAGATAATTGAGGCCAGAAACATTATTGCATTCGGAATGAATCCTTATGAGCCACGAGAATGATTGAATAATGAGAAATCAAATATCAAAGGTTATCGGTGGAAAAGCGGAGAGTGGCTTCTCCGCTACTTCAAATAGGCAGGTTTCAACCCATAAGATGCATTTTCTGCCAGATCGTCATATGCAGGATTCATGAAGAAAAATTGATTTATGAGGGGATTTAAGGTATAAAGGAAGCATATGAAATCATAACACACCATTTTCGTATTGTAACAAGTTAGAATTTCTCTATGGCGGATTTCTGAATAAGGAGTGCTCCAACAACGTTTCTCCACCCAAAGGAGAAGCAGAAAAGTAATTATTTGCTACCTCTAAAAAGTTACAGTTATAGTTATCAAAAGTGAAAAGATGTTTCTTAACGGCCCATAGAGGTAAAGTAATTAATTCAAATAAAGTCGTTTTACCTCTTAATGAACTTTTTCATAAATGCTTAAGCCTTTTCATTCGTGTGGCACGGGAAGTCAGCCGTTAACAGTAAGAAGTTATAAAATCGGTGAAGTGTTTCAAACGGAAATTACTATCTATTTGACAAATTGTCTGAATTGAAACCTCCAACAACAATTATTTCTTTCTTTCATTTTTCCTGAGATAGATTCCTAAGTTCTAATTCAAATCTATCGAAGCATGGCAGCCAGATTTATGGGGTTCGATGGGATGAACAACATTACTTCTGACTGGCACAAAATCACAGATACCTCTTTGAGATTCTTCAATAAGCAGAGCTTTCATAACAGGCTAAATGATAAGAAGATACACCCCATTACTGAGAAGCTAAAGGAGAGTGGGTTAGTCGAAGCCGTCGACTTTCCTGTTGCAATCCAAGCCCCAGAGCTGGTTTGAGAATGCATCACTCACTATAACCCAGACACTAAGAAAATTCTCTTTCCTAATGATACAGTGATGTTATCTATTGACCCCGAGTCCATCCAGAACTCCCTTCGTATCCCAGAGCAAGCTGAATACTCAGAGATGACCTACAGTCGGGCAGTTACTGAGTATGTAGCGAAGAAGGCTATATGGAAGGAGATAATGAAGACGTGGTTCTAGGAGTCGAGGAGCGCCAAGGGCCCAAGTTTCCCATAACACTTTACAACAAAAACCTGAAGCCGAAAATCATGGACATACTGGTATTGCTTCATAGGATCATAGGTGAGAGTGATGCACTTAATTTCATTGAGCACCATTTCTTCCTGGTTCAGGTGATATGTTCTCAGCATCATTTCATTGTTTGGGCTCACATGGTAAGTGAAAACCTCTCAAATGCCCTAAATATAGCTAAGCACCATAACAAGTTCTACATGTCCTCGGTTTTGCTATACATCTTAGCTACAATTCAACTTTGGCCAGGACTTCCTAGGCTAGAAGAATTTCCAGAATATGTCAAGAGCTACAAGTTCTTTCCTTGTTTGCAATTGCATAATAGTTATACTGAATATCTCAAAGTTAATGATGCATTTACAATGAGACTGTGCAGGGAGTTACAAGGTTGCCTGGAAAGGAGATTTTCTCCATAAGCCATGGCCTTGATCAGTCAATTTGGAGCTTATTTTATCCAGTTTGCAAATTTCTCATACATTTGTCTTGTAGGATTCGATGATTTCCCTCTGAAGCTGCCCAGGTATCCCGATGACATGATCGTGCTGGTTGAAGTGATGAGACAAGCAGTCCAGGTGAACCTAATATGTGTAGGCACCTAGAAGAAAGGCTACGATTTCCCCATGACCATTGGAGCCTACAATTGCACGTCCCAGTCTGATGCAAAGAATGTTTTGAAAGCATTCTCAAAGAAGTTTCAATTGGAAACATATGATGTTCTGAGGCCGCAGTATGATCCTATGAACTATGCTCGAGATTACTTGTAGATGGGTCGCACTATTCATCACATCGATGATATAGAAGACTATTGGGCCAACTGTAAAGACGATCTAGAAAGCAGAGATTGATTTTATGCCAGATTAACTATTAAATAATCAAAAGGTTCAAAGTTAATATCATAGTTGAAGGCATAGAATATGATGGCCAACATCTATATGATGATACATACATAGAGAAGATCAAGCCCCTTCCCATAAGCTCTGAACCCATGCTAGGTCAAGCTATAGATGACTTGGAGACCTTGATGGGTGGGATTTACAGAAGAACAAAGCAATGGGTAGAATGGACGACAGGCAGGAGGCCTCTGTCTCGACAAACTCCAGCAAAAGAGACCGGGAGTACCCCTGCATCATCTTCAACAACTATCCCGACCGTAGCCAAGGAGCTAATTCAACCAGCGAGTGGAGGTGATGAGCCTCCTGAAAAGAGGATCCCGTTGGACAAGAAACGTGGAGATGGGTTAGCCCCTATTATTGGTTCCATAGAAGAAGCGGTCTCTACAGAACTAGTCAAGTCTACGAATGAGCCTGTCAAGAGTATAGAAACAGAGCAACCAACCAAAGTCAGTACCATGGGCATGCAAGGTGATACCTCGACCCATGATACTCCAAGGTGAGGGTCTCCTGTCATAATGGAAGTGGGTGAAGATAGTTCCAGCACTGCAGCCAAAGAATCAGATGAAGAGGCTGGAAAGCAACAAAAGTTTTCTCAAGTTATTAAATTGGTTTCCTCCTCCCCTACCTCAGTGAATCCATTTTCTTCTAGGACTAAAGCTACTCCTCCAGTCATCAGGAAGCTGTTCATAGAAAAATTGGTCTCTGCCACTAAAGTCACTAGCGCGGAGTCTTGGATAGAGAACACTTCAGAGCGCAAGAGGAAGATGATAGAAGAAGGAGCTCCCAGCAAGGATACTCTCTCATGGGCCCTACAATCCAGCGCCATTGTGAGCAAGGTAAAGAAAGCAAAGACACTGTCTACTTTAGGCTGAGACCCAGAAACATGGCACTTTACCATGGAGCTAGCGAAGCCCACCAAAGAAGGCAGGATTGAAGATTTGACTGCCTCTGATTTTGAGCTACAATAATTTGATATGGGACTGGCTCGCCATGATACTAAGGTGGATTGGTGGAAATCCACCAACATTGTAATTGAGGAAGAGCTCGAGGAACTCAAAACTGCTAAAGTCCAACTTAAAGCAGAGGTCGCTGAATTAACTAACTTCATCAGACAGTTAGTTACTCCAGTTGCCAACATTCCAAGCACCCAAACCACTTTTGACCCCAATGCTGCAGAGAATCAAGCTATCATAGCTAAGTTGCAGGAAGACAGACATTTCGGGCATATTAGTAAACGATGGATCGAGAGGCTCAAATCCGAAGGGCTGGTAGTTGTTGAGCAGCTGGGTAACACTCTACTAAAATTGGAGAAAGAGAGGAGCTACATTGAAAAGAATTTGCAGACTCTCACATCGGAGAGGGTAAAGTGTCAAGAATGCATAGTCATGCTGCATGTAGCAGTTAAAATGAAGACTAAGGAGGCAATAAAGGCCGGGATCCTGTAGAAAGGAGATGAGCCTCTGATCGAATGGCTTCAAAGCCTGGAGTTTAAGACTGAGATGATCATTCAAGCAGAAGCAGGGCTGCAGCAGACCGATGTCAAAATAAAGAAGAGTAGAGCAAAGATTTTAAACTCCTTCAGGGTCTTCACACGGAATCACAAATAAGCGGTCAAAGAAAAGAGATGATCAGAGTGACCAACATGCAAAAATCCTTCTCCGACTATATGGACAAGTTGGCAGAATAGTCTTCTTCTCACTTGGATAAGGTGCCGGAACTCCAACAGTTGAGTGGGTGCATCTATAAAGCTATGGAAGAGTTGAAGGATCTGGTAGATGCAGTTAAGAGCCTGACCAAAGATCATTCCAGGTGGCTCATCAGATATACCAATGTCCATATCAATAGACATGAAGAGCTAATTCCAGTCATCACAGCTGTCACCGCCTATAGGGAGAAAATAGATAAGGGGAAGAAAACGGAAACATAAATATTCCCTCTTGTATTAATTTTGATAGAGCTTGTAACGGATAAACATGTGTTTATCATTTCTGGTTAGGGAAGTTGAACTGTTTCAGTTACCCCTTTTTGTAACGGTCCAACTCTGGGATCTATATGTACTATTTTGAAAATCAATACAAAGGTCGGGTAAATTTTGGTGTGAAGAACTTTGTTTTTGCCGAGTCAAATTCGTTTATGTCTGTATGCCAACACTTTAACTGTTCCATTGCATTTATCTTTCTGTCAATTTGAGCGTTTCTTTAAATTGGATTTACATTTCAAGATTGAACCAAAGTTTTGTATTATGATTTGATATGGTTAATTGAGGGGAAATCTGGGTGTTGTCTCATAGTTTCTGAGAAATGTTCGTATGAAATAGATTGATTCATCATCGCTAAGTTATCATTGATCTTTAGTTTTGCATTTGCATTTTCATTATTAGTCCTTGCATTACCGATTTTAAGATCTTATATGATTTATAAAGTCTTGAAATTTGGCTAGATAGAAAGTTGCATCTACTTGCCTGAGCTAGTTCCTGTCTAGGCCTAGTTCGGATTGCCTCTTTTGTTCTCAAGTTTAGAACAAACCCCTTTAGATTAGGGAAGAACAAAATTCGTTGAAGATTAATCATTTAAGGGAGCTGTACCTTCAAATTCAAAGGGAAATTAGTTTTTCAGTTACATTTCCCAAATGTTGTATTCGATTGTTTCTTTAAGATTTGGGTATTTTAGAGTTAAAGTGAAAAAGAACAATCTATTTACCAACAAGTTTGTAACTCCTTCCATTTGTCTGCCACCTTCTAACTTTCTTTCTCCAAATTACCACTTGTCCAACTTTCTCTTCAACCTCCAACAACCTTTCAACAACCAAAGATTTTCTTCACCTGATACACACCAACTTTTGGCACGTACGCTATTTCAAACAATACTTAGTATTTGACATTAAATCTAATTTGACCAATTTATTTTGGAAACTTACTTTCTCAATTTATCTCTAGGTCATAATTTAGGGACTCTCTCTCACCCCCCTGCATATTGAGTGTGATTATCTTCTCTCTCCTTATTGCAATCATAACATGAGCCTATTAGTAATGTAGTGCGGTTCACCTATTAATTAGAGGTTTTATTTTAGCCATTTTTAGATTTGTGTAAGTGGATGCATAATTGTTTTAAACCTATCACTTCTCCACCAAGACTTTTGTTACACAAACAACATTACTTTGTATATTGCACAAATCTACGCCAGAAATAGACCCATTTGTTTTCTAATTGACCTTCAAACACTTACGTACACATCTCACCGCAAGGTGCAATTGCTGGGTAATTATACAAATCGATGGAAAAAAAACACCCTGTTTTTAAAGTAGACATGCGAAGCATTTTAGGGTTTTCAAAACCCTAACCTTGGGTATATTTTTGATTGGAGCATGTAACCAATGAATTTCTCGATCGCACGAAAATGGGTCGCGTGATCAGAGCGCAGAGGAAGGGAGCAGGTTCTGTGTTCAAATCTCACACACATCACAGAAAGGGCCCTGCGCGCTTTCGTAGTTTGGACTATGGCGAACGAAACGGGTACCTGAAGGGCATCGTTACTGAAGTCGTTCATGACCCGGGGCGCGGCGCTCCCCTCTGCCGCGTCAACTTCAGGCATCCCTTCCGCTATAGGCAGCAGAAGGAGCTATTCATCGCCGCCGAGGGCATGTATACTGGCCAGTTTATCTACTGCGGTAAGAAGGCCAATTTGACAGCGGGGAACGTCTTGCCTCTGAGATCTATTCCCGAGGGCGCTGTGGTTTGCAATGTGGAGCAGCACGTGGGCGACCGTGGCTCCTTTGCGAGGGCTTCTGGAGATTATGCCATCGTCATCAGTCACAACCCTGACAATGGCACTTCCAGGTACTCGATCTAGTTAAACCCAAACATGCTGGGTTTGCTTACCTAGTTTTTTTGTTTTACAATTTAATTAGAGTTGCTAGGGAAATTTTCGTTTTGATTTGAAATTTTTATTTTATAAATGTATTTTGGTCGAGAAACTTTGCCGATTTGTCCCCGAAAGTTTAAGGATTGTTCTATGGTTTTGGTTAGTATTGGATTGGAGTGGATATGTAATTTCACATTGAAAGCAATTTGAAGTTTAATTCAACACTAACCGGCAATAAGAAAAACAAAGATAACAAGAATCGCACACTACAATTAAACACATACACATAGATTTACGCGGTTGACCACTTTGTGCTTGCATCCACGGGAAAACACGGCATTAATCTAATGTTATTCAAGTCGGAGAATATGTAAGTTTTTGTTATTCTTATAATGCCCCAAGGGGATGAAAAGTTTTTTGTCTCCATGGTTGGACTTCATAACCAACAATCTACCACTTGAAGTCCAACCCTTACAGCCATGCAAAGTGTTGTCACCTGCATTTTAAGGCTTAATATCACATTTTAACCAGGCCAAGTGAAGCTTTGGAAAACTTCAGCTTCTCCAAATTCTGCTTACCCTATATGAGGACACTTAGAATGAGTCTTCTCCAAGGCATGTGCGAGGTCAACAAAACATTGCAGCTGTACATCTTCTCCTTTAAACCTCAAAACTATTTTAGAACTAGCCTTTGTCAAACTTAAAGATGTTTGCAAGCCGTCTGCTTGTGATCTGTGCCTTTTGAAAAATGAATTTGATTTTTGCCTGTACAAACTTGAGTATTCCCCATTGATTGAACTTCAAATTTACTGTTTGTTCCAATAAAAGAAACAGATAAATAGTAAGAATATCCTCATCCTCATTGGGCTTAGCCACATTGTCTTCTGTCAAAGGACGTGCTCTATATCTTTCACTATCAATTATATAAAGTATATTATTTTCTTTTGCTTTCGTATCTTCTTAGAACTATAGCTACTTTCTTCTGGAAATGTTAACGTAGATACTTTGGGGCAATAAATTATATATTCATCCTCACTTTCTGGAAAGTTGAAAGTGGCTGAGTGTCCTGATTCATCATCACCCATGTACTTGTATCTTTACCTATTGTGACCTTTGATGCTGCGTCCTTGAGAGGCCATTCTTGCCTAATTCCTACTCTACCCTTATTTTGTACGTATAATAGGTGTATTACTTCATCTAGTTGCGAGTTTGTCATCTGCCAGAAAATAAAGCTTGTACTAGTGGTCTCCATTACAGCTTCATTACCACAAGTGTCCCTATTGAGCACAGGAGTTGAATTCTATTGTTGATTGCACACTTGCTATCAACCATTCTTCTGTTAGGATTGGATAATACTGAGAGGGGGGGGGGTGAATCAGTGTTATAACAGTTAATTAAATTCTTCAACCACTTGAACATTAACCATACAATTGCAGTAAAGGAAAGAACATAAACAAATAACACAGAACTCATAACACCATGATTTGTTTACGAGGATACCCTGGCCAAGGGAAAATCCCGGTGGGGATGATACCCACAAGCATGTACTAAAGTATAATGTCCCTGTAAGGAGACCTAGCCCTGTTAGGAGCTGAATATTACACAGTACATTTCCCTGTTAGAGGAATAACAACCCTGTTAAAGGTTCACAACAGCCTGTTAGGGGCCAATGAGCTTACAGCTCTTACAATGTAATTCTGTTACAAAAGGTTCTCAGTCATGAACAAAACAAGCATCACAAATGCTTTGATAGTTCCTTTATAGCTCTGCCATTTGCATGTCTGCTCTGCATGTACTTCACTTTTCTCTCCTTTTATCTTTACCAAAAAGATCTTACATATATACCTTTTAACTTTACAAAGTCGGCTCTCAATAAGAATATTACAAACAGTACTAAGTTGGCCTTCAATACAAAATACATTTAATATAGTAAATATCAAATGCATAGTTGGCGCTCTTGCATAGTCAAAGTATAGACTATCAATAACAAAAATACAACTTCGATTTCCTGGAGTCCAGGTCATACTCCCTTATTCTTCGCTGCTGTCCAACTGCTCTGTGTCAATGTTCTCTGCAGTCTGTCAGTCTTCAAATCCTTATAACTTATCATAAACGTAACCAAATCTAAATCGATCTTAGGTGTATGTCAGAAATACTCCATATTGTCTTCCACTAAGCTTGCATGCCTTAATTCATTGATCTCTGTCTTTGATATCCAAAACAATACTGTACTTCTGTTTCTGTACTTAGTCGATTTTGGACATACCAAAACTTATCTTCAAAACAATCGATCTTAAACCTAGATGTGTTGCCATAAATGACAACCAAAAAGTGAATCACATTACCCAAATTAATCACTTGCCAACATCTTCTTGTCCAGGAGCCTCAATCTTTGTGTGCTCAAAACTTCTTGAAACATTTATCCAACAGAGATTGATAAAATGCTGCAAGATTATCTATCAGCCCATCTACTGAAGAGGATCCGTTCTGATCAAGCACCCGAACAGAATGATATTTAGCTTCATCGATGAAGTTGCTAAAGGCATTTATAGATTTGGGTTGATTGGCTGTCCGTGCTAGTTGTTATGCACTAAAATAGAATTCATCATCATATGTTGCTTCTCTCTTAACGGGTAATGGTGGGTGCACATAATCACCAGAAGTATCATTCCCTGTCTTTAGTTGATGGAGATACATAAGACTTCCTTTGCAAAGTTATATTAGCAGAAGATGTCACATCTCCACCTTCATAATACCTTAGATAGTAAAATTCTCCTTGTAAGAAAGACCACCTGTAGTAAAAGCTCCAAGATCTTAAGCCAATCTGCCTAGCTCATTGTCTGGCGACCAAATTGATTTATATAAAAGCCACAAATTTCAGAGTGGCATCTTTTGTTTGTGATAGTATGAGTCCTCTCTCACTTGGTGCTTCTTGTATAAACTGTTTTTTCCACATTCAATATATTAACCTTTCTTATTAATGCCTGTGCTTTGTCAACTTTTCCTTCCTCTCCAAGATTTAGCAGCATAATTTCTATGTGAGATGAAACATTTAAACCTTGTAAAGGCCACTCATCTTATAGGTGTGAGTCATGTTTATGATGACAAACTTTGTGTGAAAAGTGACTGATTTGTATGCTATGCAGGCTTTAAAATAGAGCACCTCACAGCCCATGGTAATAATGAAGATGTTTGCACAGAGGATGAATTCAGAATTTGCACTTGGGGGAGGCACATTAGGTAATAAAGGTTGCACAATATTTTGTGAAGCATTTCCCAAGTTTGACATTGAACATGGAGTTCACTTCAGCAACATAGCCACATCATCAAACTTCAGCGTACATCTCTTCTCATCAGATGTCGAGTTGCTCACAGCCATGACAACTCCTTCCTAACAATTCGATAGAGAACACAATAGCAAGATGGCCTTGATTTCATCATCCAAATTTGTAATCACAGAAATTTATTGACTGATCAAGTTATTAAATTCATTTAAATGATTTGATATCTTAACATGTGTGTTCATCTTCAAATTGTACAATTTCTTTCTCAAGAAAACTTTGTTAGATGCAGAGAACATCTCATACATTCCTGACAATTCACCCCATAATCCTTTTGCTGTTTTCTCTGTTGCAACATTTAACAGAACATTACTAGATAGTGAGAGAATAATAGTTGCCACTGCTTTCTTGTCCAGTTTTTCCCAAACTTCATTGGACATTGCAGCTTGCTTCTTTGCTTTACCTTCCAGCAAGAGTGAGAGATCTCTGAATTGACAGAACTTATAGTTGCAGCTCTGATACCAATTGTTAAGATATTGAAAGCAATTTGAAGTTTAATTTAACACCAATCAACAATTAGAAAAACAGAGATAATAAGCTTTGACACAACAATTATATACCTACACATAGATTTATGTGGTTCACCAATTTATGGACACATCCATGGGAAAAGCTCGGCATTCATATTATATTTATCAGTGGCAGAATTCATAAGTTTTTATTATTCATGCAATGTTCTTTCTTTATAGACAAAATCTTCAACAGATGAAGGGACAAAGAGCAAGGAAGATGAAAAGTTTTTTTGTATTATGTGATGGGTTTCACAACCAACACTTTTTTCATGCTTAAATATGTGCTATTTTGATTTTGCGATTTTTATAGCCTTGTCTGATAAGTCTCAGGAATTGGTTTCAATTTACAGGGTAAAACTTCCATCTGGAGCTAAGAAGATTGTGCCAAGTAGTTGCAGAGCCATGATTGGGCAGGTTGCTGGTGGTGGAAGGACAGAAAAGCCAATGCTCAAAGCTGGCAATGCTTACCACAAGTATAGAGTAAAAAGAAACTGTTGGCCCAAGGTTCGTGGTGTGGCCATGAACCCTGTTGAGCATCCACATGGTGGTGGAAACCACCAACACATTGGGCATGCCAGTACTGTACGCCGTGATGCTCCCCCAGGACAAAAAGTTGGTCTCATTGCTGCTAGGAGAACTGGTCGTCTGCGTGGACAGGCTGCAACAGCAGCTGCAAAGACAGACAAGGCTTAGTACAGACTATGTGGACCGGGCAACTCAGTCAGAATAGAACAATTATAGAATCACTGATTTAATGTCTTTTCTTTTATTTTCTTTATTAGTTTGCTTTATGTCATCAACTCATGTGGACCAGCTTGTAAACCATGTTTCCCATTATTGTTTCTTATTATTAGTGGTTTATTGTTGATTCAAAAATTTTGGGTTAGACTTCAAACTCGGTTGTAATCCTCATTTACTTTTATCGTTTGAGGCTATTTTTTGTGCTGTCGTAGTTGACTTTGTTATTTTATATTCTTCTTTGAAAGACTGTTTTTAGTTTTCAGATCATGGAAATGGTAAATTGGTATCAGAAACTGTAAGCTCTTTATTTTTTAAGGAGTAATAATTTCAAGGAGTTGTTTAATGTATCAAAGAATTTGGCATTTGGAATGTCTGCAAATATACATAAAAGATGAGAACATGATGTAAAGGGTTGGGAATGTGCTTTCCTGTAAAGCTATTCTTCATATAAACCCCTTATCAAGTGTCAAAGATCCTGTCCCCATCCACAATCATGGAGGTCCTGGTGGTCGAGTGTTTAAAGCCCACTTTCTATGATGGATGATGATGTCAGTTTATAGGCGTGCTATTTGGGAATATCAAGTTTAGATTAACACTGTCAGTTGATGTTTTCTAATTGTTGTGAATAAAATATACAAGTGACTCAAATGTGGGTACTCTTTAATGTTTTTAAATTCAGCAACAGTTAAAATCTAGCATTCTCTTCTGTTCATATTGATTTTCATTCAATATGTTGGTATTGATTGAACCTGACAAACCTCACCACAATGCGTTGTCAGTACTTACAAATTTGAGTAAGGCTTTAAGAACACCTGAGGCACTATAAAGACAACAAGAGAGTCAGGAAAAAGAAACCCCTCAAGGACTTCTGAAGAGGATATTGAGCAAGCAGCTGAATCTATAAGCATGTTTTCAAGAGGGTTTAATTCATGGTCTTTGTCTTTGTATTTTATCTCTCTTGTTTCTTCTTCAAGACCCCCTATGCATAATGTATGGGTATGATGCATAATACTTGGAATTTTGATCGGTTGATTTGTTAATGTCTCTTCCATTTGGTAGTAAGTAGGAATGTATGTAGATGTTCTATTGCTTTCAATGTATGCATAATTAGTAATGTAGTAGGCATGTATAATGATGATAAAGATTCCTTTAAGACAATCATTAAGCTGCACAATTATGGAAGGGGGATATGGTTCATGCAAGGAATGCAGGTAGCATAAGGTCCATTTAAACTGTGGTGACACGAGAGGGATTAGGAAGCTGAATGACAGGTGTTATTCTGTGCTCCTAACTTGTTGTGTGGACCTGAGGCGCCTTGTGTGATCCCCCATGGTACTTCATGATGCGGATGGGTTATTGGCAAAGATCTTAAGAGAATCCTACTTGTAGTCCTGTACACTATCAATTACAGTGATGTTTAGGATTATTTTTATAACATTGTGGAATTGCATATATTTGTTCATCTTTTATAATAATGACTATAACCTGTTTGCAGGCTCTAATTCCAGATATAAATTGACAATCTGCTTAATTAACAATAATTTATACCTTATTTGAAATTCCAGGGCAACTTAGAGTTAAGTCCTATTAGGGGACAATATACAGTAAAATCAATTGTAGCACATATCTACTGTACATGTATCCAGAGGCCTGTACTTGCTTCTGCTTGTTTTTTTGATCCTTTACCAAGGTAAGAACAGAGCTCAACTACCTTGTTTGGACTGTAAGCCACAACCAGAAGTAGGATAAAGAGTACAATTTATAATCTTTCTCTTACTGTGCATCTGAGAAAACGCTCATTTGTTAGTGTGAAGGGAAGTGCATGAATGCTGTAACTCTGGGCTTGGCACGTGTTTATCATATTTCTGTTATATGCATCCTAAATAAAAGTCTTGCCCTTCTTGGCAGAATATTATAAGCTCTTTCCCAGTCAGAAAAAAAATGATTGTCTAAATCAATCAGAAATTTCTTTTTAACAGTATCAGTATTCTTCTTGAAAAGTGTTCATTGTTTAGCATTGGGCTAATATTTTTTGTCATTATACAACCTCCTGCTTGACAAATTTGGCTAACCTAAACGCTAGATAAAGTTGACTCATCAAAGTTACTGGTTTGGGACTGTATCTGTACTGACTAAAGAGGTTCTATTGTAAATTCATGAATGTCTGTTTGGGCAGAGACTGCAACCCTTGACTGTGAATTCTGTTGAGTAAGTAGAAAATCTTGGCCTATAGGCTGAAATTATCTGTGCCAGAATGTAGGAACTACCTCTACTATGAGTTATGATAGCTAATATACTGTGTTCTATTTGCTTTGGAATTTCCAAAAAATGGTAGGATAAAAAATTGGCTGACAAGATTTTGGAGGAAAGTTTATTGGTTTTATCTGCTTGTTTGGAATAACTTGAACGTTTGCCTGCATGGAGTCACATATGAAAACATCTGTTTAGTAGGATACAATCTTTCTTCACTGGTCAGCAGATAAGTCATTTCATGACCAGTTAAACAGTATTCAAGCTCAAATTTTTCTTTCCAACCCAAAAACAATTTTTGCTCTTAAATTGTGAGATCTTCTTGTTTTCATCATGTGCACTTAGCAATACACACAGACTTTTTAAGCTTAAATCAAGAAGCAGCTGTGGAAGAGCTCCTTCATGCATTTGGCTGAAGTTTTGCTTGTTTGCCTGCTTGGATTCGCATATGAAAACATCTGTGTTAGTAGAATACAATCGTTCTTCATTGGTTCATTGGTCGGTAAGTAATTCATTAGAGAGACAAGTTCACATGAGCCCACAACTCTAGTATAATATGAACACTCAGTCTTTAACTTCAGGTTTGGCACAGTTTATTGTATCTTATAAAACCACTCTAACATAAAGTAAGACATCGAAAGAAACTTAAAAGTATAGCATCATGAAGAACTCACCAGAGCTAGAAGATAAAGCTGGTAACCAAGCAAGATCATAAGTACTTTTAGGATGCTCCCCATCACTGTTACCAAACCTTGAGGAAATCTGAATCATTAGGAAATAGTTAATAATCAAGCTAGAATTGGACAGAATAAAGAAAACCACTGTCTTGATATGCTTAACATAAATATTAAGAACAAAATGAAACTGTGGTTTTGAAGGTTCATTTTACAATTAATGTTGAGAAACATCTGACCTCTGTCAAAACATCAATTTCTGCAATAGATATACAATTTTGAGGTTTTTTTTTTGTTCTTTGCAAAATGTAGAATCAAGTCAAAGGAAAAATTACTTCCAAATCATACTTTCTTTCTTTGCATCTGATATATAAATGCAGGTGCAACATCCTTTAGCACTTGGTAGCTTAACTGAGATGACGTCTAAATCAAAAGGGAAACAAATTGTAGTGTCTGTAGGACTTTCATGAGTAACCAGGTAATAATAATTGTTTCAATGGTTACATTAATGGAACATATATTTTAGCTTGAAGCTAAACATGGTCTATTTTCAGCTTCTCTCCTTTGATATAATATTTGTTGTCATGCTCAGATGTGTGATGTAGTTAAAAAAGTGGTAAAACTTTTTCCAACTGGTATAATCAGTGGAAGGTGTCTGGAAAAGGTGTGGATTGATTTTTGGTGTTTGGAAAAGGTGTCTTGTCTTGTTCTTGGATGCCTTATTTAGTTAGATCTAGAGAGTTGCCTTTCCCTCTGTCATGAAAGATTATGTGCAAACAACTCAAGTGGCACAAAGTTATTAAGGAGTAATAAATTGCAGAAGTACTTTTGGCAATGTTCAAATGTAATTGCAATGGGTTCCTAACAGTATGCTGCTTTTGTTTAACTATTTTTCCCAGGTCGTTAAATTTGTCAAGTTGGAAGAACTATACTATGTTGGTAGCCATGGAATGGACATTAAAGGGCCAAAACCAAGTCCAAAAGGCTCCAAAGCCAATGGCAAGGCAATTGACAAAATGGTGAGTGCAACATGAGGCATTTTGTGGAGTGACATGGATTTCTTTAAGCATAGAGAAGAAAATAAACTGCTCCATTTTTAATGAACTAATGGAGCTATGATACCAAATGCTGGAGCTTTATTAAACGCCAAGCCAATATAATTCGTAATAAGTAACATCAGGCTAAAATTCTTTTAGGAAGTCATTATTCACCTTGATTCTTTTTCTGACAGAGCAACAATGGTATACTTGAGCGACAATGGTATACTGTACCAACCCGCGAGTGAATATTTACCAATGATGGACAAGTTATGATTTAACTTTATTATTTTTTGTTTTATAGAAACTGCTCTATATCATTTGTAGAGAGGTAGAATGAAATGATTTCTGTTAGCATGTCAAATTTTGGTTTCATTACCAAGATTTATCTTGCTCTTTTTTACTTTAACCTTTTAGTGGAAGATGTTTAACTATAACTTATAAGCTTGAACCAAACTCGAGAAATAGAGATCCCTTCTACCCTGCATACATTGCACAAAATCATAAGTTTCATGGGACTATTTATATTGTAATACAAATTGTAGCAGATGCTTCAAATGTTCACTATAATTTAGATGCATATTGTTTTAAAAGCATTTAGATGAAATTTCTAAATTTTTAAGAACGTGTTGTTGTTAATGCTTTTATTTAATCTTACTACCTTTTAGCAATGTCTCTATACTTCTAGGATTTCATCATGTTGGTATCGAATTGGTAAGCAAAGGCAAGGTGCGGAAACGTTTTCCTATATATGAAAATCTTAGAGGAGTATGACACAGTTGGTTTTGAAAACAATTACAGGTGCTTAGATGCACATTCACTCGATGCAAATAGAGTTAAGAAACCAGAATAAACAGTCATAGGTTAGACACAGACTTACCGTGGGAAAACCCTTACGAGAAAAAATTGACCACTAAAGTTATGATCTCTTGTATTTCAGTAAATATAATTTACATACAAGTTTGTAGGGCATACCCAGATGCTTTTACAACACTGTCCACTCAATCGAAGGATTCAACATAACTCTTATGTAACCTCCAAAGTAACCAATCCTCCACAACCTTTCGTTGTTCATCCTTCTCATTACTTTACAATCAGACAATTTATATCAAACAACTCTCTGAAACTTGAGTCGGTTCAACTGCCCACATATCCATTCAACTTCCATTACCAAATTTGAAACAGTTTCCAACAGTTACGATAATGTATTCCACATTCATAAGATAACAACATTTAACATTGTAAAAATATCCAACCACTCTGTCAGATAACGTTGGTGCCTTTCTGGTCTTTAGTTGACTGAGCAACATACTTCATCGCCATATCGCAACTTCCAAAATCTGTCCTTGTGAAACAACGAAATCACCATTTCGTAAGCCCCAAAATCTGTCCTTGCAAAATAACAAAATTACCATTTTGCAGGCTCCAATTCCGCCTTCTGCGAAACAACGAAAATGTGTTTTCACTGCTTGATAATTCAAATTGCTGATAAGTGCGACATACTGGGAACATTCACTAGTATGAGACACCATTTTACAAAAACTTGTGACAGTTGTTGTACAAGCGGCGATGTTTTCGTCGCTAGATGGATGAAGTTTTTGTCGATTTTTTGACGAACACCAGTTCCATTTTCCATGGCGCTCTTTGACGATGCTGGGTCGTGGTTTGGACGTATAAAAGTTGGTCGTGAAAGTGACGAAAATTTAGCAATGAAATTTATTTAAATGTTCGTCGGTAATTCGACAATAGTTTGTCGATATGTCAACAAACATTCGTCGGAAATTTGGAGTCAAATACAATAGTGATATAATCCAAAAGAAAGAACATTAAAGGTTGGAATTATAAGTAAACAGGAAAATGATCTGGATCCTTTCTTGCTCTGCCAACACCCATGCAATACTCTGCCTCCAGAATGAACCTGTAAATTTTACCAAATTTTAGCAGCAAATACAAGTTAGAGAACAAGCATACAATTTATGAAAAATCATTGAATATTAGACTTTTTTGGAGGAAGGAATTCCTCCAATTTGTCCAAAACCCAAAATTTACAAGTTTCAATCGAGAAGAACTTTCGATAGAAAGTCTTAAAAACTTTTGATCAAAAGATCCATACTTTCGATTGAAAGTACCCTACTTGGTTACTTTCGATCGAAGTTTTAAAAAAAAAATTAAATTGCAAAAAAGAAGGTTTCAATCGAAAGTGTATACGATGTCACTTTCGATCGAAAGTAATGAATTGGGGTTTTTAACCCCATTTCTAACCCCATCATCGCTTTCTTTTGGACGATGGGGTTTCCTCTGAAATGAAAGTGCTGCAGCGGAAAGCGACTTTCGAACATCGTTTTCCAGGTTTTTTTTCAATATTTTTTCATGTATATATGTCAATTTTTATATTAAATAATATTTTTTTCATATATATATATATATATATAACATGATACATGAAATATATATCATACACACATGATATCATGTATGTGTGTTTTTGGCATGACTTTACTGACCTGTCTCAGTTTGCCTGGTGGTTTTCAGTTTCCTATCTCACCGAGTGGGTTTTCTTTGTTGGTTCTTTGGGGCCGACATCTACATTTAATTTTAGTCGCATAGTTAATGTTGGATCTATCTTTGGGGAACATGTGGACCTATTTTGGGGTCGTTGCTCTTTCCTATGTTGGATCTTTGAGTCCGACCTCTTTCGGTGGTTGTTGTATAGTTATATTGTTATGTTCTCAGTGTAGAGCATCATTAGAGACAGTTAGGATAATGTTAAGTTAGTAACAATTTGGAGATCTAGGGTTTTTGGATCTTGCATGTATGATGACTCTTCTGTAATACATTTCTGATTGTATTGGCCATAACCGGGAAGGCCTTACAACGCGAAATGTATGAATTTTGATGAAGTAAATAATATATCTGCATTCCCTTCTTCCTTCTCTGTGTTGTAAGCTTCCGAGTTGTGTTCTGCAAGTTGGTTTGGTAGCTGGGAGTGCCTTTGGCTCTGGTTATCTAACCCTCCTTGCGTTAGGTGGTATCAGAGCGAAGGTTAGATCATAAGTTTCTCTTGTAAATCCTAGTTGGTTATTGTTGTGGGGTAGCAAAAGTTTCTCTTGTAAATGTAGATCATAAGTTTCTCTTGTAAATCCTAGTTGGTTATCAGTTTGCCCTAAAATTTGAAGAGAAATTGAACAGAAGACATGAACAAAGGCAAAGAGGCAGAGGTGGTAGATTCTCTCGAGGAAGCGGTAGATCTAATGGAGACAATGACAGATCTGATAAAGACAAAACATATTAGGACAAGAGTAAGACCACGTGTGGTGCAGTGCACCCATGGTTGTCTCTGTTTTGATCCTAGGGGATCTTGTTTGTCATAAAGGGATTGATCTTAGAAGATCATCCTATTTTTGTTTTGGGATCCATGTGTGTATGGTCAAGGATCTCTTAGGCAACCTTATGAGCCTAGAGATACCTTAGTCCATTTGGATCACCTAGTTAGGCTTATGTCTCTTTAAGCATGTTTTTTTGTTTTAGAGTCCTTAGTGGTAAATTCCTTGGATTCATGTTATTCTTAGCATGTTATGTCATTTAGATAGTTTTGGATCCATTCCTAAGGTCATCGAGTACAAAAAGACAAGTTTTGCCAAATGTTGCAAAAGTTGTAAAAAAGTTGCTCATGCAACTTCCAAAAGTTGCTCGAGAGTTGCAAGATGGTAGCCCAACAGTCATAGGGCATTTTTGATCGATCCAACTTCACATTTAATTTGTTCTTAAGTGCTTGCTTCGAACCAACATGGTTAGAAGTTCTAAGATGTAATTTTGATGCATGAGAAATGGAATATGAAGCGGTTTTGTGAGCATTTCTGAGTGGTACGGCCGTGTAAGGTGTGTTTGGAAAACCAAGTTGATGCCTTGAATGTCTTTGGTGTTATTGTCACTCTATAATTGATTTGGAGTCATTTAGTTTTGATTTGATAAGTTTTATTTGAAGTTTCCAAAAAGCAGTCCAGGAAAGAGTCTGTTTGGAGCACAATTCACAAATGGAGTCCTAACTTGCATTCTAACCGGTGGATTTCTCTAAGATCCTGGAAAATGCAAGTTAGGATAGCATAGTTAATGATTCTGCAAGCTTAGGAAATGGCTCGAAGGGCAAGGTCCTCATGCATCAAGCCCTAGGCTGAATATCTCAATGGATTCAGCCTAGAATGAAGGAGAAGGAAGTATTGTGTATGATAAAGAGGTTGGTTGAGTGAACTAGGAGTGGATTTGAGTTGTAGGGAGTTATTTGAAGACATCTGAAGCACTATTTCAATCCCATGCACCCAATTTCTAGTACTTGCCTTGAAATCCAAGCCTAATTAGGCCAATTAGGTCTGCGAACTTGGTGAGAGTTAGGGGTTGCTGGAGTGGAGTTGAACTTCAAGGCTTTGGGGTCTGACATAACTTCATAAAGGGTATCTAAATATACCCTTAGTTTTCTAAAAGGTGATAACGAGGGAAAGTTAAGTTGGAAAAACCTCCTGGAGAGTACTACAAGAGATTCTAGGACAATCCTAGATAGATACTGTACGAAAGTTAGAGGACTGAACCAAAGGGTGATTCTTGGTTCTTAGGACATAAGGAAGGTGTCCCAATAGCTAGTTTGAGTTGGTGAAGTCACTGGTGAAGACTTCTAGGTTGAGGCCTAAAATAGGGCTAGTGTCCCTAAAGCTCAAAAGTGTAAGAAATTGAATTGGATTGTATCCAATTGGGAAAGGTTGGAATTTGGTTCTACCACCTTGGATAGGTCAAAGAAATTGTGTGGGAAAGGATCTAGGATCCTAGGAGAACCCAAATTGACTCGGGTGACTTATTGAAGACAAAAGAGGAACACTACACTTCTTGCTGTCTCCTTTGCATTAGGTGGTATCAAAGCTTAGAAAAGCTCCTGGGAATAAGAATGGCAGAGAAGACTAATGATACTGAGGTAGAGATCTCTATGAGGGTCACTAACATGGAGCTAACCAAGATTGTGAGGGAGCAAGCAACTAAGAATAAGAAGATGAAAGTAGAAATAGAGAAGTTGAAGAAATCTTAGACAAGTAGGACTAATGGGGATGACTCAGAGTCAGACCAAGAAGAAGAAGAAGAAGAGGAGAGTGATGAAGAAAAGATAAAGGTACCAGAAGAGCAAAGAATCTTAGAAGCT
This sequence comes from Thuja plicata, assembly GCA_018584345.1. Classification (NCBI taxonomy): domain Eukaryota; kingdom Viridiplantae; phylum Streptophyta; class Pinopsida; order Cupressales; family Cupressaceae; genus Thuja; species Thuja plicata. The sequence goes on along the minus strand of MU226053.1, from coordinate 44,512 downwards.
TTGGAGAGAGTGGGTAGGAGAGATAACAAACCAGACCTACCAATGTTTATGGGTAAGATGGACCCTGAGGAACGCATGGATTGGGTGGAGGCCCTAGAAAACTATTTTGAATGTGAGGATATCCCTATCTCACAAAGAACAAAGATTGCCAAGTCCAAAATGAAAGGACCTACACTAAGTTGGTGGAACCTCCTACAAAGGGAGAGGGTATAGAAAGAAAGGGACCCTATAACCAAATGGAAGAAGATGTTAAGGGAAATAAGGAAGCAATTTATTTCTGAAGACTATGAAGTAACTCTGCACAAGAAGTTACAAAATTTGAAGCAAAAGGATCTTGATGTGGGATTTTACACTGATGAATTCCACAAGATCTCCATAAAGGCAAAGGCCCCTGAAAGTGAGAAACAAAAACTTGCTAGATACATGAATGGGCTCAAGTACAGTATCCAGGATGAACTAAGTTTGTTTTGTCCACAGTCTGTACACCAATGCTATCATATGACTATGAAGATTGAATAAAAAAAAAGAAGGAGAGGAGAACATAATAGTAGAGGAAGAGGAAATGGTTTCAGAGGTAGGGGAAGGTTTCAAGGAAGAGGATCATCTCCAAGACCACAGGGAGAATCCAATCACCAAGAATATGACAGAGAGCAGAATAATAGAGGTAATTTTAGAGGGGGTAGAGGCAATAGTAGAGGAAGGTCAGGAGGTAGAAGCAACTCCACATTCACTGGAAAGTGTTTTTCCTGCAATCAGGTTGGTCACCAATCTTTTAGATGTCCAAATTACAAGGATGGTACATTAGGAGGAGATAGAAGAGTCCAACTCACTCAAGATGAGGACGGTCAAAGCATGACCTCCTACCACACCAATACATCTAGACCTGCAGAACCAGAGCAAGGAGAATGCATAATGTTCAATAGGACACTCCTAAAGATGCCAACTCCCAAGGAGCCCCCACAAAGGAAGAGTCTATTCAGAACTCATTGCAAGGTACTTGGTAAGATTTGCAAAGTTATTGTTGATTCTGGTTCTACAGATAATTTAGTTTCTAATGCAATGATAGATAAGATTGGTTTGAAGAAAATACCCCACCCAAGCCCCTATAAAGTATCTTGGCTTAATAATGATCAACAAGCTTTGGTAGATGAACAATGTTGGGTAGAATTCCAAGTAGGAGAATATAAATATAAAGTTTTGTGTGAGTTTGTGGACATGGATGCATGTCATCTTATCCTAGGAAGACCTTGGCAATATGATGTTGATGCCCAACATGGGGGGAAGAAAAATGTGTATACTTTGACTAAGAATGGGATTAGTTACACTATGACAGCTCTCCCTGATTCTGAGAAAGACAAAGCCTTAACAAACAATGTTACCTTAGTGGGAGAGAAGGAATTTTTGAAAGTCCTTAAGGAGAGAGGCAGACCTTGTTTTTCCATCATAGTAAAGCCCAAGGCAAAGCCTAAGAAGACAACAAAAGGTCAAGAACCTCAGAGAAGTGTTGGCCCCAAGAAAGTAGCAGATTTGTTGAACAAATACAAAGGGATAGTTGCAGACAAGAGTACTGATATTTTACCACTACAAAGGGATATTAGCCACTGTATAGACCTCATACCTGGTTCCACATTGCCAAATAAGGCTTCTTACAAACTGACCTCTGACCAAAATGCAGAAGTTGCAAGACAAATTCAAGAGTTGATGGGAAGAGCATAAGCCCTTGTGCAGTCCCTGCAGTCCTAGCACCTAAGAAAGAGGGTACATGGAGGCTATGTAATGACTCTAGAGCCATCAATAGGATAACCATCAGATATAGGTTTCCTATGCCAAGGATAGAAGATCTCATGGTCTTCCTAGGAGGGGCAAAATTTTACTCAAAAATTGATCTAAAGAGTGGGTATCATAAAATTAGGATCAGAGAAGGGGATGAGTGGAAGACAACTTTCAAAACCAATGAGGGGTTGTTTGAATGGGTAGTGATGCCCTTTGGCCTCTCTAATGCTCCTAGTACTTTTTTGAGATTAATGAATGAGGTCCTTAAACCTTTCATAAACCACTTTGTAGTTGTTTATTTAGATGATATATTGATCTTTAGCAAAGATAAAGAAGAGCATTTGTGTTAGGATTAACTAGACATAAATCTAACAATTACTTATAGAAATATAACCAATATAAGAAAATATAAGACCAAAATAGAAGAGAATACAATACACAAAGATTTAACGTGGCTCACCCAATCCTTGTGCTACGTCCACTAAACAACAAGTCCATCTTTCTATTATCCAGTGATTACAATCTAATTGAAATACACAATCCCTTACATCTCAATACCGCCGTAAGAAGAAAAAACATTACATTACATGAAACCCTAACCCTAAGTAGATTTATACAATCTTTATGCCACTTTAGGGTTACAACATGTCGAACTGCAAATTAAGGCATTGCAGAAAGTGCAAAACACTTTCCTGGATAATACTTTCCTGATCAATCACCACAATATAACAATCTCCCACTTGGGGACTGATCAGACTCCACATAAACCAATAATTCTCCCACTTGGAGATTGATCCTATAGCTAAACTGCTACCCTGTGAAGCTCCCACTGGATCCAACCTTCCTGTACTTTGTTGTTTTGTTAGTCTATTCAATCTAGAAGACCAACCGAAGCTGAACAAGAATTCAGCTTCTCCCTCGTCACAACCTTTGTAAACATATCCGTTGGATTATCATCTGCATGTATCTTTTCCAGCTTTAACTGCCCATCATCCAAAACTGACCGAATGAAATGATACCGCAACTGTATGTGCTTTGTCTTTGAGTGTAAAGGAGAATTCTTTGCAAGATGAATGACACTCTGACTGTCCAAATATAGATAGTTATCTGCCTGTGGATGTCCCAATTCTTCCATGAAGAATTGAAGCCATATCATCTCCTTGGCTGCCTCTATAGAAGCAACATACTCTGCCTCTGTAGGGGATAAAGCATTCACCTTTTGTAACCAAGAAATCCAACTGACTGCTGTCCCACCAACAGTAAATACATAACCTGTAGTACTCCGCCTGGTATCTATATCTCCTACCAAATCTAAGTCAACATAGCCTTGAACAATAGTAGTAGAGCCCCGAAAGTGTAAACACTTATTGGATGTACCTCTCAAATATCTAAGAATCCATTTGACTGCATTCCAATGCTCAATCCCCGGGTGACTCATATACCTACTAACGACTCCCACTGCACGTGCAATGTCTGGCCTAGCACATACCATAGCATACATTAATCTCCCTACATCGGAAGCATAAGGTATCTTGGACATTTTAGCCTCTTCTTTTGGTGTCTTTGGACACATCTCCTTAGTCAATTTCAAATGACTAGGCAAAGGTGTAGTGACAACTTTGGCATCCTTCATGGAGAATCTCTGCAACACCTTTTCAACATAATCAGCCAAAGATAGTGTTAATTTTCTGTTCTTCCTATCTCTATAAATTTTCATGCCAAGGATTTGTTTTGCTGTCCCCAAATCCTTCATAGCAAAAGATTTTGCTAACTGTTGTTTCAACCCCTTAATATGATCCATGTTAGACCCAGCTACAAGCATATCATCAACATATAAACATAGAATAATGTAGCTGTCCTCATTTAACCTCTTGAAATAAACACAATGGTCAGAATTACATCGAGTGTATCCATTCTCATTCATAAAAGTATCAAACTTAATATACCATTGCCGAGGT
>MU226053.1:12260-37790 GCA_018584345.1 Thuja plicata | reverse complement strand
TTAGGTTGGGGTTTAGGGGAATATTAATAAATGAAATAAACTTATTTAATTCATTTAGAAATATAGGAATTAATTATTTAAACAATTTAATTGCTTTTTAATAATTAGAGGACTATAGCCATTTTAACTAAATTAAATAGGCTAGGGAAATGGGTTGATTGCAAGTGGGTATTTGATTTAGGGATTTATTTAATTCCTTTATAATTAAATACTATAGCCATGTTTGATTTTGATTTGATTTGATTGGTCGAAATTGATTTGAATTGTATGGCTATAATAGTTAATATAAATCAGTGATAAAAATCACCTAGGACATTAAATTGATTAAAAGAATTATGCCAAGTAGTAACAGGGTCATTTGGACATAAATCAAGGGTATGATCACACTTAGGACAAATAGGGTCCATAGTTGCGACAGACCAAATTCAGGTGGTTACACTTTCTTCTCATATTGTCGCAACAGATCTTTGTACAATATTTTCTCATTGAATATGACATTCCTGCTTCTTACAATTTTACAATTTTCAAAATCGAAAAGTGTATAGCCAAATTCATCAATACAATATCCATCAAATGCACATTTCTTTGATTTTTCTTCCATCTTGGTTCTATTTTCAAAATCTATATGTGCAAATGCTTCACAACCAAAGGTTCTTAGAAAAGAACAACTTACCTTCTTACCAGTCCATGCTTCCTCTGGAATACCACAACCCAAAGGAGTAGAGGGACCTCTATTAATTAAATAAACAACAGTATTTACAACCTCTTCCCACTTGTTTAAGGGGAGCCCAACATAAAATCACATAGTCCTTGCACACTCCATTATTGTCCTGTTCATGTGTTCAACCACTCCATTTTCTTGTGGAGTTCTTGGAACCATTTTATGCCTACGAATACCATTAGAGGAACAATAATCTTCAAATCCTTTTCTACAATACTCACCACCATTATCAGATCTGAGACATTTTAATATTTTACCAGTCTCATTTTCAACCAAGCTTTTCCATTTTTTAAAAGTTTCAAATACTTCTGATTTCTGCCTAAGGAAATAAATCTAGACTTTCCTAGTTGCATCATCAATGAAAGTAACATAATACAAAGAGCCACCAAGGGAAGAAACATGAGCCGGACCCCATACATTTGTATGCTCAAGCTCTAATTTATCATTTTTCTTTTCCTTCCCACCCTTCAAGAAACTGACTCTCTTTTGTTTCCCATTAACATAACTTTCACAGAAATCCAAATTTACACATTTCAGACCTGGTAAAACTTTCTTTGAATGAAGTAATTTCATACCTTTCTCACTCATGTACCCAAGTCTGTTGTGCCATAGTGATGTTTCGGTTTCCACAACAACTCTTTCATTTTCTTCCCGCTCAACTGTAGCAACTGTTCCTGAACATTCACTTTTATCTATAACATTTAAAGTAGAAGGAACAACATTACCCGTACAAAGATATAAGGTGCCTACTTTCACACCTTTTGCTACTACTAAGGAACCTTTTGAAACCTTCTATTTTTTATCATTAAAAGTAACTGTGCAACCTTCATCACCTAGTTGCCCTGCTGAAATTAAATTTTTACTCAGACTTGGAACATGTCTTACCTCTTGCAGTAGCCAATGATTCCCATTTTGTAACTTAATCTTAATTCTTCCCTTCCCAACAATTTGACAGGGTTTATTATCTCCCAAATAAACTTGCCCAAAATCACCTTGGGCATAATCAATAAAATAACTCCTATGGGGTATAGCATGAAAGGAAGCCCCTGAATCTAGAACCCATGAATCATCAACATTATCAAGGGAAAGAATCAAAACATCATCTCCAGATTTAGTGCTTACCACATTTGCATCCTTATTGCCTTCATGTTTGTCTCCTTCTTTATTCTTCTGAGACCATCAATCTTTCTTCTTGTGACCCAATTTTTCACAGTACCAGCAGTCACTAGGTCCTCTTGATTGAGACCTCTTTCCGTTTGACTTCCCTCATGATTTCCCATGATTTCCAGAGTTGTTTCCTCTATCTCTTGTTCTGCCTCTGCTTTCTGCATTCAAGACACTACCTGATGTAGCTCCACCTGAGCTTTTTTTACAAATTTCCTCACTCAGAATAACACCAAGAACATCATCAAATTTTAGGGTGTTCGTATTAGAAACAGAGTTACTAACAACCATTATCAAGCCATTCCAGCTTTCTGGCAAAGAACATAGAATCAAAAGAGCCCCGATTTCTTCATCAAAAATTATATTCACAGAGGATAATTGACTAGTAATTGTATTAAAATCATTTAAATAATCAGCCACTGACCCACCTTCTACCATCTTCATATTAAATAAACGCTTCATAAGAAATACCTTTTTCAAAGTAGAAGGCTTTTCATACAACTTTGCTAGGGTGTCCATCAAATCTTTAGTTGTCTTTGCTTTGGTAATATTAAACGCCACCGATTGTGTCAGGCATAAGTGAATGCTACCCAATGCCTTTCTATCCAGAATATCCCAATCCTCCTGGGACATAGTTGCATCTTTCTTGGTCACTCCTCCCAATGGTCGCCATAAATCCTTCTGATAGAGATAGTCCTCCATCTACATTTTCCATAACTGAAAGTTCTGTCCATTAAACTTCTTAACCTTCAATCTACCCTCATCTGCCATTACTCCCACTCAACCGTGAGACTCCCACTCAATCATGAGATCTTCTTGCAGAGGGTAACTGAAGACAACCTCTCTCTGATACCACTTGTTAGGATTAACTAGATAGAAATCTAACAATTACTTACAGAAATATAACCAATATAAGAAAATATAAGACCAAAACAAAACAGAACACAATACGCAAATATTTAACGTGGTTCACCCAATCCCTGGGCTACGTCCACCAAACAACAAGTCCAATCTTTCTATTATCCAGTGATTACACCCTGATTGCAATACACAATCCCTTACATCTCAATACCGTTGTAAGAAGAAAAAACATTACATTACATAAAACCCTAACCCTAAGAGGATTTATACAATCTTTATGCCACTTTAGGGTTACAACATGTTGGCCCACAAATTAAGGCATTGCAGAAAGTGTAAAACACTTTCCTGGATAATACTTTCCTGATCAGTCACCACAATATAACAATTTGGTCCATTTAGATATGGTAATGAAGAGGCTACATGAAGAAAAGTTGAGGACAAATGTGGAAAAATGTGTGTTTATACAAGAGGAATTGATATTTCTTGGCTTTGTCATATCCAAAGGTAATTTGAAAATGGATCCTTCCAAGGTTGAAGCCATACTGAATTGGCCCACTCCAAAATATTTCAGTGAGGTCAAAAGTTTCCATGGGCTAGCTAGCTTCTATAGGAAATTTGTGAAGAATTTTAGTGGTGTGAGTACACCAATGATAGACACTATCAAAGGGGGAAGGAAATGAAATTTTTTATGGACTGATGCTGCAGATAAGTCCTTTGAATATTTGAAGACAAGAGTCTCTCAACAACCCCTGATTTTCACAAGGTGTTCACCATTGAATGTGATGCTAGTAAGAGAGCCATTGGGGGTGTTCTCAGTCAAGAAGGGAGACCTATGGCATTCTTCAGTGAGAAGATTAATGAAGCTAAGAAAAAATATTATACATATGATTTGGAGATGTATGCTATGGTCCAATCACTGAGAAAGTGGAGGCATTACTTATTGCCAAAATAATTTGTTGTATTTACTAACAATCATGCTTTGAGTTTTCTTAATAGGCAAGAGAAATTGAACCATAGACACCTCAAGTGGATGGAGTACTTGCAAGCATTCACTTTCACCATAAAGAATAAAAATGGAGTAGCTAACAAGGTAGCTGATTCTTTGAGCAGAAGGAATTTGGCTATACAAGAAGTGGCCTTGGAAAGTGTAGGTATCTCTGTCCTCAAGGATATGTGCCCAAATGATGCAGATTTCAAAGAAATTTACCAAGTGTGTTTGGAACTAGGAGATATATATCACACTGAATTTGTAGAATATATGATTCAAGAAGGATTGTTGTTTAAAGGGAGTCAATTATGCATCCCTGATTATTCCATCAGGGAGAACATCAAAAAAGAGAAGCATTATGGATGTTTATCAGGCCATTTTGGTCTTGATAAGACACTTGAGCTAGTAAGAAGGTTCTACTTCTGGCCCAAAATGAAGACTGAGATAAGGAGATTTGTGGAGTGTTGTCTAGTTTGTCAAAAATCCAAAGGCACCAGTTCAAATGTAGGATTGTACACACCATTACCCATCCCTAACAAGCCTTGGAATCCATCAACATGGACTTTGTATTGGGTCTTCCAAGGACAAAGGCATGCTATGACAGTGTTTATGTGGTTGTAGACAGATTCTCCAAGATGGCCCACTTCTTACCTTGTAAGACTACACATGATGCCTTAAGTATTGTAGGGCTATTCTTCAAGGAGATTGTGAGACTTCATGGTTTACCACTCACCATTGTTTCAAACAGAGACCCCAAGTTTGTGGGACATTTTTGGCGTACCCTGTGGAAGAAACTTGGAACAAATTTAGCTATGTCATTTTCCTACCATCCTCAATCAGATGGAAAGACTGAAGTCATCAATAGGTCTCTAAGAAACTTGCTAAGATGCCTGCTAAAAGAGTACGGAGTGGTATTGGATTCAATCCTTCCACAAGCAGAGTTCTCTTATAATGACTCTGTCAACAGAAGTTCAAGACTTAGTCCCTTCCAAATTGTTTATGGATCACACCCTAGGGGTGTCTTGGAGCTAAGAAATATTCAGGATTTTGGTCAGATGAGTGCCCAAGCTGAGGATTTTGCAGAGGTAATGAAGAACATTCATCAACAAGTGAAGGACAGACTGCAACAAAGCCCTGAGAAGTATAAAAAAGTAGTAGATGCCAAGAGGAGAGATGTCAAATTTAAATTTGGAGATATGGTTATGGTTCACTTGAAGAAGGAAAGATTACCCAAGGAAAAGTACACCAAGTTGATGATGAAAAAGATAGGGCCTTTCAGAATCTTGAAGAAATGTGGCAATAATGCATACAAAATTGAATTACCTTCCACCATTGGATTATCTCCCATTTTCAATGTAGCTGACCTATATCCATACAAAGGTCATGTCACTGATGTCTCCATTACATGAGCTCAAGATCTTCCATAGGACAAGGAGCTACAAGATTTACCAAAAACACCAACACAAGAGATTGACTGCATATTGGACAAGCGGATATCCAAACAAACTAGGAGATCCACCTTCTATGAATACCTAGTCAAATGGAAACACCATTCCATGGAGGATGCTACTTGGTTAACACCTGAAGATATCAAGAAGACTGGTTTCAATCTAAAAGATCTCCCAACTCAAGGGACTTGAGTTAATTTTGTCTTAGGGAGTATGGTGCAGTGCACCCATGACTGTCTCTATTTTGATCCTAGAGGATCTTTTTTGTCATAAAGGGATTGATCTTAGAAGATAATCCTAGTTTGGTTTTGGGATCCATGTGTGTATGGTTAAGGATCTCTTAGGCAACATTATGATCCTAGAGATACCTTAGTCCATTTGGATCTCCTAGTTAGGCTTATGTCTCTTTAAGCATATTTTGTGTTTTAGAGTCCTTAGTGGTAAATTCCTTGGATTCATGTTATTCTTAGCATGTCATGTCATTTAGATAGTTTTGGATCCATTCCTAAGGTCATCGAGTGCAAAAAGGCAAGTTTTTCCAAATGTTGCAAAAGTTATAAAAACATTGCTCATGCAACTTCCAAAACTTGCTTGAGAGTTGCAAGATGGTAGCCCAACAGTCACATGGAATTTTTTATCAATCCAACTTCACATTTGATGTTTTCTTAAGTGCTTACTTCAAACCAACATGGTTATAAGTTCTGAGATGTAATTTTGATGCATGAGAAATGGAATATGAAGCGGTTTTGTGAGCATTTCTAAGTGGTATGGCCGTGTAACGTGCGAGTTTGGAAAACTAGGTTGATGCCTTGAATTTATTTGGTGTTATTTTCACTCTTTAATTGATTTGGAGTCATTTAGTTTTGATTTTATAAGTTTTATTTGAAGTTTCCAAAAAGCAGTCTAGGAAGGAGTCTGTTTGGAGCACAGTTCACAAATGGAGTCCTAACTTGCATTCTAATAGGTGGATTTATCTAAGATCCTGGAAAATGCAGGTTAGGATAGCATATTTAATGATTTTGCAATCTCAGGAAATGGCTCAAAGGGCAAGGTCCTCATGCATCAATCCCTATGCTGAATATCTCAATGTATTTAACCTAAAATGAAGGAGAAGGAAGTATTGTGTTTGATAAAGAGGTTGTTTGAGTGAACTAGGAGTGGATTTGAGTTTTAGGGAGTTAGTTGAAGACATCTAAAGCCTATTTCAATCTATTGCACCCAATTTCTAGTACTTTCCTTGAAATCCAAGCCTAATTAGGCCAATTAGGTCTGCAAACTTGGTGAGAGTTAGGGGTTGCTGGAGTGGATTTGAACTTCAAGGCTTTGGGTTCTAACATAAATTCATAAAGGGTATCTAAATATACCCTTATTATTCTAAAAGGTGATAAGGAGGGAAAGTTAAGTTGGAAAAACCTCCTGGAGAGTGTTGACGGGGTTTTGTTGACCGGGTTCGCCAACAGTCATAAGTTGTCACCGGGTACCGGAGGTACCGGCCAACTCCGCCTGCAAAGGTTATTCGGGGAAATTAGATCCCCTGGGCCTTCAAGCACTGGGTGTCGGGTCATGACGGCACGAGGCTCAGTTGGGAGAAGTGATTGTTTTCAAGGGGGATAGCTGGTTTCTTCAACTCGTTCTCTCCGGAGATTCAATAAGGTAAGGTTTCCCCTAGCATTCTACTCTTAGCAAATAAAATGAAAAAAGATCCTGTAGGGCTAGAAACACTTCATCTAACTATAGTCATGTTTAAATGTCTGGAACATGAATAATACTCTGACATACTACACTAAATACTGAAGAAATACACAACCATCAGCTAGTATTTTATTAGTAGCGAGGGTAAAGAGGTTGTTGATCTATTTTAACATATCAGAGTAGAAGACATAAAGAACATAAAACATGAAATACCATTAACTCAGAAGAAGGAATGCCAACAACATCATTGCAAAGAATTCTTCCTTCTTCATTAATGTCTCTTCCAGCAAGCACTGGTGCGTGATACAGGGGAGCGTCTAACTATTGAAAATAGAACAATGGAGCATTGAGCTCTACAAATAAAATGAGAAATCACTTTTCTATTACTATGGACAACAAAATCATCAATTTTGTCGACCCTTGGAAATGGGCCGGTCTGGCTATTTATACAATTCTCTTCTAACCCTAACCCTATTTTACATCATGTTTCAATAAAATACAATATCTGGGGGCCGGTACTACCTGCGCCACCCTAAAAAAGACCTTGAGATAGAATAGGTCTGTCCTATCAGAAGAATGAGACAAGAATATACAGCGAAAGAATCGACCTTGATAAGAGAGCCAAGAAAGAGAAGGAAGAAAGTAGGTCCCCCGGGGGTCGAGGCTACATGCCTCATAAATGGGAAATGCGGTGCCCTATCTCTAATGCACTAGGTGTACCTCTGAATGGTGCCTCGAGAAGACCAACCTATCAGAAAACCAACTATTGAGTCGACGCCCTCTTGATGTAGCCAACTACCTTCTGACAGCCTTTATTAACTGCTCCTGAAAGTGACCGGTTGGCCTCGGGGACCGGGACACGGATCACCTAAAAGAATACAAAATTTTGGATCTGAGACTCCGGGATCTGGGAACTTACGTCCCCAAAAGAATAAAGAATACCCAATGTTTGAGTTTTCCCGGCCCCCGGAGAAATCTCAAGGTTGTTTATTATCATTGAAAGCCTGGAGGAGGTGGGAAATGCCATCTTCGTCGATATCCTTTAGGCTGGCCCTTCGGTACTTAGCCACTTCAATTTGTTCCCCCAGGTTTGGAACATTTTAATTAAATTCATTGGATATTTTTGCCGTGTCATGACCACTAAGCACCATATGAGTTAATTTTGTCATTTGGGCACCATCTATCCCCTCTGGGGATTGATACCGAGACTTCATTATTTCATCAAAACTCCCCAAAACTGAATCCTCTGGTGTACATGTATTTGTGCTGAGGGGGTCAGCCCCGAAAGTCTTTACTACAAAAGACTCATATAAATTGAAAGAATATTTTACCGCATTGATTTTATCTTGCAGAGTCCCTACCAGTTGCTTGGTTACCTCCAATGTGAGGTCAAGTCTAGAGTGCTGGGTCCTCACAAAATCAAATGATTCATCCCCTAGAATTCCAGATTCAGAAATCATTTCTTCTCCCAGGCCAAGGAGTTCTTCAAGCTCCACCTTCCATTCTTGATAATTCTCGATATCACCCTCCTACAGGTCAATAAGAGTCTCTGCCTGGTGTATAACATGCTGGGCCATATATAAGTCTGGGAGGGTGGATACCAGGAAACGCCGGGTGTTTCCTATCTGCAGGGAGACCCACTCATCCACTGCCTAGGCCTTCTTCTTCATCATTTGCAGGGAGTCTATGTTTCTCTGCAGTAAATCTTCAGAGGTGGAAGCCTCTGGAGGAGCGGTGTTGATAGGTCGAGCCAGCTCAGTGAGAAACCCCATAAGGTTTGCATTTTTTGCCTTTTCTGCTTTGAGCCTTTGGGCTTCCTTCTAATAATGGGCCTCTACTGCCCTAGCTGCCTCCTTTAGCAAATCCACCTCACCCTATTTTCCCCTTTTACCCAGTGATACCTCTGCAACGCTGTAATCTCTGGGTTCTGTGGTTGCTTCATCGGCGCCCGGGGGAGGTGTCGCCACAATGGCAATTGTTTCTCCGCCTGGCCCGGTTCGAAGAGTATGAACCATCCGGGCTTTCTTAGTCTTTGGTGGGGCCTGGAACTGAGCCATCATTTCGGCCAGGGAGAGGGGAGTTTCGGGAGTGGATGGAGCTTTTCTTTTTCTGCTCTCTACTAACCACTGAGGCGGCAGGGGTGGCTTTTCTGCTAGAATCTGTTCCCTTGGTTCTTCCCCGGTATCTTGCGGCTATTGCTCCTCAGTGGTGTGGACCTCATCCATCCCTTTCCTTGCATCTTCTTCTTCATTAGCAATATTTTCCTCAGCAACCTCCATCTCCTCAGCCTTGTCCTCTGTGTCGATTGCTCTGTCTGGACTTTGGCAGGCTTCCTCGGGGATTTATTCTTCATACTTCTCTTCTTGTTGCTCTTCCTCTACCGTCGGGGCTTCCTCTTCTGTTGGTACATCCTTAGGTAGCAGGGGAGGTATTGGGCCAAGATTTAAAGTTTGGGCCGCGGTAATTACCTACCCAAAGGTCGCTCCCAGGAGTGACATTTGGAACGTGGCGGCTGGGGTTACAGTTATTCCCAAAGGTCCAGTTCCCCCAGCAGATGCCATTTGTTCACCTTGGCTTTGTTGGTCCACCCCCAGACCCTGCATCTCTTGAGCCTCAGAGGCAATCTCTGGCTCTGGCTCCCTTTCTTCTACCTACTTTTCCTGCTCCTGCGCAGGCTCTTGTTCAGGAGCTTCTTGCTCCGCAGCTTCTTGTTCTGCCCCTGGGACTTTTGTCCCTACTTGTTTGGTGTCCCCCTGCAAGTTTTCTAACTCATCGATTGCAAAAACATCATCAAATCCATCTTGCGGAGGGGGACTGGCCGGGACTTCGGCAGGCTCTGTTTCCTTCTCTAGCTCCGGGGAACTGGACGAGAGGATTTCAACTTGTTGGGTTTGGGATGTTCCCAACCCTGGCTCTGCCTTAGAATTTTTGTTAAGCCTCTTCTTTCTTCGGGTAACCAAAGGTGTCCCCGCATCCCTTATTGTTGTTGCTTCTGTGGGATCCACCCCCGTTGCCTTCACCATTAAGGCTGCCAGCAACGGGGAGGAAGAGGGGCGAATTGGCCCGACCATTAGTGTTGGAGTGGCTAACCGCGTGATTAATTTCTCCCTCATATGTTGGGAGGCTACCACTGATTGTTTTATCTATTCCTTTATGGGGACTTCTTACGCAGGAGGGGTCGTATCTATCTCTTTTCCTTTATCTACTCTCTACGAAGAAGTCCCGGCCCCCGGAGTCAATTTTGGTGCTTGCTGAGCTTCTCGGCGGGCACTTTCGGGGCACACCCTTTTGAAATAGGCATGACTTCACTCGACCACCTCTCGAGTGAAGTTATCAGTTGTAGGTCCTTCCTGGGCGTCCCAATTTACTGGTGGAAGAGTCATTGTATCGATCCCCTTTGCCTTGTACTGGGGATCGATAGTGGGGGTGGCATCTGAGAAGTCCTCCGGGAACCTCCGGAGCTTCAACCTTTGCATCATGTCGGCTGTCATCCTGACATAGTGCCGTCTCTGCACCTCCATGTCATCTTGGAAATTTGCCCAAAAATCCTCCATATGAATGTGATGGGGCTCTGAAGCCCAGGGCAGTGTCGTTGCAATCTTTTCGTGCGGATCAAAATTTTTCCGCGCCAAGTAAAATTCCTTCAAGTTGTAGATTTTTAATTCATTATCTGCCTCTTTTGCGGTGGCCAGGCGACATGTGTAGTTCCCATAGATGATTGAGAATGAAATATTGGGTATCTTTTTCAAGGCAAAGAGGGCATGCACCTCCATTATTTTCTTGCAGTATTCCAGGAGCACAATCTTGTCCCCACAATGCTTGGGCAACAAGTAGGGTTTCTCGGAGAAGCCAGTGACCCTGATGTAGGTGTGCTGTTGGAATTGGATGTAGTAGTGTCCGTAACTATGGACCAAATTCATCTCCTTTGAGGATAGGCGGTATCCTGTGTCTCGGGTGTGTGTGAGCAGGTGATAATAAACGAATGCATCATTTACCCGGCAAAAACTAGGGAAGCTGGCCTCCCACTGAAATTGTGGGAAATGGTCCCATGGTGCCTTTTGTCCCAAGCTAATCCTGAGCACGCCATCTATAAGTAGGCCATGGGCATGGGGCCTTTTCTGCGCCAGGGCCCAGAAAACATAGGAAGACATGTAAAATTTCTTCTTCCTGTTCAGTTGAAGGAACTGGGAGTCGACATGGTTGAAAATTATTGCTGCCCAGTCAAAGTATCCTCTTTTGGTGGAGATTCTGAGGAGGAAGTAATACATCCATTTAGAAAATTCTTGGGCAGAGGGTTTCCCAAAGACCCTGTCCAATGCTATCATTCCCATCTGAATGCTCTCTTTGAACTCGGAGCAGGGAATTTCTATCTTCATCCTTTTAGGGTCCCTCTTTGGAACCTTGAGCCAATGGGTATTCATGTATACCTGGGCGACATCCTCTAGCTGTGTGAATTGGGCCAAGACATCTGACCTTGTAACCACTGAGGCCTTGGCGAATTGTGGGATTCCTAGACCCGCCTGGAATGTGTCTGGGTCGAGGGATACCAGAGGAGTAGGGTATCTGGTTGGTTCTACGGCTGCAAGCATAACAACCCGATCAGAAGAGTTGTAATTGGTGGCCAGCGTCAAGATAAGCTCTGGGGATTGTACAGAGCACGGGAAACAAGCCGCCTTGAGGATTTTAGAGTCTTCGACATTGATTGCCAGCTGATCTCCAGCCTGTCGCTGGATGTACATGATTTTTACCAAGGCCTGCATTTTTGGCCACGTTCTGACGTTGGTGTCGGTAATAAGCTTAACTTTGGACTCAATCTTTGAGCCCATAATGACACTATCTTGCATGAACTTCATGGTCAGGGGCATTTTCTCTAAGGCCTTTTCCATTTTGGACTTTACTATCGCCCTGGTAGCCATCGCGGAAGGTAGCTCTGGACTTCCGGGTGGAGAGGATGCAGATGCTTCAGACATGGTTGGAAAGTGAACTCTGAAAATCTGCAAGGCAAAGTGATCGTCAGAACGTATTAACAAATAAATATTCCAGGCTCTGGAGATCTTACCACCGTGATGTCTTCTTTTCCTGAAAAGTTAGTTTCATTCACAAAAATTCCAAAAAGCACACACATTACATGAACTTAAAGTTTCTACTAAACATTCAGGTCCGGGGATTTTATCACACTTGGTAAAGACACAGGATGGATGATGGTAGGAGACCCAGAGCCCAGAAAAGTAACCGTTGGTGAGGATGTGTATAAAGGAAAACTATCAAGCCCACGTGGACGCCATGTGCATAGGTATTAAATAGGAGTTATGGTGAGGACGGCGGAGCCAACTGTCCGAACGCGTGAAAAGTGAAGGCCACTTGGATGGAATTGATTGTGTGCATGGGACATAAATGAGGGTCTGACTGGTTTTATGGAAGAGAGAGAAAATCGCCTGTTTGAAATCAGCCGAGAGCTAAATTTTAAATAGGTGGTTTTCTGCCCCAAAATGATTTTTTGGGCTGAAAACCAGCGACACAGGCAACTTGACCACCTCGCCAAGCCACCCGTAAGGACATATATGAAATACAAGGGATATATACATAGGAACGGAGGGATATATATACCAAATATACACAAATGTACACATATACATCACAGAATGACGTCCGCAGGAAACCAGGCAAGGCACAGAGTATATACAACTTTATACATAATCTACAAATTGACCACTTCTGCGCAGAGGGCAGACAACCCTCTAGCAGAGCCGACCCACCAACAGGTGGAAAAATCAAAAAATAGGAAATAAACAAAATAGAAAGACAAGAAACAAACAAACAACGAAGAAGAAACACCAGGCAAACGAAAAGAAAACTGGCGGGAACATAGATACCAACCTGAGAATGCCAAAAGGTGGAGGAAAGGAGGAAGTTACCATGGGAGCTCTGCAATAGCTACAGTTGCTAAACGGTCACAACCTGCCACCACGAAGCACTCATAATTGCCTGAGAAGGATGGAAGTGTTAAGCACTGATTATCGCTAACTCTCTGCAAATCACTCTATAATCGCTCTGAAATTGCTCTGAGTGCTCGAGTGTTTTAATCGCGGTAAATGTGAAAGTGACAGATAACTTCTATTTATACCCGTGGTAAAAAGGGCAATCCACCTCCTTCCGGCAATCTCCGGACAAGCAAACCTCCGGACCCTGGGCCCGGGGATTCCCTGCAACGATCATCCTAAGAACATCATGGCGAAGAATCCCGGAGTCCAGAATCTGGTTCCCAACGAAGAAAGACCTCCGGGACCGGAGTCCCAGAGATGAAAAACCAAACAAACAAAACACAACAACGGGGAAGAAAACCCCGGAGAAAGAAAACAAAAAGAGAAGGCAAAAGCCACAAGCAAAAATAAACAAACAAAAGAAAGAAAAAAAGGGTGGACGTAACATTTTGCACACAAAATGTAGGGAGGGGGATGAAGGGCATAACAAATGGTGACTATCTAGGTCAAATTCCTTAGCGCATTTGAGAACTATAGAATCTCTAGTTAGCAAAACTGGAACAAGCCACTTTCTGAGGCATCTGACAGGCAAAGAGCAACATATCTGAGAGAATCTAACCACATGGGATCCAGTCCGCAGTCTTTCATCAGTGGTGTCATGTGTGCTTTGGAAGGAAATCAAGCCGATGACCTCTGGGAGGAGTAGAGAAGAGGCACTAATTACATCGAACCAGTCATTAATTTGCTCATTTCCCCAGAGACTGAAGTTTCGTCCCGCTTTCCTCTTTCTTATTATTTTGTTTATTTCTAGGTGGAAAGGAAGTACTTCTTTCACCATTAAGCTTAAGCTTAGCTAATTTCAATGGTGGTACTTCTTTCACCTATCCACCTATACCTAGATGTTCAAAGAGGGGATAAAACTCTGGACCCGGAAAGAATTCTTTAAAGTTTCAGACCTGGGTCAACCAACGAGTACAACCGATCTACCCTCAGGGTGTCTGATTACTTGTTCCTTATATTACTTGTGTTCACTGATTGCCAGACTCCCGGAGACAACACCAGATGAATATTTCTCAAAATGGGCCACATCTTGTGAAACAACCCTGGAGACCGGGCCGACTCCACTATGCTAAAGATAGATTTCAAAGTTCACCATGCCGTAGATGTCGTACTAGAAACCAAAGTTTATGCGAAGCATTCCAATTCCTACAAGATAGAATAAAACGCTGGGACCCCGGAAGAAAACCAAAAATAAAAACAAAAACAACAAAAGAGGACTGCCCCGGAGGACAACCGACAAGGTTATTTACAAGATGGGGTACCTCGCAACGAGGCACCCGGAAGAAATATTTACAAGTGGGGGGGGCTTTACACATAATACAACTTTGGAAAAACTCACCCTATTCGAAGTAGTGCTTGAGAAACTGTCCATTAACGGGCAATGAGACAGGTTCACTAGTCAGTGTGTTAAGGCGGTAAGTATTTGCCCCGTAGATTTCTGAGATTAGGTATGGTCCGAGCCAGAGCCGTTGGAACTTGGTATGCTTCCCTTTCTTCTCCTGGGCCTTGTCCCACAGTAGGACTAGATCCAAAATCTGAAAGGCTTTGTATTGGGCCCTTCTGTCAAACCATCATTTTACCACTGCTTGATGACGCGTGAAATGTTCAAGGGTTGGGTCTTGCTGTTCTTCCATTCGCACTAGATTTAAGAGCCGAACCTCCATAATGTTGTCCCTGTTGCCAAATTCCTGCATAAACTGTAAAACTGGGATCTGTAAGTTAACCAGGAATATAGGGTTCTGACCATAAACCAGATGGAATGGGGATGTTCTCAGGGCGGCCTTGACACGAATGTGATCTTCCCAGAGGGTAAATTTTAATTTTTGATGCCAATCCCAGGGATTCTGTTCTAGTAGGTGTTTGATCACTTCAAGTAGATTTTTATTCGTTGATTCAGCAACGCCGTTCCCCTGAGGATAATAGTTGTTGGAAAACTTCAAAGTGATCCTCCGATTGTAGGTCCATTCAAGTAACTGCGCCAAAGAAAACATCGAACCATTATCACATACCAAAGCAAAGGGCATTCCAAACCTTGTGACGATATTTTCTTCCAGGAATTTGATAACTACGTCTGCCGTGTTGTTTTTGCACAGTATAGCCTCAGACCACTGAGTGCAGTAATCAGTAGCAGTGAGAATGTATTGGTGATTGACAGATGAGTTAGGGTTGATTTTCCCGATGAAGTCAAATGCCCACTGGGCGAAGGGCCTAGCCTCGAAGACTGGTTGTAAAGGAATAGCTAGGTTACGCTCACGATGCGCTGCGGTTTGGCAAGTGTGGCATTTTCTAACATGAGTGTAAACATCATTGAATATACAGGGCCAATAGTATCCAGCCTCAAGGATCTGATGGGCAGTGGCGTCGGCTGAGCCATGCTCGGTTCTAAACTGCCCGAAGAATTCATTTATCACCTTTACAGCTTGGTCTCTGTCAATGCACCAGAGGTACACTCCCTCATAGTTTTTGCGGTAAAGCGCAGAATTTTTGATCATGAAGTGGGCATTTTTCATCCGCAGGGCGCGGTGTTTATGGGGAGGTAATCCCTCTGGGCATTTATTATTTAGCAATAAATATACCAAATCGGTATACCACGAGTCTTGGGTAATAGACTCCACTGTGTAAGTTTGACATTCTATGCGGGGAGCCTCTTCTGCCATCACTCGACTTAGTCCCTGGCCTCGGACTATCTTCATGGGCTGCATTTCTAAGTCATATTCCTAGAGGATGGCCATCCATTTCCCCCATCTTTCGCCCAATTTTCTCTGCATCAGCAGAGACTTGACGGCCTGGTCCAGAATGATAGCATGTACCTTGCTCCAGAGAATATAATGCCGAAATTTCTTCACAGCGCGAACTAGAGCAAAGGCCTATTTTTTAGTGATGAATATTGGACTTCGGCGTTCTTGAAGGGGGAGCTCATGAAAGCTATTGGTCGTTCTTCCCCTTCAACCTTTTGAGTCAACACTGCCACGACAGAATGCGGCGAAGCAAAGGAGTAAATGTAAAACAGAAGGGAATAGTCTGGACTAGCCAGGACAGGCGCTTCTGTTATTATCTGTTTAATCTGGGTGAACGCCCGCTTTGTTTCAGGACTCCACTCAATCTTGGTATCCTTCTATATCATCTCATTGAGCGGCTTAACTATTTTTGCAAATCCTGTGATGAACCGCCGGACGAAGTTGATCTTTCCGAAGAAGGATCGCATCTCTTTCTTGCTGCCAGGCATTTGTAAGTTTAGAAATGCTTCGACTCTATCAGGGTCTATGGATATGCCCTTCTCAGAGATGATATGCCCAAGTAACTTCCCCTCGGTGACCCCAAATATGCACTTATTGGGGTTGAGGGATATTCCATATCGGCAACATCTCTCACAGATCTGAGTGAGGTGGGCAGAATGGTCACGCCTGTCTCGGGAAAAGATGGTTAAGTCATCCATGTAGATGATTATGCACCGATTCACAAGGCCCTCAAACGCATTGTCCATGGCCTTTTGAAATGTAGCCCCCACATTAATCAGACCAAAGGGCATTCTCCTGTATGCAAACATTCCCCACTTGGTGGTAAACGCTATTTTCTCTCTGTCTTCATACTTAACCATGACCTGGTTATACCCAGAGTACCCATCCAAGAAGGACATCATCTGGGATCCATTCACTATCTGCAACACCTCATCCAACGAAGGGAGAGGGTGATTATCTTTCTTGGAGGCCTTGTTCAAGTTTTTTAAATCCACGCAAAGGCGGATCTCACCGTTCTTCTTTCTCACAGGGACAAGATTGGAAACCCATGTAGTGTGCCGGATTGGGAATATTATTCGGGCTGACAGCAGTTTTTCTACCTCTCGATGAATCAAGGGCTCAATCAGGGGGTTGACCGGTCGTTGTTTTTTCCAAAAGGGCTTAGCATCAGGTTTCAGGGGAATAGTGTGAGTCATAATGGATGTGTCATATATTTTCAAATCTTTGTATCCCCATGCAATTACATCGATGTATTCTTGAAGAACCACGAGAATCTTCTCCTTCTCCTCAGGGGAACAGGAGGTACCAACGTGGATCATCTTTTCTTCACCGGGCTGCCCGATGTTAACCTTTTCAAACTTTCCTCCCTCGGAGGAGGATGACACCTTCTCCCGGGCCCGAGGGTCTGAGTTGAAGATTCATTCCAGTGCAACCATCCCCTTTGGGATGGTGTTAGTAGGTAGGTCCATGATCCCATCATCTTCGTCACCCTGCCCAGCATCGTCATGGTCTCGTTCTTCCACTATCTGGTTTTCAAAGACACCAACATTTGCCATGAAGGCCAGGATATGCTGATCATCCTCAAATACCTGAAAGTGGGTGACATTATTTGGAATGGACGGGGTGGGGACCATCTCAACTAAAAACCTCCAGAGTCGCGAGCTGGCCATCGGCTCAAGTGTGCTGGCAGAAATGGCGAGGGCATCCGGGACATAGTTTCATCACCAGGGAATGAGGTGAATGCCGAAGGCATCGAAATCCTCAATAAGGCTCCAAGCCCGGTTGCGGTATGCGGCCAACCTTTTGTCGTGGCATGTGTATTAACTTCGGACTTGTTTAACAATCAACTCTTAATCACCTAGAGCCCGGAGGCGGGTGACACCTTTCCTTAACGCAAACAAGAGCCCAAAGACCAAATCCTCGTACTCTGTGACATTGTTTGTATAGTTAAACTGCAGTCTGTAGGACGCGAGGAAGGAATTCCCTCATGGGTTGATTAGTTCTACCCCAGCCTCGTAGCCTTGTTTGGATCGGGACCCATCAAACTTGAGGGTCCATAAGTCATTGTTCGTAATCTGGGGCTGGGGAAGGGGAGTGGCCTTTGGATTTTTGTTGGGAGACTTAGGAGGAGCTTCCTCCTGAACTACTGGCATGGAGGTAGAGCTTACCTCTGGAGGTGTTTGGATTTGGGATTCCCAGGGAGATGGCACCAGAGGAGCACATCCCATAGGAACACTGGGCCCCGGAGAATCAGGTATATGTTCTTTATTCTGGAAGGTATCAAGGTGTCAGTTAGCAACCGAAAGACAGGGTCCACACTCGAGCTCTGAATGTTTCTGATAGTGTACCTGACACCAAGTGCTAGATAGGAGTGTAGTAAGGGTTGCTGTGGCACCTTGAGATTCGATCTCAACTCTCATCTGTTCTTCTAGGTCCTGGGCTCTCTGCAGCACTGCGGGATCCTCTCCAGGGATGAAATCGAATGTTAAGATTTCAAAGGGTCGGTACACCCCCGGGGAAGTCTCAGAGAAGAAGACCTCATTGAACCTCCTGACCTTGGTAAGGGCCTGTTTCATCTGGGGTTCACTTTCAACCTGAATCTTATTTGATTCTCCCTCCCATGGAAGCCATAAATGGGTGAAGTCGGTCGAAAAGTATCCATTCAAGGACTTAGACCAATTCTGACTTAATAACATCCTGTAAGTCTCTAGGATGTCCACCACCTAGATGTCAATTATGCTGGCTATCTTGGGGTCCTGAATAAGCTGTATCCGGATGTTCTTCAATTCCCCCACCATTTTCACGGCAGTCTTATCCAGCTGGATTACTGCACCATTAGATGGGGTGGGATGGAATCCAAGCTTCTGACAAATGGACAAGGGCATGATGTTACCCGAAGCTCCGGAGTCTACTAAGCAGTTGTGTATATTTTTACCTTAGATATTTAGGCCTAGTAGGAAGGGGGATCCTCATTGTTCCCCCGGAAGACGGCCGTGTTAGAATCTTCGAACGAGACAGTCTTGGGCGGGCAGCTGACGGCTTTCGGGTTCCCCAAGAGCTTCAAAAGAGACTTCTTCTGCTCGGGACAGTTCAGCAAGACCTCCATCAAGGTCATGGAGGTGGTGGTATGTTCTAACGCCTTTGTAATGTCGAATCTTCCTCCTGGGAACTGGTGATTTTCCTCGGCTAGATCTTTTGCTTGGTTAGAGCTAGGACCTTTGGGAGGAGCGGGTCTGTCAGTCGTGTTACTCCAGGGAGGAGGGGTGTCTTTGATATGAGGCATGTAAGCTGGTCCTTTACCAACTTGACTCTGAGTATTATATGGAGTCTGCGGGTTGGTAAAGGTGTTGGCCTCAAAGGGCGGGATAGATTCGTCAAAGAATCCTTGCAATTTGGATTCTTCTTCATCTTCCCCAGAAGTTCTGAAGAAGATGGTGTCACATGTGAAGGCACTGTGGGTTGGCTCTTGAGTAGGAGGCTCTGGAGGGGTGGCATCATGCGACTGCTGTCTGTCTACCTGGGAGATCATGATGACCTTTTCCAACATGGCACAATTTACCTCGTTGTGTGAACCTGTGTCATGCAATCTACACCAATTATTCATAGGTTGGAAGTTTGCAACTAGTGTGAAATGTGATGGTCCAGCACCATTTTGGTTGGTATTTTGGTTCGGAGGTGGGCCTCCGGTGTTCACGTTATTATTCCATTGCTGTTGATTGGGCCTAGGCCCATTGTTGAAGTTTCTTCCTTTGGCGTTATTATTTTGTTGGCTGGAGAAAATGTTTCCCCTCTAGGAATTTGAATTCTAGGGCGCGTAGGACCCCACCTTCAGTTGACCCATATCCACAGTCAAGGCAGACAACATTCGCCGGAGGGATTCAACCTCGGCGGTCGATTGAGTATTGGCATCACAATGTGATGGTTTTTGTTGTTGTTGGCTTCCCGGGAAGGCAGCAATATTAGCCAGAGTCGAGGGCAGCAATCCTCCAGTTGTTGACGACTGAAAGAAGGGCACTCTGGACGGTTGTGTCTGAGACTATTGTGCCTGTTGCGGTTGATTCCAAGGGAAAGTCTCCAGGCCTGGTACCACCTGGGTCTGCGTTGGGTAAACGTACCGGGCCTACTAGTCTATCAGGGGTGGCGGAGGATTCATCACCATCGAGGGGGCTCCCATCGCCAGATTGGGGTTGTACCCCCCGGCATACACAGTTCCCCCGGGGACCATGTTGAAGGGTGTATTCTGCCCAATCCCGCCCGGGGATTTGTTGAGACCATGGGATAGTTCTAAAGCTAGGTTGTAAACTTTTGCCAAAGTGTCCCGGTTGCCCACGGCGGTTGTTCTCCAAAGGAGAGTGGCGATGAAAGGGTCCATCACATTAAGGTAAGTCTGTATGGTTACTTCTGGTGATGGGATAAAAGGGCCTGTGCACTGCTTCAAGGCGCGCTGGAACCGATGATTGAATGCTGCAAGAGGCTCATTGGGTTCCTTCTTGATGGAGATGAACTGGCTATGGGACCAAGATGGGTCCACATGTACGTGAAAGGTGGCCAAGAAAGCGTCTTCCATGTCCTGCCAACTGTTTATGGAGTTGGTGGGAAGGTTAAGGTACCAGTTCAACTCACCTTGCCCTAAAGACAAGGGAAACATACGAGTCACAACATCTTCATGCTGGATCTGGTGTCGGTTCATGGCATCCTTGTATGCCTATAAATGCTCTTCTGCGGTTCGTGAGCCTAAGTGCTCATATCGTGGGTAGATCTTCTCCGGGTGGGAGGGTAAGTCGTTGATTATGCCCAAAAAAGTTCCCATTAGGGACCCGGTGTTTCTGAAATACGCGGTCATTGGGGGAACTAGATGTTGGGTAGTTTGGGCACTGGTTCCCAGGATTGCCTAAAAAGTTTGGGTATTCTAAAGTATGCTAGACCCCTAGATAATAGTGGCTGGTGTGATTTTTGAGGTCCATTTATTTTGAGCAGGAGGCTCGAGTTCGACAAACATTCCAGGATTCAGGGCAGACCTAAGGACTCTTTCAAATTTCACTAGGGAGAAAGACCCAATCCCGCTGAACGCTTGACTCTAAAAGCTATAACTCAGGGAACCCTGAGGAGGTGTAAAATTGGAATCTCAGGAGGGGGATGAGTTCATGCCCTCCTTCTAGTGCCAGTTTCTGTTGACGGGGTTTTGCTGACCAGGTCTACCAATAGTCATAAGTTGTCACCGGGTACCGGAGGTACCGACTGACTCTTCCTGCAAAGGTTATCCGGGGAAATTAGATCCCCTGGGCCTTCAAGCACCTGGGTGTTGGGTCATGACAGTGTGGGGCTCGGTTGGGAGAAGTGACTATTTTCGAGGGGGATAGCTGGTTTCTTCAACTCGTTCTCTCCAGAGATTCAATAAGGTAAGGTTTCCCCTAGCATTCTACTCTTAGCAAATAAAATGAAAAAAGATCTTGCAGGGTTAGAAACACTTCATCTAACTATAGTCATGTTTAAATGTCTGGAACATCAATAATACTCTGACATACTACACTAAATACCAAAGAAATACACAACCATCAGCTAGTATTTTATCAGTAGCGAGGGTAAAGAGGTCGTTGATCTATTTTAACATATCAGAGTAGAAGACATAAAGAACATAAAACATGAAATACCATTAACTTAGAAGCAGGAATGCCAACAACATCATTGCAAAGAATTATTCCTTCTTCATTAATGTCTCTTCCAGCAAGCACTGGTGCGTGATATAGTGGTGGCTCCAGGGGAGCATCTAACTATTGAAAACAGAACAATGGAGCATTGAGCTCTACAACTAAAATGAGAAATCACTTTTCTATTACTGTGGACAACAAAATTATCAATTTTGCCGACCCTTAGAAATGGGCCAGTCTGGCTATTTATACAATTCTCTTCTAATCCTAACCCTATTTTACATCATGTTTCAATAAAATACAATATCTGGGGGCCGGTACTACCTGCGCCACCCTACAAAAGACCTTGAGACAGAATAGGCTTGTCCTGTCAGAAGAATGAGACAAGAATATACAGTGGAAGAATTAGCCTCGAGAAGAGAGCCAAGAAAGAGAAGGAAGAAAGTAGGTCCCCCGGGGGTCAAGGCTACATGCCTCATAAATGGGAAATGCGGTGCCTTGTTTCTAATGCACTAGGTGTACCTCCAAATGGCACCTCGAGAAGACCACCCTGTCAGAAAACTAACTGTTGAGTCAACGCCCTCTTGATGTAGCCAACTACCTTCTGACAGCCTTTATTAACCACTCCTAAAAGTGACCGGTCGGCCTCGGGGACTAGGACATGGATCACCTGAAAGAATACAAAATTTTGGATCCGAGACTTCGAGATCCGGGAACTTACGTCCCCAAAAGAATAAAGAATACCCAATGTTTGAGTTTTTTCCGGCCCCCGGAGAAATCTCAAGGTTGTTTATTATCATTGAAAGCCTGGAGGAGGCGGAAAATGCTATCTTCGTTGATATCCTTTAGGATGGCCCTTCGGTACTTAGCCACTTCAATTTGTTCCCCCAGGTCTGGAACAGTTTCCTTAAATTCATCGACCATTTTTGCCGCGTCGTGACCACTAAGCACCATACAAGTTAATTTTGTCATTTGGGCACCATCTATCCCCTCTGGGGATTGATACCGGGACTTCATTATTTCATAAAAACTCTCCAAAACTAAATCCTCTGGTGTACATGTATCTGTGCTGAGGGTGTCAGCCCCGGAAGTCTTTACTACAAAAGACTCATATAAATTGAAAGAATATTTTACCGCATTGATTTTATCTTGTAGAGTCCCTACCAGTTGCTTGGTTACCTCCAATGTGAGGTCAAGTCGTGAGTGCTGGGTCCTCACAAAATCAAATGATTCATCCCCCAGAATTCTGGATTCAGAAATCATTTCTTCTCCCAGGCCAAGGAGTTCTTCAAGCTCCACCTTCCATGCTTGATAATTCTCGATATCACCCTCCCACAGGTCAATAAGAGTCTCTTCCTGGTGTATAACATGCCGGGTCGTATATAAGTCTGGGAGGGTGGATACCAAGAAACACTGGGTGTTTCCTATCTGCAGGGTGACCCACTCGTCCACTGCCTGGGCCTTCTTCTTCATCGTTCGCAGGGAGTCTATGTTGCTCTGCGGTAAATCTTCAGAGGTGGAAGCCTCCGGAGGAGCGACGTTGATAGGTCGAGCTAGCTCAGTGAGCAACCCCATAAGGTTTGCATTTTTTGCCTTTTCTACTTTGAGCCTTTGGGCTTCCTTCAAATAATGGGCCTCTACTGCCCTAGCTGCCTCCTTCAACAAATCCACCTCGCCCTGGTTTCCCCTTTTACCCAGCGATACCTCTACAACGCTGTAATCTCCAGGTTCTGTGGTTGCTTCATTGGCGCCCGGGGGAGGTGTCGCCACAATGGCAACTATTTATCCACTTGGCCCAGTCTGAAGAGTATGAACCGTCCGGGCTTTCTTAGCCTTTGGTGGGCCCTGGACCTGAGCCACCATTTTAGCCAGGGAGAGGGGAGTTCTGGGAGTGGACGGAGCTTTTCTTTTTCTGCTCTCTACTAACCACTGAGGTGGTAGGGGTGGCTTTTCTGCCAAAATCTGTTCCGTTGGTTCTTCCTCGGTATCTTACGAATCTTGCTCCTCAGTGGTGTGGACCTCGTCCATCCCTTTCCCTACATCTTCTTCTTCATTAGAAATATTTTCCTTAGCAACCTCCATCTCCTTAGCCTTGTCCTCTATGTCGATTGCTCTGTCTAGACTTTGGTAGGCTTCATTGGGAATTTCCTCTTCATACTACTCTTCTTGTTTCTCTTCCTCTACCGCCAGGGCTTCCTCTTCTGTTGGTACATCGCCGGAGGACATCGTGAAGAATCCCAAAATTTTAGAGTTTATAAAAATTTATGAAATCACTTGCAGCTCCGAGCGAAGAAAAAAGGCAGATAGAAAGAAAAAATCTAGATAAAATATATATTCCACAATATTATTTCAATTACAAAAATCTCTGTAGAAAATCCAAAACATGTTTCGGGCTCCAAGCCCTCATCAGATGGATCGATGG
Source organism: Thuja plicata (assembly GCA_018584345.1). Lineage (NCBI taxonomy): Eukaryota > Viridiplantae > Streptophyta > Pinopsida > Cupressales > Cupressaceae > Thuja > Thuja plicata. The sequence continues at coordinate 14,067 of MU226053.1, read as the reverse complement.
AAATACAGGAGAGATATGAGATGAATGAATGTGGAAGAAAGATGGAGGGGATAGAATATAACTATCAACCCTTGATACCCAAAAGGTGTGACTAAAGGGTATGACCGACCCAAACAGGGATCCCCGCCAATTAAAATAAAAAGATTATAATAATATAAAGATTATAATAATATAAAAAATATTATAATAATATAAAAAGATTATAATAATATAAAAAGATTATAATAATATAATAATATAAAGATTATAATAATATAAAGATTATAATAATATAAAAAGATTATAATAATATAAAAAGATTATAATAATATAAAGATTATAATAATATATAAAGATTATAATAATATAAAAATATTATAATAATAATATAAAGATTATAATAATATAAAGATTATAATAATATAAAAAGATTATAATAATATAATAATATAAAAAGATTATAATAATATAAAAAGATTATAATAATATAAAAAGATTATAATAATATAAAAAGATTATAATAATATAATAATAATATAAAGATTATAATAATATAAAGATTATAATAATATAAAGATTATAATAATATAATAATATAAAGATTATAATAATATGAGAGAACAATTATAACTTAATTTCGGTCTGCGATGATTGGCGCTGTCAAACCCGCGCTTTCCACCATCTCCAACTCGGTCTTCGACGCTGGAGGAACTCTTGGCGGTAGCTGCCAAACTAGTGGCGAGATCTCCAAATCCAACATGGCGAACATTAATAACAGACATGACAGCTCCTCTGACATTAGCATTACTCCGACGCCAGGTGTGTTCGTTCCATTCTCCTCTCCCTCTAATGGCATTAATTTCATTAACACCCCTACAGATCCCGTACCCACTTCTCCTCTCTCGGCTCTGCCGAGGGAAGATATTAAGATTAACCTACCTAAAACCTCTCTGCACTCCTCTCCTCCTCCCGGCTGCCCTAAGACATTTTCAGAGGCCGTAGCTACCGCAGGAATTACTCTTAACTCGGAAGCTAGGTTTACTGTTAACGATGGAACCCATCAAGCCGGTAAGAACCCTGGTTGCTCCGAGTCTTTCTCTGTTTCTCCAAATTCTGAGATGCTTGCTGAAATACTTGAGGAAAAATCTAGGTTAAAAAGCACGGAAATTTTCTTTTCAGCTGTTGAAATTGATAAGGTCCCTCCTAGAAAATTTCTTGATGATTGGTTTCATAATTACTGGAATCTTAAATTAGGTTTGCATATTTCGTTCTGTCGGCAGATTCAAAAAGGTTTGTTTGTCATTTTTTTTGTTAACCATGAGGCTCAAGCAGAGGTGTTAAAAAAATAGTATTGGGCTGTTGGATCGACATCCTTTAGGGCTATAGCTTGGTCCCCAGAGGCAAATTACGAAGAAGTCCTCGCCCTATCGGCCCCTCGCTGGATTTTGGTCAAACACATGCCCCCGTTTCTATGGTGGTTTATCCCTCAACTTTTGCAACCCCTGGGAAAGGTCATTCGCATGGATGATACTGTTCGTTTCATTCCACATATGGACGCCCGTGTCCTTTTAGCTCTAAAACCTGGTCTGGAAATCCTGCCTAATCTCAACATTAACATTGAGAACTCTGAATTCTGTTGTCCTATTATGGTTCTCGGTGGACTCAATGCTTGTTTTCTGTGTCGCCAAGAAGGACACCAATGGAAGGATTGCCCTATCATTCAGAAAAAAACACCGCCTAAAAAACCAGAACCTTCAATGGTGGTTGAATCAGTTAATCAGACGGTTAACTTCAACACAGCTAATACATCTCTTGCTACCCCCATCCC
>MU226052.1:4792882-4804203 GCA_018584345.1 Thuja plicata | reverse complement strand
TTGTAATTCTGAAAGTTTGTAATTCCACATTTGTGGAGATAATAAGAAGCCAATTTTCTGTTCTTGCATATTGTGGTTGTTTCTCTGTTTATGTTATGTGTTTGTGGTATTAAGGGGAGCACCCTTCCTCAAATATACTCCATGATCAGCATCAACACATTGTGCCACAGTTCCTTAATCTTGTTAATATCAATGAATTCATTAGCCTTGGCATCACTGAAATTACCTTTTTCCTTCTCATATTTCAGAAACATCTTTGTCACCATGTCCAAAATCTTTTAGTTTCTATAGAATTTCAAACCCTTGTTGGGAATACTAGTGACCTTGGCAATAAGCTCGATAGAGAGAACCACCATCTTCCCATCCATAGTCACCGAGTCATTACGCCAACCATCAAAAAACATCTGAGTAATAGTTTTGTCAAATCCATGGAGATTTTCCAGATAAGGTAATGCCTCCCTTTTTCAACTTGCGCCACTCCATAGCCATATCCTCCACCTTTAGCTTACAAAATTTTTTAGGTTCTTCCCCTTTCAAATCCACTCCCATCCTTTTTTAACTTTAGAACACTCTTTCTCTTCTCAAACACATACTTACAAATGTTCAAACAGTCGTCTTCAAACAAATGGGGAAAAACACATAAGACTACCCAGAAAATGTGCGAGTGGAGAATGTTATTAATTATGCTGCTATCACGCCACATTTTCCAATCACGACAACCGTGATCAGTAGTACTCAGAATGTTAAACCTTATTAACAAGTAAGTTTCCTTCCTTACAAGTGATCTTGTTATAATTAATTTTTGCTTTAATATCATCATTAAGATTTTTAAGATCCTCCCAGGTCATGACATCATCAGACTTGACACCAAAATTTACCAAACTGTCAGCCACGTCGTTACCTTCCCTATACACATGAGATATATGGACCTTATCAAAGGAATTAATAATATCTCTGGCATTTTTAATTACATTCTCTATAGTCCACGAAGGGATATAATCACCCCTAAGGCATTTTATAATATTCATAGAGTCCCCCTCAATCCAAATGTTTTTGCAACTTAAATTTTTCCCAAGTTAAGACCGTAGAAGGCACCAAGGGCTTCAGCCACATGGTTAGTTTGGGAACCTTAAGGGACTGCAATGACCACCAAAAAATTACCTCTGAAGTCTCTGATGACCCCTCTGCATCCCGCAGGTTTAGGGTTACCTTTCGCAGATCCATCAAAATTGATTTTGACCCAACCATCAGGAGGAGAGGTCCAAGCACAATTATCCCACTTTTTGTTCTTCACTTTAGTTTAACTTAAGTTCCAATACTGGACACTATTCTAGTTGCAGTCCCCATCCTGGATAATAGACATTTTCATAAATCCCCCTAATAATTTTTTCAACCACCACAAAATGAGGAGACTGCTTCTCTATAAATATTTTATTATTTCTTTCCTTCCATAAGTTCCAAGCCACATGAGGGGCAGCCAAACTCCAAGCACCAATCACATTCTCATTAGAGCTCGGACAAACCCTACTAGAAAAAATCCTGGATGGAAGCTGGGAAAACCCAATAGATATTCCACTTTAGCTGAAGAAAAGACCAGACCTGCTGAGAAAAGGGACAATGCAAAAACAAGTGACTAGCACTCTCTTCGTCAACACAACATAAACAACATCAATTCTGGAAATGAAAACCTCTCTTAATAAGGTTATCCACAATTAGAGCCTTATTTTGAATAAAAATCTAGTAAAATATTTCAATTTTAGGGGTTAGAGAATTGTTCCAGGCTTTCGACCAGAAGGGCTTGAGGGCCATATTTTCAAATTGCATCAAACAAGCAATAGCCACCGAAAAATGACCAAAATAAGTAGACCCCCACACCATGGAATCCTCCCTATCATCACAAAATTTTTGATTTAGCATAACTTTTATAATCATGTCCAAGGCATTATTAACCCCAGTCAGATCCACTTAGCCACTTCTAGCCCAGTAATCTTCCACTTTATGGTCGTAGCGAGCTTTACATATAACCATGTAATTATGAATTTTAGGAATAAATCATAGAGGTATTTCCATAAGCCAAACATCTTCCCAAAAATTAATCTTCTTTCCATTCCCCAGTCTCCATCTTTTCCCTTCACCAACAATATTTCTAGCCTTATTTATGTTGTTCCAAATTTCAAACCCAGCCACACTCTCCTCACTTGTGGGGAAGTCATCTAAAGAGGGGTGATCATACATATATTTATGTATACATAAAGTGTTCCAATCTTTTTCTTCTCCATATAATCTCCACACATGTTTAGCCATAAGGGATTTGTTAACCACCCTAATGGGTCTCAAACCCAGACCCCCCATCTTTTTAGGTTTTCACACCTTATCCCAAGAAATCAAAGGAATGTGATTTCTTTCCTCCTTACTAGATTAGATAAACCTTTTTTGGATGCTTTCAATTTTCTTAGCAAACTTAGCAGGAATCTTAAAAAGGCTAAGAGCATAGATAACTAGAATCTGAAGAGTAGATTTTAGTAAAGTAACTTTACCCGCTTGAGATAAAAGAACCCCTCTCCATCCATCTATTTTTTTTGTTAAACTTATCAATGATAGAGTTCCAAAAAGAATCAGGCACTTTTAGCCCAAGAGGAAGCCTAAGGTAGGAAGAAGGGAGACTATTAATATTATACCCCAAGGTAGAGAAATTCTTCTTTGTCTTTCCTCTAGAGTATTAATGAAAAACTAGAGAACTCTTGTTCCAATTGATTAACTGTCCATTTTCCCTAGTGTAAGTGTTAAGAGCATTTTGCATGGATCTTACCTCCTTCAGGATAGAAGACCCCATAGTAATATTATCGTCCACAAATTGAGCATGACAGAAGATGCAATTATTGGAAGAGGGCCACAAACCGTGGAAAGCTCCCTCCAAAACCATCAAATTCATGTATCTTCCTAGGCATTCGACCATAATGGTAAAAAGAATAGGAGAGATTGGATCTCCTTGCCTGAGACCTATGGTACTTAGAAAAAGTTTGTAGCACATCCATTGATGATGACAATGAAGGAAGGAGTTGAAATTAGCTAGAAAATAACCTAGATAATTCTATCACCAAACCCAAATTTCTTCAAAACCAAACAGATAAAGCTCCAATCAACACCATCATAAGCTTTGGATAAATCCAACTTAAGGAGAAAGCCTTGTTTACCAGCCGAAGCCAAAGAATGAATGTTCTCATGAACCATGATGATGGAGTCAAGAATCTTCCTACCTGGGATAAAGTCATTATGTTGAGGGGCAATTATTAGTAGGAGAATGTTAAGCAGTCTAGTGGTTAACACCTTCAAGATAATTTTGTAAATAGAATTGCACAAACTAATAGGTCTAAACTAATCAAAGGAATCAGCTCTAGCAGTCTTGGGAATGAGAACCATAAAAGTGCCATTAATTTCCTTCAGCATATTTTGACTTCCAAAGAATTCCTTAAAAGCAATAGAGATGTCCTTTTTCCAGGATATGCCAAAAATTTTGGAAAAAGAACATAGGGAATCCATCAAGTATAGGGGCTTTATTCCCTTCAAAAGAAAAGACTACGTCCTTGATCTCCCTGACAGGTGGAATGGCAGACAAGTCTTTGTTCTAATTTTTTGACAAGACCAAAGGAATAGCTTCTAAAAGATTATTCTGATCAACCTTATCCAAGTTAACCTCTTTCCTTAAGAGAAAAGAGAAGAACTAGACCGCATCCTTTTTTATATCTTCTTCCTTACTAACAACACTATCCTCTTTAGAAATGTAGCTTAATATATTGGTATCTCTATGCTTAAGATTAGTTAGGTGCAATAATTTAGTGTTTTTATCCCCCTCTTTAAGCCATAGTTCCCAGGATCTTTGTCTCCAATAATTTTCTTCTTTAGCAATAATATTATGATAATTTACTAAAGCATTCTGCTCTTGATCCTTTAGGATCTTAGATAGCCCTAAGTGTTGGATGGAGTCCTGAATAACTTTGAGATCTTGTTTAATCTCATTCTTTTGCTGGAAGATATCCCCAAAAACCTCTTTATTCCATTCCTTTATTTTCTCTTTGATGTTCCTGAGTTTTTTGGCCACCTTGAACAGGGCCTTTCCTTCCACTTTAATATTCCACCACAAGTGTATCATTTTTTCTAGGTCAGGATGTAAAGTCCACATATTCTCAAACCGAAAGGGGTAGTTCTTGTGACCAGTAATAGGGTCAGCAACCAAAGAAATCGAGAAGTGGTCAGAGCCAATTCAAGAGAAGGAAGAAAGGGAGAAATAAAAATTCGTCACCCAACCATGGGAAATTAAAGCCTTGTCCAGTCTGACTTGAATGTTATCTTTACCAACTATCCTATTTAACCAAGTGTAATTGATTCCCTAAAGGTCCATATATAAAAGAGCCTGATTGTTAATAAAATCTATGAGATCTGTCCTACCTTCCATTTGAGAATTAATGCCACCAAACTTCTCAACTTCCATCAGGAGAGTATTGAACTCCCCCATTACCAACTAGAAATAATCCTTAAATCATTTCCTTCTTTCAGCCAACAATTCCCAAAATTTGGCTCTACTCACTTTAGAATTAGGGGCATAGATATTCGTAGCAACCCAGCTAAAATTATCTCTAATATTATGCATCTTAACAAAGACCATATTGTCTCCTTCATAAAGGATCTCACCGTGGATAGTCTTCTGGTTCCAATAAAGAACAATCCCTCCAGAAGAACTACTACTACTAACCCCATAGCTATGAAAAATCTTGTTTTTTTCAACTTTTTCCTTACTCATTTTAGTTTCTTGAACAAGGAAAATATCAGGTTTATGGTCTCTTACCAAGTTCCTCATAATATCATGTTTATGGGGGGAATTCATTAGGGAGAAGGCCTCATGGATGGTTCTTTTCTTTCCATCTGCAACATCTTGCCAACTTTCTTGCTCCCTCCCAGTCTAGGCTTGTTTTATTCCTGATCCGGTCTTCGGTTTCCCAACACCATCTTTCTTGATTTGAGTATTTTTTCCTTTCTGGGGGAAAGGAGAAGCATGGTTTCTCCCTTGTAGTTCTTTTTTACAGTCAAATTTGACCCTTTTTATGTTTCAGACTCATGGATAACTGAAGTAGCTCCATTTCCACTTTCCTTCTTAAACATATTCAATCAAGGCATTTCCCCAATAATGTTGCAACCCTGAGAATATTGAAACTCTCTATTCTCTATCAGGAGGGGGGAACCATTCTCCACAAGAATTTCATGACCTTGTTCACTCTAGTTTTCCTCGCTAGCGACCTCTAGCACTTCCTATGTGATGTTATTAGTAGATTCATTTCAGATTTAACATTACCTATGTACTGAGAGATTCTTAGTGTGTGTGTGTGGTAGATATTGCACTTGGAGCTTGTGATTGTGTGTTATAGGTTGTATATATTGTTGACATGAGATTCACTTGATATGTTATGTATACATTTTAGGTGTGGATAGTTGGGGGTGTCAACACTTATTGTGAGTGTTATTTTAGCTATGGATATTGGTTCTTGAAAACTACCGATGCATGCTTTTACCTTTGGAGCAATCACTTGTGTTTAGGATATCAGTTGAGATAAGACTTATGATTTTTTTGTGATAGGTTGGGTGGCATTCTCTTTGGATGGCTTCTATGTATGTCTAGTAATAGTGGTACAATAAAGGGTGGGAGAATTCATGAATGAGATGGTGATCACTTTGATTTTGTTGCAGGTATGTTGGTGGAGCACATGTCGCACTTTGGTTCATGATTGTACGTATGGCTAGAGGGATTTTTCCCTTATTCATATTTGTGGATAGTGCAATGCATACAACAAGTGGGGTAATGTTGAGAAATAGGTGTTGTGTACCTTGCATAATAATCTTTATTATTGTAATATTTTATTTTATGTATATGTTGCACCTAGGAGCACCTAGATGGGCATACTACATGTAGAGATTCTTTTGGAATATTCTCAAGGTCACTTGATGTTGTATTGTAACATTGTAATATTATATTGATGTAAATATTTAATATTGGTGAAAGAAATTAATAAAGTACCCAGTATTAAATGTGGGATCATGGGGTTATGTAGCACATGGTTGTGGCTTATGGTTTATGTAATACCACTTTGTAGCTTTGTGTGAGCTTGTTTCTATAAAAATAACCACAAGGGTGGTTGTTGAGGTAAGATTGTTGGAAATATATGATGTGCCCAGTGACTGAAAGGGGGGTGAATCATGAACCAATAAAACTTAATCCTTTTAATCCACAATTAGATTAACTTATTTGTTTGCATGCATAGAACTTGAAAGTAAAGATTCATACACAACACATAAAACAATATTTGGTTACCCAGAAACCTTCCAAAAGAAATTAAAACTGAGGTGGGGATGATACCAACAATATTTAGTACTGCAGTATAAATTTAGTGTGTTAGAGCTTACAATGAACACTTCTGATGGTTTGCCCTGTTAGGAGCATAGAAAGGACTATTAGGTCCACCTTGTTAAAGGATTTTGTAAAATACAGTAAGTAATGCAACTCTATTAAGAGATTTCAAGAAAGGAATGTTAGGTCCAACTTGTTAAAGGATTTTGTTGATCCACCTATGAGAATGAACTAGTTGATGATCTGCTCTGTGCAACTGTGATTGTTGAATAAGATCCTTCTGAATATAACTGATCACCTGAATGTGATAGATGAGACTCTGTTGTCCTGAATACTTCTTCTCTTAATCAAACTACCATTCGTGTGTCTTTACACTTATGCATACATTCTTACTTATCTTTCTTTTTCACATACTTTCTTACACTTTGGATAAAACAAACTATCTTACAAATATATCTTTATCCAACAAATAAATTTGTAAGTCGGCTTGCAATAAACAAAATTATATTTAACAATATATGCAAGGTCAGCTTCAAACTGTCACTTGGGTCCAAAAGTCTACTCGGGTGATAAACTGTCACGCGGGTCATACTGATCACTCGGGCGATGTTGATCACTTAGGAATTTGCATAATGCTTGCTGGCTCGGTAGACACTAGTTGACTAAGTTTTTTGACACTAATTGACAATATGTCTTTCCATAAGGTCTACAATCTCCCCCTTTGGCATTAGTGACAAAAACACTTATCATTGAATTATGTGTCTGATATGTCAAAACTCCCCCTTACTGTCTGCTCAGGTTTTGACACTGCTTCTGCTGCTCGGGTCCAACTGACTCTATTTTTGTGTTTTTCAAAATTGTTTTTATAAAGTATATTTTCTACATTCTTCCACTGTACATGTGTTTCCTCAATGATATTTCCACTTAATTACAATATAATGATATTTCCCCTTAATTACAATATAATGATATTTCCCTCTTGTTTTTGACAAAAATGCCAAAAGTGATATTTACAAGGTTATTCCAAAGTAGGATAGGAAATCACTATGTACCTTCAAAATCTGAGACAAAGTATTGTCCCAATTGTCCATTAGCACCTTCATGATAAGCAATTTAACTTGTATCTCTGTAGACAACTCTATCATTAGCTTGACAACTGAGAAATTGTTGTCATGGATGAGTGTCTTAGCATGTGTTATGTGTTTCTGCATTCCATCCATGTGTGGTAGGAGTTGGCTCTGGATTGTTGTAAGTGATTATCTGGTCCTTACTTCTTCTCTCAACAATTTAGCATGTAGATCAGTAAGATACTTGATCTTCATGAAGTGAGCAGAACTGGTGCTCGAGTCAATTGCTAATTGTCTTGCACTTTCCTTAATGTTTGCATCAATGTTCACTATCTTGTTCTTGATCTCCATAGTAAAGTTAGAGGTGTCACTCAACTTTACAAATAGTGCTACCATATTTTCATGGTGGTTTCTAGAGTGCTGATGATATTTGTAAGTTTCACCTGGTCAATTGCAATCTTCTTTGCAATACTTTCTAGAACCTTGTTCTCAAATTTATTCTCTGCCTTCTCAAGTAACTTCTCTTGACCATTCATATCTATGTTTCAAACTTGTGGACAATGTCAACAAGTTGGTCCATTATTGAGTCACTCTCATTGACTTCAATATGCAATGCATCTACAAATATGCCTTTGACATCTTCAAGTACTTTATTCCTTTGTTTTTCCTTTTGGAGCTTCTGCTATGTAGCTCTTTTCTTTCACAATTCTCCTAGAATATTCATTTTCTCTACAGATAAGTTGGATAGATCCCAATTTGGAATCACAATTTATTTATCAAGATTTATCTCATCGGTAATTACTAATTTTTCTTTTCCTTGTGTCTTAGGACTCAGTGAAGGAACAATTTCTTTGCCTTTACCTTCCTCATCCTTTTCTTTAGTATTCATTCCAATTAGGTCATTGACCTTTACAGTACCAATTGTTGAATCAATGTTAACTGATGAGTCAATACTAGCAGTAGAAATATCTACCTTGTCTTTTTGCGACTCAGGTGTGCTTGGCTCATTAGTAAGTGGAGCCTTTTTCTCGGTTACTACATGTTCAGATGTGGATTCTGCAACCTTGTCCTTGCTCGGATGTATTATATTCTAGATAGGAAATTGGGGTAATGATGCCATTACCTCAACTGCAATCTTCTCAGCATTTGACTCCTCTAATTGGAGTTATCTCTTTGAAGATAAATGAATATTTAATTCATTTATTTAATAATTGTTTTCAACATGTTAGATAATTGAATTCTTTTTTATTAAGAATTGTTTTATTTGATGAAATTAAATTAAATTAATTGAAATTAATTTAATTGGAAGAATTTAATTAGTAAGTTTAAATATTTGAATTTAAACCATAGAAAATTGAGTTTAATTGATTAAATAATGATAATTAATCAATTAAAGCTTAATTAATTAAATAAAATTAATTATTTAATTAATTTTGGGGGTTGGATTAGATGATTTGGGAAATGATTTTAGAAGAAAATAGATGATTAATTAATGATTAAAAAACCATTAATTAATAGATGAAAATTAGTGTTTTTAATGTAAAGTCGCAAGCCTGTCCATTTTAGGGTGTCTACATTTGCCCCTCTTTGATGCGATGTGACTTGTCACAGTGTGTCAAAGAATCTTTGATTTTGCCCCAGCTTGCCTCGGCATTAAGTAGGTGTATTTATGCCCCCTCAACAAATTTGAGCAAAAAGTTGCGAGACGAGCGTTAATTTGTTGAAACTACAAATTGTAGAACTGAGTAGCTGAAAGATCTAAAAAATAGTTAAAAATGCCCCTGTAATTGACCTTTGAAGTTTTCGGGGACTGGGAAGAAATTTCGGAGCTCCTGAGCAAAATTAGGGTTTTTGGAACACCTATAAGTAGCTAGGAGAGCCCTTCATTTGTCACTTTGCGAATTTGAGCTCTGAATCTCTTGGTAAGTTTCTTGATTGTTTTCTACTTCATTTTCTTCCTTCTTCGAGTGATGGCGGGTCTTCCAGGCATTATTCACATTTTCGATCGAGTCTGTTCATACCGTCGGCCTGCTGGCTCTAGACATCTGGTGAGTTATCTCATGTTATGTGTCATTAATTGCGTGTAATTTAGCTTTTAAATTTTGTGCCTTTTTGAAAAAATTTAACCTTTGCCGCAATCACCTGTGGTTTTGCCACATTTGCGGTTTGGATGCCACAATTGCTGGTTCTAAGCCACACTTGATAAAAGTGCCACATTTGATTATGTAAAATACCGCAATTGTCATTTGAGTGCCGCACTTGCATGTTAGATGCCGCATTCGCATAAAAGTACTGTAGTTGTCTATGTTTAATGCCACAATTGACTTTTTAATACTATCTGCTTGATTTCATTGTCAGTTACCTGCTTGTTTTTGCTTCTATGATGTTCCTCAACTTCTGAAATTGATAATTTTCTATTTTTTTGCACTCTTTACAGTTCTTCGGGTGCATTTTGCGATGTCAAGAGTCCAGGCCAACGGGACTCATTTATAGATTTCATCTCACAGAGGATGAGAGGTCAGTACTTCGTGACCTTGGACTATACTGGATTTGTTACATGCCTGAGATCACGACCAAGAGGGGTCTGATCTCTGCTCTGGTAGAGAGATGGCATTCTGAGACCTATACTTTCTGGTTGCCTAATGGGGAGTGCACTGTGACTTTGGAGGATGTGTATCACATCCTCCAACTCCCTATCTAGGGTGAGTTGGTGGAGTACTCCACTTGTACTGGTGTCCCTGCTTTGTCTGAGCTCACTGGACTGCCCCGGGATCAGCTCAGGCTAGCTAGTGGTTATGACATTCCCTAGTCTAGATTTAGATTGGGCTTGGATAGACTATCCACTTTATTGGGTAGTTTGATTTGTGGCATCCTTTGCCCCGATCGGCGATAGCGTGGGTTTTCTGTTGGATTTGGCAGTGTCCTTCAGAGTATGGTTTGAGACCATACTATTTTTGCTTGGGGCCCATGCATGTTGGCACACATGTGTTTCCATATGATGTACGTGGCTTACCTTGATGGTAAGTCACTCGATTGTGGCGCCACATTGTTACAGATTTGGGCGTGGGAGCACATTGTTGTTTGTCGTCCTGGGGGTGCCCGTGCTCTCCCGGCCAACAGGCCGTATGTATATATGTATGATGGTGCTATTGTTCAGACCTATATGGGTCATCTTTCTTATTGGCGACAGCAGCTAGATATGATCCCATATTTTATCTGGCAACCTTATACAGATTGTCATGTTTGGGATGGGGAGGACATCCATCTCCCATTTTGTCGACAGCGGTGGTACCTGATTGGCCGTGTGAGTGATCATGTGCACATGATCAATTTTCATAACACTGATAGGGTGTTACGACAGTTTGGAGAGCAGCAGGACATGTCTGACTCGTATGCTTACTTTTCTTGGAGGTCCCAGGATGCTCGTGTATGGGGTGATGTAGTGTCACTAGATGTTGCATGCACTAATTTTTTAGGACTGCTTCTTGTGGCATGGACCTGGCGTTCTGCCACTGTTGATCCAGGTTTGTTTTTGTATTATGCTTATGTACTTATTTTCTGCTCTGTAGATTATGTGCTCATACTTTGGTTGTATACTATATATATCTGCTCTGGTACTGATAGTCATCTTATCTTTTGCAGGTACCACTCCATAGTATGATGCTCACTGGTTGTAGCATCATCCCATAGCTTTGACCGATGTGTCACGTCCTGTTCCTAGGACTATTATGCGGAGGGCTTGGTGGGTACGGTGTGGCAGGGGAGGCCGTGCTGGAGGGAGAGGAGGTGGACGGGGAGGAGGTGACGGAGGGAGAGATGGTGGATGGGGGGGAGATGGGAGGGATGGGGGGAGGGAT
>MU226052.1:4757522-4780054 GCA_018584345.1 Thuja plicata | reverse complement strand
GGAACAGGAGAGATCCTCAGTAAACTCCACCTCTTTATTTGGTTAAGAGGAGATAGAGTTTGGTTAACTGAAGAGCTAATTATGAGTTACCTTTTTGAACTGAAGAGGTGGGTGAAGTTACCCATGTTGACTGGAGAGATGGGTGGAGTTGCCCATGTGATCTAATTGGAGTTATCTCTTTGAAGATAAATGAATATTTAATTCATTTATTTAATAATTGTTTTCAACATGTTAGATAATTGAATTCTTTTTGATTAAGAATTGCTTTATTTGATGAAATTAAATTAAATTAAATTAATTGAAATTAATTTAATTGGAAGAATTTAATTAGTAAGTTTAAATATTTGAATTTAAACTATAGGAAATTGAGTTTAATTGATTAAATAATAATAATTAATCAATTAAAACTTAATTAATTAAATAAAATTAATTATTTAATTAATTTTGGGGGTTGGATTAGATGATTTGGGAAATGATTTTAGAAGAAAATAGATGATTAATTAATGATTAAAAAACCATTAATTAATAGATGAAAATTAGTGTTTTTAATGTAAAGTCGCAAGCCTGTCCATTTTAGGGTGTCTACACTTCTCAACATAAAAGAGTATGCAGATTAGAAGAGAGCCAAACTTACATGAATTGGATTTGGATACTCAGATGCTTTCCATATTCTTTCTCAACTGGACAAGTTGTAATTCTGCTAGGTTGAATACCAGATTATTCTTTACCACTTTATATGCTAGGTCAATAGCTTCACACGAAACTCTGTTGGGTCTGCTTGAACTATATATCTTGTGGTCTATAACATGAATAACAAATTTCAATTCCATATTAGTTACTCGGTTAAGTCTCATGCCTCTTCCATCCCACTCAGCAAGAGTTAACTTAGCTAGGTCATCTCAGGCTAGGGTTTTGGTAGCTTTCGGCTTATCTAGCATCGGGAACCCAGTGACACAATAAATTATCTACTTCGTGATCATCACAGGATGTTCCAACCATAGTTTCATGTCATGGACACGGCTGAGAACATATCTCATCCATTTTGTCTGGAAATCTCTTGAAATGTGCATGATATGTGTCAAACCCTTGGTTTCAAGGTGCTTATGCTCAGGTTTCAGACTCCCATTTTCACATAATTCATCATATGCTTTATTCATCTCAATAGTTTCAAGCTCCTGTATGTTGCAGTGATAGAAGCTTTGAATGTCGTTAACCAGTAACACTCTCGGAGGAATAAGGGAATGAGCTCCCATCAGGTCCATCTCCTCTACAATTGTCAGATGAACCTTAAACACCGAAGGATCACAAATTTCATTCCTTAATAATATCTCAGAACCTTTCTTAACCTTGCTGTTGGAAGTGGATGCCATATCTATTCAGACGAAATGATCAAACTTCGCTTTCAATCACAAATTTGCATTGAATCGTTAAGGGCTCTGAATTAATTCGTAAATTGGAAGCTTTGTAAGCAGTAATCTTTACAATCCTTCATTTATAAGAGATTTTCAACTTTTAGATTATTTCATTAAATGATCCGTACATAGTAGTTGGCATGACTCGGGTGTTTCTTAGATTCACTCAGAAGCTCAGGTGAAAGCAACTTTCCAATTATCAATATTGCCTAACTCAACTCATTTAAGCTAGAGTGGCTTAGGTGTAACTAAAATTCTCACTCGGGTATAACTATAACATGTCCTCATGCATCAATATGAAGATATGGACTATTTTTCTTATATGGAACTGATGTAGGATGGCTTGTACTACACAGTTCTAGTCATCTCCTTACATTCATATTCTGTAATGGTAGATCCACCCAGTTCACTATTTAGGGTGTCATTAGATCCTTTATTGCTTTGACCTAAATTATCTGAGGATTTCCTTACCCATTTCTTTCTCATCCAAGTTCTGATTTCTGAGACTTTGGCTTTACCATTCTCAAAACCAGTATCAAATTTTTCTTTGTTCATACAGTTCTTGCTTAGATGACCGAGTTTCTTGCACACATAACATCTCTTAGTAGGATCCATTTTTCTAAAGTGAGTCTTCATACAATTTTCACCAATGTGTCCATATTCACCACAATGACAACATCTGTACCATGTATTGTAATCCCAACCAAAAATTACCTTGGCTAATTGTTCAGCAAGATTCCAATTCTTAGTTCTGCACTCAGAAGATCTATGACCTTGTTTGTTGCACTTGTAGCATTTTCTTTCAAACTTAGGTTTCTCTTTGCATTCACTTGCTCTATGCCATGTTTTTTTACAACTGTAGCATTTTCCATTAAATTTTGACTTTCCATTGCTCCAACATGTATTTGATGTGTGCCCTAACTTACCACAATGATTGCATGTAGGTTTGTTGTTCCTTTGAGCTCCTTGTTGTGAGGATTCACCTTGTTTAGTATGACCTAATCCAGTTTGTCCATGATGTCTGAATTTTGTTGCCTGATCCATGCTAGTTTGTGAATTCATCATACTTTCATTTGTTTGCATTTCAACATTGAGATCATTCTGTAGTTTTTCATTTTCTGTTCGTAGATTGACAACTTCCTGTGTTGCATTGTTGAGTTGACTTACAAAATCAGCTTTCTGTAGTGACAAGTGTTGGATTTCATTTATTTTTTCTTCTAATCTTGTTCTCAATAGTCTTTTATTTTCTTGTGCTATATTTCTGTCATTTTTTCTTTGTTCTTTAGTTCCATGAATTCACATATTTTGATTGAGTGAATTTCTTGTTCTCTCTTCAACTTTCTGACCTCTTCATGTAAAGCGAGATTCTTTGTAAGTAAGTCTTCAATGGCTGCATCAGCTTCTTCAAAACTTTTATCCTTGCAAAATTATTCAATTATTTCTTCTATATAGTTCTTGTCATTCATCTATACTGCTAATTCTTTTCTTCTTTTCAGGGAAAGAGAGAGTTTCTCCTTAAGTTTCATGATCTAATCCATGGCCACTTTAAGATCTATCTTTTCATTCTCAATGGCTTTCTCCAGTCTGTATGTTTCCATAGCCTCTGATCTTTTCTCAAGATGTTAAACTCCTAATAAAAGAACCACTGCTCTAATACCAATTATTGGAAATATATGATGTGCCCAGTGATTGAGAGGGGGGTGAATCAAGAACCAATAAAACTTAATCCTTTTAATCCACAATTAGATTAACTTCTTTGTTTGCATGCATAGAACTTGAAAGTAAAGATTCATACACAACACATAACACAATATTTGGTTACCCATAAACCTTCCAAGAGAAAGTAAAACTGGGGTGGGGATGATACCCACAAGATTGAGTATTGTAGTATAAATTTAGCCTGTTAGAGCTTATAATGACCACTTATGATGGTCTACCCTGTTAGGAGCATAGAAAGGACTGCTAGGTCCACCTTGTTAAAGGATTTTGTACAATACAATAAGTAATGCATCTCTATTAAGAGATTTAAAGAAAGGACTATTAGGTCCACCTTGTTAAAGGATTTTTCTGATTCACCTGTGAGAATGAACTAGTTGATGATCTGCTCTGTGCAAATGTGATTGCTGAATATAACTAATCACTTGAATGTGACAGATGAGACTCCGTTGTCCTGAATACTTCTCTTAATCAAATTGTCATTTGCATGTCTTTACACTTTGTTATGCCCTGCATCCCTGTCCCTACATTTTGTGTGCAAAATGTTGAGTCCCCCTTTCCTTTTTGTTTTGGCTTGCGGTTTTGCCTTGTCTTTCTTTCCCTTTTTGTTTTCTTTCTCCGGGGTTCTCTTCCCTGGTGTGGTGTTTCGTTTGTTTGGTTTTCACCTCCGGGACTCCAGTCCCGGAGGTTTCCCTTCACTGGAAACCGGATTTCGGACTCCGAGATTATTCGTCATGATGTTCCAAAGGAACATCATCGCAGGGGATCCTCGGGCCCAGAGTCCGGAGGTTTGCTAGTCCGGAGATTGCCAGGAGGAGGAGGATTACCTTTTTACCACGGGTATAAAAAGAACTTATCTGTCATTTTCACATTTACCGTCATTAAAACTTTCAAGCACTTAGAGAGATTAGCAGAGCATTTGCAGAGAGTTTGTGATAATCAACGCTTGGCATTTCCAATCACTTTCATGCAATTGCGAGTGCTTCATGGTGGTGGTAGTAATCATTTGATGACTGAAGCTATTGCAGAGCTCTTGTGGTAACTCTTCCCTTTCCTCTACCTTCTGCATTCTCAGGTTGGTGTTTCTATTTCCCGCTCTCTGCTTTTCTTTTATTTTTGTTTGGTTTGCTTGGTTTGTTTTGTTTCTTCGTTTTCATCTGGTTTTCTATTTTCTGGTTTTACCGCCCGTTGGTGGGTCGGCTCTCTACTAGAGGGTTGTCCACCCTCTATGCAGAGGTGCTTCGTCTGTAAAATATGTGGATAGCTGTAGATAGTTTGTTCTGCCTTGTCTGGTCTTTCCCGTGGACGTTGCTCCATGTCGTATATTTATGTATATGTGTATATTTATGTATAGTCTCTATGTATCCTTCCGTGTCTTTGTATATATCCCCTTGGCCTTCATGTATATCCCTCCTGGTGGCTTGATAAGCTGGTCGAGTCACCTCTGTTTCAGGTTTTCCTGCTCCAAACTCGCTTCGGAGCAGAAAACCACCTGTTTGAAACTTGGCTCTCGGTTGGTTTTGAACAGGCAATTTTCTCTCTCCTCCATGAAGTCTGTCAGAACCTTATTTATGTCCCATGCGCAAAATCAATTCCAGCCAAGTGGCTTCCACTTTTCACGCGTTCAGATAGTTGGCTCGGTCATCATCGCCATAACTTCCATTTAATACCTACGCACATGGCGCCCACGTGGGCATGATGACTTGACCTTTTTACACGTCCTCGCCAACGGTCATTTCTCCGAGCTTTGGGTCTCTTACCAATGACCATCCTGTGCCTTTGCTGAGTGTGATAAAATCCCCAGACCCGGATGTTTAATAAAATCTTAAGTTTACGATGTGTTTTGCTTTTCGGTTATCTTTACATGAAACTAACTTTCCAGGAAAGCGAGCATCACGGTGGTAAGATCTCTGGACCCCGGAATAATTATTTTGATAAGTGCATTCTGACGGTCGCTCTACCTTGCAGGTTCCGAGAGTTCATTTATCAATCATGTCTGAAGCATCCGCATCCTCCCCGCCCGGAAGTCCAGAACTTCCTTCCACAACGACCACCAGGGCGGCCATAAAATCCAAGATGGAAAGGGCCCTGGAAAAACTGCCCCTGACCATGAAGTTCATGTAGAACAACATCATCACGGGCTCAAAGATTGAGTCCAAAGTTAAGCTTATAACCGACACCAGCATCAGAACGTGGGTGGAGATGCAGGCCTTGGTAAAAGTAATGCACATCCAGCGACAGGCTGGGGATCAGTTAGCAATCAATGTTGGGAACTCTGGAATCCTCCGGGCAGCTTGTTTCCCGTGCTCCATGTAGTCTCCGGAGCTTATTTTAACATTAGCAGCCAACTACAACTCTTGTATTCAGGCCGTTATGCTTGCGGCCACAGAACCAACAGGATACCCTACTCCTCTGGTATCCCTCGACCCAGACACATTCCGGGCGGGACTAGGAATCCCACAATTCGACAGAGCCACAGTGGTTACAAGGACTGATGCCTTGACCCAGTTCACACAGCTGGAAGATGCTGCCCAGGTATACATGAATACCCATTATCTCAAGGCCCCAAAGAGGGACCCAAAGAGAATGGAGATAGAAATTCCCCGCTCTGAATTCAAGGAGAGCATCCAGATGGGGATAATAGCATTAGCCCGGGTCTTTGGGCAACCCTCCGCCCAGGAGGTTGCCAAATGGATGTACTATTTCCTCCTCGGCATCGCCACCAAGGGAGAATACTTCGACTGGGTGACAATAATCTCCAATCACGTCGACTCCCAGTTCCTCCAGCTGGACAGGAGGAAGAAGTTTTACATGAGTTCTTATGTTTTCTGGGCCCTAGCGCAACAGAGACCCCATGCCCACGGCCTACTCATAGACGGTGTGCTCAAGATTGGCCTGGGACAAAAAGCACTGTGGGACCATTTCTCACAAATTCAATGGGAGGCCAGCTTCCCCAATTTCTGTCGGGTAAATGACGTGTTTGTTTACTACCATCTGCTTACACCCACCCGGGACGTCGGATACCGCTTGTCCTTAGAGGCGATGAATTTGGTCCAAAATTATGGACATTATTATATTCAAATCCAACAACACACATACATTAGGGTCGCCGGCTTCTCCAGGAAACCCTACTTGTTGCCCAAACATTGTGGGGACAAGATCGTGCTTTTGTAGTATTGTAGGCAGCTGATGGAGGTGCATACCCTCTTTTCCCTAAAAAAGATACCCAACATTCCATTCCCAATCACCTGTGGGAATTATACATGCAGTCTGGTTGCCGCAAAGGAGGCGGATAATGAGCTGAAAAGTTATAACTTGCAGGAATTCTATTTAGCGCGAAAAAATTTTGATCCGCATGGGAAAATAGCAACGACACTGCCCCGGGCTTCAGAGCCCCATCAAATACACATGGAGAACTTCTGGGCAGATTGCCAAGATGATGTGGAGGTCCGAAGCCAGCACTTCATTAGGATGACGGCCAGAATGATGCAACTATTGAGACTCCGAAGGTTCCCCGAGGATTTCTCGGATGACACCCCCACCATCGACCCCCAGTACAAGGCTAAGGGGATCGATAAGTTGGCTCTTCCACCAGTGAATTGGGCCGCCCAGGAGGGGCCCATGATTGAGGACTTCACCCGGGATGTGGTCGAGCGAAGTCACACCTATTTCAAGAGGGTGTGCCCTGGGAGTACTCGCCAAGCGACCCGATCGGCGCCAAAGTTAACCCCACAGTCGGGACCCAAATTGACCCCGGGGGCCAGGACTTCTTCGTAGGGGGTAGATAAAGGAAAAAGGATAGACACGACCCCTTCTGCACAAGAAGTCCCCATACAGGAGAAGATCAAACAATCGGTGGCAGTCTCCCAGCAGATGAGGGAGCAGTTAATAACGAGGCTGGCCACTCCCCCGCTCATGGTCAGACCAATTCATCCCCCTTCCTCCCCGTCACTGGCAGCCCTAATGGTGAAGGCGACGGGGGTGGATCCCATGGAAGCGGTAGCAATAGCCGATGCGGGGCCACCTTTAATTACCCGGAGAACAAAGAGGCCCAGCAAAAAGCCTAAGGCAGAGCCGGGGTTGGGTTCATCCCAACCCCAACAAGTTGAAATCCTTTCTTCCAGTTCCTCGGAGCCAAAGAAGGAAACGGAGCCTACAGAAGTCCCAGCCAGTCCCCCTCCGCAAGAATAATTTGATGTATTTGCAACCGACAAGTTCAGAAATTTACAGGGGGACAAAGCACAAGGAGAGACAGAGATCCCGGGGGCAGAACAAGAGGCTGCAGAGCAAGAAGATTTTGAACAAGAGGCTGCAGAGCAAGAAGATTTTGAACAAGAGCTTGCACAGGTGCAAGAGCAGGTAGAAGAAAAGGAGCCAGACCCAGAGATTGCCTCCAAGGTGCAAGTGACGCAAGGTCTGGGAGTGGACCAACAAAAATAGGGTGAACAAATGGCATTTGCTGGGGGAACCGGACCTTCGGGAACAACCATAACCCTAGTCACCATGTTCCAGGGGCCACTCCCAGGGGCAACTTTTGGGCAGGTGATCACAGCAGCCCAAACTCTAAATCTTGGCCCGACACCTCCCCTACTGCCAAAAGAAGTGCCAACAGAGGAAGAGGCCCTGACAGAAGAAGAACAACAAGAAGAAGAGCAACTTGAAGAATAAATCCCCGAGGAAGCCTACCAGAGTCCGGATAAAGAAATAGATACAGAGAACAAGGCCGAGGAGATGGAGGTTGATGAAGAAAATGTTGTTGCAAAAGAAGTTGAGGCAGGGAGAGGAACAGACAAGGTTCACGCCACAGAAGCACAACAACCACAAAACATTGGGGAAGAATCAAGAGAACAAATTTTGGCAGGAAGGCCACCCCTCCCTCCTTAGTGGATGATAGAGAGTAGGAAAAGGAAAGCTCAGTCTACTTCAGTGATTCCTCTCTCCCTGGCCGAAATGATGGCCCAAGCCCAGGCCCCGCCAAAGGCCAAGAAAGCCTGGACAGTTCATACTCTTCGAATTGGGCCAGGCGGAGAAATAGTTGCCGTTGTGGCAACACCTCCCCCAGACGCCGATGAAGCAATCACGAACCCTGGAGACTACAATGTTGCAGAGGTATCACTAGGTAAGAGGGGAAAGCAAGGTGAGGTAGACTTGCTGAAGGAGGCAGCAAGGGCAGTAGAGGCCCGATATGAGAAAGAGGCCCAGAGGCTCAAAACTAAAAAGGAAAAGAATGCGAACCTCATGGGGTTGCTTACTGAGCTGGCTCGACCCATTAATACTGCTCCTCCAGAGGCCTCCACCTCAGAATAATTACCATATAGTGACATAGACTCCCTACGAATGATGAAAAAGAAAGCCCAGGAAGTGGACGAGTGGGTCGCCCTGCAGATAGGAAACACCCAGCGTTTCCTGGTGTCCACCCTCCCAGATTTATACATGGCCCGACAGGTCATTCACCAGGCGGAAACTCTTATTGAGTTGTGGGAGGGTGATGCCAAAAATTACTAGGCATGGAAGGTGGAGCTCAAAGAGCTCCTTACCCTAGGAGAGGATATGATTTCTGAATCTAGAATTCTGGGTGATGAATCATTTGATTTTGTAAGAACCCAGCACTCCAGACTTTACCTCACATTAGAGGTGATCAAGCAACTGGTAGGGTCCTTACAAGATAAGGTAAATATGGTGAAGTATTCTTCCAATTTATACAAGTCTTTCGTAATAAATACTTCCGGGGCTGATCCCCTTAGCACAAATACATGTACCCCCAAAGATTCAGTTTTAAGGAGTTTTGATGAAATGATGAAGTCTCAGTATCAATCTCCAGAGGGGATAGATGGGTCCCAAATGGCAAAATTAACCCGCATGATACTTAGTAGTCATGATGCGGCGAGAATGGCAGATGAATTCAAAGAAAATATTTCAGACCTGGGGGAACAAGTTGAAATGACCAAACATAGAAGGGTCAGCCTGAAGGATATAGATGAAGATGGCATATCCCTCCTCCTCCAGGATTTCAACGATAATAAGAAACCTTGAGCTTTCTCCGGAGGCCGGGGAGAATTCAAGTGTTGGGTATTCCTTATTCTTTATTGGAATGAAAGTTCCTGGATCCCGGAGTCCCGGATCCCAAAATTTTGTATTCTTTCAAGTGACCTGTGTCCCAGTCCCCGTGGCTGACCGGTCACTTTTAGAAGCGGTTAATAAAGGCTGTCAAAAGGTGGTTGGTCATATCAAGGAGGCGTCGACTCAGCGGTTGGTTTCTGATAGGGTGTTCTTCTCGAGGCACCGCTCAAGAGTACACCTGACACATTGGAGACAGGGCACCGCATTTCCCATTTATGAGGCATGTAGCCTCGATCCCCAGGGGACCTACTCTCTTCTTTCTCCTTCATGGCTCTCTTCTCGAGGCTGATTCTTCCACTGTATATTCTTGTCTTATTCTTTTGACTTGTCAGACCTATTCTGTCTCTAGGTTTTTTGTAGGGTGGCGCAGGTAGTACCGACCCCCAGATATTGTATTTTATTGAAACATGATGTAAAATAGGGTTAGGGTTAGGAGAGTTGTATAAATAGCCAAACCGGCCCATTTCCAAGGGTCGGCAAAATCGATGATTTTGTTGTCCATAGCAATAGAAAAGCGATTTCTCATTTTAAGCTGCAGAGCTTAATGCTCCATTGTTCTGGTTTTATATAGTCGAATGCTCCCCTGGAGCCACTATTGTATCACACACTAGTGCTTGCTGGAAGGAACATTAATAAAGAAGGAAGAATTCTTGGCAATGACATTGTTGGCATTCCTGCTTTTGAGTTAATGGTATTTCATGTTTTAATGTTCTTTATATCTTCTACTCTGATATGTTAAAGTAGATTAACGACCTCTTTATTCCCGCTACTGATAAAATGCTAGCTGATGGTTATGTGTTTCTTCGGTATTTAGTGTAGTTTATCAGAGTATTATTGATGTTCTGAATATTTCAGCATGACTGTAGTTAGATGAAACGTTTCTAACCCTTCAGGATCTTTTTCACTTTATTCTCTAAGTGTAGAATGCTAGGGGGAAACCTTACTGTATTGAATCTCCGGAAGTAATGGGTTGAAGAAACCAGCTATCCCCCTCGAAAAACAATCACCTCTCCCAATCGAGCCCCACACCATCGTGACCCGACACCCAGGTGCTTGAAGGCCCGGAGGATCTGATTTCCCTGGACAACCTTTGCAGGCGGAGTTGGCTGGTTTCCCCGAAACTCGGTGACAACTTATGACTGTTGGCAGACCCGGTCAGCAAAACCCCGTCAATAGAAACTGGCGCTAGAAGGAGGGCATGAACCCGTCCCCTTCCAGAGATTTTGATTTTACACCCCCTGAGGGATCCCCAAGTTATAGTTTTAGTAGTCAAGCCTTCAGTGAGATTGGATCTTTCTTCCTAGCGAAATTTGAAAGAGTCCTTAGGTCTGCCCCGAACCCCGGAAAGTTTGTCGAACTCAAGCCTCCTGCTCGAAACAAAAGGACCTCGAAAGTCATACCAGCCACTATTGTCTGGGGATCTAGCATACCTCAGAATACCCAAAATTCTCAGACAATCCCGGGAACTAGTGCCCATAGTACCCAAAATATAGTTCCCCCAATGGCTGCGTACTTCAGAAACACCGTGTCCCCAATGGGCACTTTTCCGAGCGCAACCAACAATTTACCTTCTCACCTGGAGAAGATTTGCCCACGATATGAGCACCTAGGCTCACGGACCGCAAAAGAACACTTACAGGCATACAAAGATGCCATGAATCAACACCGGATCCAACATGAGGATGTCATGACTCGGATGTTTCCCTTGTCTTTAGGACAAGGTGAGCTGAACTGGTACCTTAACCTGCCTACCAACTCCATAAACACTTGGCAGGACATGGAAGATGCCTTCCTGGCTGCCTTTCACGTGCATGTGGACCCAGCCTGGTCCCACATCCAGTTCATCTCCATCAGGAAGGAACCTAATGAGCCTCTTGCAGCATTCAACCATAGGTTCTAGCGCGCCCTGAAGCGGTGCACGGGCCCTTTTATCCCATCCCCAGAAGTAACCATACAGACCTATCTTAACGCGATGGACCCTTTTGTTGCCACTCTCCTTTGGAGATCTACCACCGCGGGCGACTGGGACACCTTAGCAAAAGTCTATAACCTAGCGCTAGAACTGTCCTGTGGTCTCAACAAATCCCCAGGCAGGATTGGACAGAGTACACCCTTTAACGTGATCCCTGGCGAAACTGCGTATGTCGAGGGATACAACCCTAATCTGGCAATGGGTGCCCCCTCGATGGCGATGAATCCTCTGCCACCCTTGATAGACCAGCAGGCACGGTATGTTTACCCAACTCAGACCCAGACGGTGTCAGGTCTGGAAGCCTTCCCTTCGAATCAACCACATCAGGCGCAACAACCACAGACGCAATCATCTAGAGTGCCCTTCTTGCAGTCGTCCGCGACTAGAGGATTGCAGCCCTCGACTCCGGCTAATACTGCTACCTTCCCAAAAAACCAACAACAACAACCATCACATTGTGACACCAACACTCAATTGACCACCGAGGTCGAATCCCTCCTGCGAATGTTGTCCACCTTAACTATAAACATGGGCCAAGTGAAAGCAGGGTCCTACGCACCCTAGAATTCAAATTCCCAGAGGGGAAACATTTTTTCTGGTCAACGAAACAATAATGTCGGAGGAAGAAACTTCAACAACGGGCCTAGGCCTAACCAACAACAATGGAATAATAACACGAACACCGGAGGTCCACCTCCGAACCAAAATGCCAACCAAAATGGTGCTGGACTATCACATTTCACACCAGTTGCAGACTTCCAGCCCATGAATAATTGGTGTAGATTGCATGATATAGGCTCACACAACGAGGTAAATTGTGCCACTTTGGAAAAGGTCATCATGATCTCCCAGCTAGACAGGCAGCAATCGCATGACACTACCCCTCCAGAGCCTCCTATCTAAGAGACAAAACACAGTGCCTTCACCTGTGATACCATCTTCTTCGAAACTTCTAGGGAGGATGAAGAAGAGTCTGAATTGCAGGGATTATTTAATGAATCTATCCCTCCCTTTGAGGCCAATGCCTTTACTAACCCGCAGACTCCATATAATACTCAGAGTAAGGTTGGTAAAGGACCAGTTTACACGCCTGTACCTCCTATCAAAGATACCCCTCCTACCCAGAACAACACTACTGACAGACCCGCTCCTCCAAAAGGTCCTAGCCCTAACCAAGCAAAAGATCTCACCGAGGAAAACCACCAGTTCCTGGGAGGAAGATTCGACATTATGAAGGCATTGGAACAAACCACCACCTCCATGACCATGATGGAGGTTTTTTTGAACTGCCCCGAGTAGAAGAAGTCTCTTCTGCAGCTCTTAGGGAACTCGGAAGCCGTCAGTCGCCCGCCCAAAATGGTCTCGTTCGAAGATGCTAATGCGGCTATCTTCTAGGGGAACAATGAGGATCCTCCCTTCCTACTAGGCCTGAATATCCAAGGCAAAAATGTATACAATTGCCTAGTAGACTCTGGGGCTTCGGGTAACATCATGCCCTTGTCCATCTGCCAAAAGCTCAGATTCCATCCCACCCCATCCAATGGGGCAATGATCTAGCTGGACAAGACGGCTGTAAAAATGGTGGGGGAATTGAAGAATGTTCGGATATAGCTTATCCAGGACCCCATGATAGCCAGCATCATTGACATCCAAGTGGTGGACATCCCAGAGACTTACGGGATGTTATTAAGTCAGAATTGGTCTAAGTCCTTGAATGGATATTTTTCGACCGACTTCACCCATTTATGGCTTCCATGGGAAGGAGAGTCAAATAAGATTCAGGTTGAAAGTGAACCACAGATGAAACAGGCCCTTACCGAGGTTGGGAGGGTCAATGAGGTCTTTTTCTCTGAGACTTCCCCGGGGGTGTACCGACCATTGGAAATCTTGACATTCGATTTCATCCCCAGAGAGGATCCCGCTGTGCTGCAAAGAGCCCAAGACTTAGAAGAAAAAATAAGAGTTAAGGTCAACTCTTAAGGTGCCACAACAACCCTTTCCACCCTCCTGTCCGGCACTTGGTGCCGAGTACACTACTAGAAACATTCAGAGCATGACTGTGGACCATGTCTTTCGATCGCTAACCAACACCTTGATACCCTCTGGAATGAACAACATGCAACTGATTCCCTAGAACCCAGTGCACCTACGGGATGTACTCCTTTGGTACCATCTCCCCGGGAACCCCAAATCCAAACACCTTCGGGGGTAAATTCTGCTTTCACACTGGTAGTCTGGGAGATACCCCCTAAGTCTCCCAACAATAATCCAAAGACTAATCCCCTTTCCCAGCCCCAGATTACGAACAATGACGTGTGGACCCTCAAGTTTGATGGGTCCCGATCCAAGAAAGGCTATGGGGCTGGGGTAGAACTAATCAACCCGCGAGGGAAGTCCTTGCTCGCGTCCTACAGACTGTAGTTTGACTGTACAAACAATGTTACAGAGTATGAGGCTTTGGTCCTTGGACTCTTATTTGCATTAAGGAAAGGTATCACCCGCCTCCGGGCTCTGGGTGATTCAGAATTGATTGTTAAACAAGTCCAGAGTCAATACACATGTCATGATAAAAGGCTGGCCGCTTACCGCAACCGGGCTTGGAGCCTTATTAAGGATTTCGATGCCTTCGGGATTAACCTCATTCCCCGGTGATGAAACTATGTTCCGGATGCCCTTGCCATTTTCGCCAGCACACTTGAGCCGATGGCGGGCTCACGACTCTGGAGATTTTTAGTTGAAATGGTCCCCACCCCGTCCATTCCAGACAATGTCACCCACTTTCAGGTTTTTGAGGATGATCAACATATCCTGGCCTTCATGGTGAATGTTGGTGTCTTTGAAGACCAGATAGTGGAGGAGCGAGACCATGACGATACTAGGCAGGGTGGTGAAGACGATGGGATCATGGACCTGCCCACTAACACCATCCCAAAGGGAATGGTTGCACTAGAACGAATCTTCGACTCGGACCCTCGGGCCCGTGAGAAGGTGTCATCCTCCTCCGAGGGAGGAAACTTTGAAAAGATTAACATCGGCCAGCCCAGTGAAGAAAAGATCATTCACATTGGTACCTCTTGCTCCCCTGCGGAAAAGGAAAAGATTCTCGCAGTTCTCCGAGAATACATTGATGTAATTGCCTGGGGTTATGAAGACTTAAAAATGCATGACACATCCATCATGACCCACACTATTCTCCTGAAACCTGACGCTAAGCCCTTTTGGCAGAAGCAACGACCAGTCAACCCTCTGATAGAGCCCCTGATTCGCCAGGAGGTAGAAAAACTGCTATCAGCTCGGATAATCTTCCCAATCCGGCACACTACATGGGTTGCCAACCTGGTCCCAGTGAGAAAGAAGAACGGTGAGATCCGCCTTTGCGTGGATTTCTGAAACTTGAACAAGGCCTCTAAGAAAGATAATCACCCTCTCCCTTCATTGGATGAGGTGTTACAAATAGTGAATGGATCTCAGATGATGTCTTTCTTGGATGGGTACTCTGGATACAACCAGGTCATGGTCAAGTATGAGGATAGAGAGAAAACAACGTTTACCACCAAGTGGGGAACATTTGCATATAGAAGAATGCCCTTTGGTCTGATTAATGCAGGGGCTACATTTCAAAAGGCCATGGACATTGCGTTCAAGGGCCTCGTAAATCGGTGCATAATCATCTACATAGATGATTTGACCATCTTTTCCCGGGACAGGCGTGACCATGCCGCCCATCTCGCTCAGATCTGTGAGAGATGTTGCTGGTATGGAATATCCCTCAACCCCAAGAAGTGCATATTCGGGGTCACCGAGGGGAAATTGCTCAGGCATATCATCTTTGAGAAGGGTATATCCATAGACCCTGAGAGAGTCAAAGCATTGCTGAATCTACAAATGCCTGGCAGCAAGAAAGAGATGCGATCCTTCTTCAGAAAGATTAACTTCGTGCAACGGTTCATCACGGGATTCATAGAAATAGTTAAACCACTCAACAAGATGATGAAGAAAGATACTAAGATTGAGTGGAGTCCTGATGCAAAGTGAGCATTCGCCCAGATCAAACAGACAATAACGGAAGCACCTGTCCTGGCTAGTCCAGACTATTCCCTTCCATTTTACATTTACTCTTTTGCTTCACCACATTCTGTCGCGGCAGTGTTGACCCAAAGGGTTGAAGGGGAAGAGCAACCAATAGCTTTCATGAGCTCCCCTTTCAAAAACACTGAGGTCCGATATTCATCACTAGGAAAATAGGCCTTTGCTCTAGTTCGCGTCGTAAAGAAATTTTGGCATTATATTCTCCAGAGTAAGGTACATGCTATCATTTCGGACCAGGCTGTTAAGTCTCTGCTGATGTAGAGTGAATTGGGCGAAAGATGGGGGAAATGGATGGCCATCCTCCAAGAGTATGACTTGGAAATGCAGCCCATGAAAATAGTCCGGGGCCAGGGACTAAGTCGAGCAATGGCAAAAGAGACTCCCCGCATAGAATGCCAAACTTACACAGTGGAGTCCATCACTCGAGACCCGTGGTATACCGATTTGGTATACCTATTACTAAATAATAAATGCCCGGAGGGGTTACCTCCCCACAAACGCCATGCCTTGCGGATGAGAAGCGCTCACTTCATGATCAAAAACTCTGCGCTTTATCGCAAAAACTACGAGGGAGTGTACCTCCTGTGCATCGACAGAGACCAAGATGTGAGAGTTATAGATGAGTTCCATGGACAATTTGGAACTGGGCATGGCTTAGCCGACGCCACTTCCCATCAGATGCTTTGGGCTGGGTATTATTGGCCCTGTATATTCAAGGACGTCTACACTCATGTAAGGAAATGCCATACTTGCCAAGCCGCAGCGCATCGTGAGCGTAACCCAGCTATGCCTTTACAACCAATCTACGAGGCTAGACCATTTGCCCAATGGGCATTCAACTTCATCGAGGAAATCAACCCCAACTCGTCTGCCAACCACCGATATATCCTTACTGCTACTGATTATTGCACTTGGTGGTCTGAAGCTATACCTTGCAAAAACAACACGGCAGACGTAGTTATCAAATTTCTGGAAGAAAACATCATCACACAGTTTGGAATGCCCTTTGCTCTGGTATGTGACAATGGTCCAGTGTTTTCTTCGGCGTAGTTACTCGAATGGACCTACAATCGGAAGATCACTTTGAAGTTCTCCAGCAACTATTATCCCCAGGGAAACGGCGTTGCTGAATCAACAAACAAAAATTTGCTTGAAGTGATCAAACACCTGTTAGAACAAAATCCTTGGGATTGGCATCAAAAGTTGAAATTCACCCTTTGGGTAGATCGCATTTGCGTCAAGGCCGCCCTGGGAACATCCCCGTTCCATCTGGTTTATGGCCAAAACCCTATATTCCCAGTCAACTTACAGATCCCAGTTTTACAGTTTATGCAGAAATTTAGCAACATGGACAATATCATGGAGGTTCGGCTCTTAAATCTGGTATGGATGGAAGAACAGAGAGACGCAGCCCTCGAACATTTTGCGCGTCATCAAGCAGTGGTAAAATGATGGTTTGACAGAAGAGCCCAATATAAGGCTTTTCAAATCTCAGATCTGGTCCTGTTGTGGGACAAGGCCCGGGAGAAGAAAGGAAAGCATACCAAGTTCCAACGGCTCTGGCTCGGACCATATCTAATCTCAGAAATATGCGGGACAAATACTTACCACCTCAACACCCTGACTGGAGAACCTGTCGCATTGCCCATTAATGGACAGTTTCTCAAACACTACTTCGAGTAGGGTAAGTTTGTCCAAAGTTGTATTATATGTAAAGTCTCCCGCTTGTAAATATTTCCTCCGTGTGCCTCGTGCGAGGTACCCTGCCTTGTAAATAGTTGTCGGCTGTCCTCCGGGGACAGTCCTCTTCTTTTGTTTTTGTTTTTTTTAGTTTTCTTTTCGGGTCCCAGCGTTTTGTTCCATCTTGTAGGAATTGGGATGCTTCACATAATTTTGGGCTTATGGTACAATGTCTACGGCATGGTGAACTTTAGAATCTGTCTTGAGCACGGTGGAGCCGGCCCGGTCTCCGGAGTTGTTTTACAGGATGTGGCATGTTTTGAGGAATCTCCATTGGGTGTTCTCTCCGGGAATCTGGAAATCAGTGAACAAAAATAATATAAGGAACAAGTAATCGGACACACCGAGGGTAGATCGGTTGTACTAATTGGTTGACCAAGGTCTGAAACTTTAAGGAATTCTTCCCGGGTCCAGAGTTTTATCCCCTCTTCGAACAATCTAAATATAGGTGGACAGGTGAAAGAAGTACCGCCATTAAATTTAGCTAAGCTTAAGCTTAATGGTGAAAGAAGTACCACCTTCCCCCACCCAGAAACAAACAAAATAATCAAAGGAAAAGTGGGATGAAACTCCGGTCTCTGGGAGAAGCGATTAAATTGATGACTGGTTTGATGTAATTAGTGCCTCTTCTCTATTTCTCCCAGAGGTCATCGGCTTGATTTCTT
This sequence comes from Thuja plicata, assembly GCA_018584345.1. Classification (NCBI taxonomy): domain Eukaryota; kingdom Viridiplantae; phylum Streptophyta; class Pinopsida; order Cupressales; family Cupressaceae; genus Thuja; species Thuja plicata. Next base: position 4,762,340 of record MU226052.1, on the reverse strand, counting down.
TCCAAAGCACACACGACACCACTGATAAAGGATCACAGACTGATTCCCGTGTGGTTGGATTCTGTCAGGCATGTTGCTCTTTGCCTGTCAGACACTTTGGGAAATGGCCTGTTCTAGTTTTGCTAACTAGATATTCTGTAGTTCTCAAATGCACTAAGGCATTTGTCCCAGATAGTCACCATTTTTTATGCCCTGCATCCCCGTCCCTACATTTTGTGTGCAAAATGTTGGGTTCCCCTTTCCTTTTTGTTTTGGCTTGCGGCTTTGCCTTGTCTTTCTTTCCCTTTTTGTTTTCTTTCTCCGGGGTTCTCTTCCCCAGTGTGGTGTTTTGTTTGTTTGGTTTTTGCCTCCGGGACTCCGGTCCCGGAGGTTGCCCTTCGTTGGAAATCGGATTCCAGACTCCGGGATTATTCATCATGATGTTCCAAAGGAACATCATCGCGGGGGATCCTCGGGCCCGGAGTCCAGAGGTTTGCTAGTCCGGAGATCACCGGGAGGAGGAGGATTACCTTTTTACCACGGGTATAAAAGGAACTTATCTATCATTTTCACATTTACCGCGATTAAAACTTTCAAGCACTCAAAGCGATTAGCAGAGCATTTGCAAAGAGTTTGTGATAATCAACGCTTGGCATTTCCAATCACTTTCACGCAATTGCGAGTGCTTCGTGGTGGTGGTAGTAATCGTTTGACAACTGAAGTTGTTGCAGAGCTCTCGCGGTAACTCTTCCCTTTCCTTCGCCTTCTGCGTTCTCAGGTTGGTGTTTTCATTTCCTGCTCTCTGCTTTTCTTTCGTTTTCATTTGGTTTGCCTAGTTTGTTTTGTTTCTTTATTTTCGTCTGGTTTTCTATTTTCTGGTTTTGCCGCCCGTTGGTGGGTCGGCTCTTTGTCAGAGGGTTGTCCACCCTCTGTGTAGAGGTGCTTCGTCTGTAAAATATGTGGATAGCCGTAGATAGTTTGTTCTGCCTTGTCTGGTTTTTCCCGCAGACGTTGCTCTGTGTCGTATATTTATGTATATATGTGTATATTTATGTATAGTCTCTATGTATCCTTCTGTGTCTTTGTATATATCCCTTTGGCCTTCATGTATATCCCTCCTGGTGGCTCGACAAGCTGGTTGAGTCACCTCTATTTCAGGTTTTCCTGCTCCAAACTCGCTTTGGAGCAGAAAACCACCTGTTCAGAACTCGGCTCTTAGCTGGTTTTGAACATGCAATTTTCTCTCTCCTCCATGAAGTCTGTTAGAACCTTATTTATGTCCCATGCGCATAATCAATTCCAGCCAAGTGGCTTCCACTTTTCACACATTCGGATAGTTGGCTCCGCCGTCATCGCCATAACTTCCATTTAATACCTACACATGTGGCGCCCACATGGGCATGATGACTTGACCTTTTACACGTCCTCGCCAATGGTCGTTTCTCTGGGCTTTGGGTCTCTTACCAACGACCATCTTGTGCCTTTGCTGAGTGTGATAAAATCCCCAGACATGGATGTTTAATAAAATCTTAAGTTTACGATGTGTTTTTCTTTTCAGTTATCTTTACATGAAACTAACTTTTTAGGAAAGCGAGCATCACGGTGGTAAGATCTCTGGACCCCAGAATAATTATTTTGATTAGTGCATTCTGATGGTCGCTCTGCCTTGCAGGTTCCCAGAGTTCATTTATCAATCATGTCTGAAGCATCCACATCCTCCCCGCCGGGAAGTCCAGAACTTCCTTCCACAACGACCACCAGGGCGGCCGTAAAATCCAAGATGGAAAGGGCCCTGGAAAAACTACCCCTGACCATGAAGTTCGTGCAGAACAACGTCATCACAGGCTCAAAGATTGAGTCCAAAGTTAAGCTTATAACCGACACCAGCATCAAAATGTGGGCGGAGATGCAGGCCTTGGTAAAAGTAATGCACATCTAGTGACAGGTTGAGGATCAGTTAGCAATCAATGTCGGGAACTCTGGAATCCTCCGGGAAGCTTGTTTCCCATGCTCCGTGCAGTCTCCGGAGCTTATTTTAACACTAGCAGCAAACTACAACTCTTCTGTTCGGGTCGTTATGCTTGCGGCCACAGAACCAATAGGATACCCTACTCCTCTGGTATCCCTCGACCCAGACACATTCCGGGCGAGACTAGGAATCCCACAATTTGACAGAGCCACAATGGTTACAAGGACTGATGCCTTGACCTAGTTCACACAGCTAGAAGATTCCGCCTAGGTATACATGAATACCCATTGGCTCAAGGCCCCAAAGAGGGACCCAAAGAGAATGAAGATAAAAATTCCCCACTCTGAATTCAAGGAGAGCATCCAGATGGGGATAATAGCATTAGCCCGGGTCTTTGGACAACCCTCCGCCTAGGAGTTTTCCAAATGGATGTACTATTTCCTCCTCGGAATCACCACCAAGGGAGAATACTTCGACTGGGCGACAATAATCTCCAATCACGTCGACTCCGAGTTCCTCCAGCTCGACGGGAGGAATAAGTTTTACATGAGTTCTTATGTTTTATGGGCCCTAGCACAACAGAGGCCCCACGCCCACGGCCTACTCACAGATGGTGTGTTCAGGATTGGCCCAGGACAAAAAGCATCGTGGGACCATTTCCCACAAATTCAATGGGAGGCCAGCTTCCCCAGTTTCTGTCGGGTAAACGACGCATTCGTTTAATACCATCTGCTTACACCCACCCGGGACGCCGGATACCGCCTATCCTTAGAGGCGATGAATTTGGTCCAAAATTATGGACATTATTATATTCAATTCCAACAGCACACATACATTAGGGTCACCGGCTTCTCCGGGAAACCCTACTTGTTGCCCAAACATTATGGAGACAAGATCATGCTCTTGGAGTATTGCAGGCAGCTGATGGAGGTGCATACCCTCTTTTCCCTCAAAAAGATACCCAACATTCCATTCCCAATCACCTGTGGGAATTATACATGCAGTCTGGCCGCCGCAAAGGAGGCGGATAATGAGCTGAAAAGTTATAAATTGCAGGAATTCTATTTAGCGCGGAAAAATTTTGATCCGCATAGGAAAATAGCAACGGCGCTGCCTTGGGCTTCAGAGCCCCATCAAATACACATGGAGGACTTCTGGGCAGATTGCCAAGATGATGTGGAGGTGCGAAGCCGGCACTTCATCAGGATGACAGCCGGAATGATGCAACTGTTGAGACTCCGGAGGTTCCCGGAGGATTTCTCGGATGACACCCCCACCATCGACCCCCAGTACAAGGCTAAGGGGATCGATAAGTTGGCTCTTCCACCAGTGAATTGGGCCACCCAGAAGGGGCCCACGATTGAGGACTTCACCTGGGAGGTGGTCGAGCGAAGTCACGCCTATTTCAAGAGGGTGTGCCCCGGGAGTACTCGCCAAGTGACCCGACCGGCGCCAAAGTTAACCCCACAGCCGGGACCCAAATTGACCCCGGGGGCCGGGACTTCTTCGTAGGGGGCAGATAAAGGAAAAAGGATAGACACGACCCCTTCTGCACAAGAAGTCCCCATACAGGAGCAGATCAAACAATCGGTGGCAGTCTCCCAGCAGATGAGGGAGTAGTTAATAACGAGGCTGGCCACTCCCCCGCTCATGGCCGGACCAATTCATCCCCCTTCCTCCCGTCACTGGCAGCCCTAATGGTGAAGGCGATGGGGGTGGATCCCATGGAAGCGGCAGCAATAGCTGATGCGGGGCCACCTTTGATTACCCGGAGAAGGAAGAGGCCCAGCAAAAAAGCCTAAGGCAGAGTCGGGTTGGGTTCATCCCAACCCCAACAAGTTGAAATCCTTTCTTCCAGTTCCCCAGAGCCGGAGAAGGAAATGGAGCCTGCAGAAGTCCCAGCCAGTCCCCCTCTGTAAGAATAATTTGATTTATTTGCAACCGATAAGTTCAAAAATTTATAGGGGGACAAAGCACAAGGAGAGACAGAGATCCCGGGGGCAGAACAAGAGGTTGTAGAGCAAGAAGATTTTTAACAAGAGCTTGCACAGGTGCAAGAGCAGGTAGAAGAAAAGGAGCCAGACCCGGAGATTGCCTCCAGGGCGCAAGTGACGTAAGGTCTGGGAGTGGACCAACAAAAATAGGGTGAACAAATGGCATCTTTTTGGGGAACCAGACCTTCGAGAACAACCGTAACCCCAGTCGCCACGTTCCAGGGGCCACTCCCAGGGGCAACTTTTGGGCAGGTGATCACAGCGGCCCAAACTCTAAATCTCGGCCCGACACCTCCCCTACTGCCAAAAGAAGTGTCAACAGAGAAAGAGACCCTGGCAAAAGAAGAACAACAAGAAGAAGAGCAACTTGAAGAAGAAATCCCCGAGGAGGCCTACTAGAGTCCGGATAAAGAAATAGATAAAGAGGACAAGGCCAAGGAGATGGAGGTTGATGAAGAAAATGTTGCTACAAAAGAAGTTGAGGCAGGGAGAGGAACAGACGAGGTTCACACCATAGAAGCACAACAGCCACAAAACACTGGGGAAGAATCAAGAGAACAAATTCTAGCAGGGAGGCCACCCCTCCCTCCTCAATGGCTGATAGAGAGCAGGAAAAGGAAAGCTCAGTCCACTTCAATGATTCCTCTCTCCCTGGCTGAAATGATGGCCTAAGCCCAGGCCCCGTCGAAGGCCAAGAAAGCCCGGACAGTTCATACTCTTCAAACTGGGCCAGGTGGAGAAACAGTTGCCGTTGTGGCAACACCTCCCCCAGACGCCGATGAAGCAACCGCGGACCCCGGAGACTACAGTGTTGCAGAGGTATCACTAGGTAAAAGGGGAAAGCAAGGTGAGGTAGACTTGCTTAAGGAGGCAGCA
>MU226052.1:4744537-4754934 GCA_018584345.1 Thuja plicata | reverse complement strand
GGAAGAGTGTACAGTACTCAAATTTATTAGTTGCCACATGTCTTCACCTGTCATTGAATCTTCCTGACATAGCTCTTACGTGTCATAGGAATCTGTCATAACCGTTTTAGCCATGATCTCCTTACACGCAATTCAAGATGTCGACACATCAATATTAGTTGCAAGAAATACATTTAATAAAACAAATAATAAGAATAGGAATTATCCAAGGTTGAGACACCTTATTCCTAACAGGAATTCTGGGTGACAAATCATTTGATTTCGTAAGAACCCAGCACTCCAGACTTGACCTCACATTAGAGGTGATCAAGCAACTGGTAGGGTCCTTACAAGATAAGGTAAATACGGTGAAGTATTATTCCAATTTATACAAGTCTTTCATAATAAAGATTTCTGGGGCTGGTCCCCTTAGCACAGATACATATACCCCTGAAGATACAGTTTTGGGGAGTTTTGATGAAATGATGAAGTCTCAGTATCAATCTCCGGAGGGGATAGATGGGTCCCAAATGGCAAAATTAACCCGCATGATACTTAGTGGTCATGACGCGGCGAGAATGGCAGATGAATTCAAAGAAAATGTTCTGGACCTAGGGGAACAAGTTGAAATGGCCAAACATAGAAGGGTCAGCCTGAAGGATATAGATGAAGATGGCATATCCCGCCTCCTCTAGGCTTTCAATGATAATAAGCAACCTTGAGCTTTCTCCGGAGGCCGGGGAGAACTCAAGTGTTGGGTATTCCTTATTCTTTATTGGAACGAAAGTTCCCAGATCCCAAAATTTTAAATTCTTTCAAGTGACCCGTGTCCCGGTCCCCGAGGCCGACCGGTCACTTTCAGAAGCGGTTAATAAAGGCTGTTAGAAGGTGGTTGGTCATATCAAGGAGGCGTCGACTCAGCGGTTGGTTTCTGATAGGGTGGTCTTCTCGAGGCACCGCTCAAGAGTACACCTGACACATTGGAGACAGGGTGCCGCATTTCCCATTTATGAGGCATGTAGCCTCGATCCCCGGGGGACCTACTCTCTTCTTTCTCCTTCCTGGCTCTCTTCTCGAGGCCGATTCTTCCACTGTATATTCTTGTCTTATTCTTTTGACTTGTCAGACCTATTCCGTCTCCAGGTCTTTTGTAGGGTGGCGCAGGTAGTACCGGCCCCCAGATATTGTATTTTATTGAAACATGATGTAAAATAGGGTTAGGGTTAGGAGAGTTGTATAAATAGCCAAACCGGCCCATTTCCAAGGGTCGGTAAAATTGATGATTTTGTTGTCCATAGCAATAGAAAGGCGATTTCTCATTTTAAGCTACAGAGCTCAATGCTCCATTGTTCTGGTTTTTTATAGTCGAATGCTCCCCTGGAGCCACTATTGTATCACACACCAGTGCTTGCTGGAAGGAACATTAATAAAGAAGGAAGAATTCTTGGCAATGACGTTGTTGGCATTCCTGCTTCTGAGTTAATGGTATTTCATGTTTTAATGTTCTTTATGTCTTCTACTCTGATATGTTAAAGTAGATTAACGACCTCTTTATTCCCGCTACTGATAAAATGCTAGCTGATGGTTATGTGTTTCTTCGGTATTTAGTGTAGTCTATCAGAGTATTATTGATGTTCCAGACATTTCAGCATGACTGTAGTTAGATGAAACGTTTCTAACCCTGCAGGATCTTTTTCACTTTATTCGCTAAGTGTAGAATTCTAGGGGGAAACCTTACTGTATTGAATCTCTGAAAGTAATGGGTTGAAGAAACCAGCTATCCCCCTCAAAAAATAGTCACCTCTCCCAACCGAGCCCCGCACCGTCGTGACCCGACACCCAGGTGCTTGAAGGCCTGGAGGATCTGATTTCCTCAGACAACCTTTGCAGGCAGAGTTGGCCGATTTCCCCGGAACCTGGTGACAACTTATGACTGTTGGCGGACCCGGTCAGCAAAACCCCATCAACACACTTATGCATACATTCTTACTTATCTTTCTTTTTCACATACTTTCTTACACTTTGGATAAAACAAATTATCTTACAAATATATCTTTATCCAACAAATAACTCTGTAAGTCAGCTTGCAATAAACAAAATTATATTTAACAATATATGCAAGGTTGGTTTCAAACTGTCACTCGGGTCCAGAGTCTACTCGAGCGATATAATGTCACTCAGGCGATACTATAAAGCAATCGGGTCATACTAATCACTCGGGTGATGCTGATCACTAGGGCAATGTTGATCACTCGGGACTTTGCATAATGCTTGTTGGCTTGATCGACACTGGTTGACTAAGTGTTTTGACACTAATTGATAATATGTCTTGTGATAAGGTATACAAAGATAGGTTTAGAAATTGTGGATGTTGGAAGTATGGCATGGGATGTGTGGTTTATTCCTTGTTCATGTGGAGTGCTTGTTGATGATTGGATCTTTGAAGGCTTTCATGGACGTATTGTAATGTTGCATTGTTTAATAATACACGGATGTTGGATACTTTTGGAGGATGGTTTTTTCTCTCGTGGGGGTTTTCCTAGAGTATATCTTGTGTTACATTTTTGTGGGTTTGTTGTCTATTACCTTGCATGTGGATTCAAAGTGTTTATTTTCTTTAAATATTAATTTGGTTATGTGGAATGTTCATATGCTAGTTGCAAGCTTCCTTATAGAAAATCAACCTTAGAGTTGTACTTTGAACCCCTTTTCACAACCATCTTAACATATTCCCTAGGTTCAACTCTTGCATGCCTGTTAATATTAGAGTCGAAGGGAATAAAATAAATGGAGCAACAAAAAAACTTGTACTTTTGAGATCCTACAAATATTTTGAATGAGAGACCTCTTAGGAGAATTATACTTATAAATCATGAGTATTTTTTTCTATATGCTCAAAAAGATCCTAAATTCAACAAACTCCATGAGGAAGTGTTGAGTTCACATCCAAATCATTACTTTTTTTACACTTTCCCAATAATTTTCCAAGCTATATTTAGATTTTGATGTGTCACAAGTTCAGGAAACCAACAATACAAGTGATGATAGTGCTAGTGGAAAAGATTATTGAGCCATTTCTAGACTTGAATAACTACATCCCTCTTGTAAACCACTACCTTGAAACCTGTTACCATAAGACCTTTCTATAACCAATATCAACACAAAAATGCTACCTTCCAAAAGTCAAGTCTAGGACCTCATCCACATACCCAACAAAATACCTAAGGTCCTTAATACAACAATACTCAAAACATGGGAGTCCTGCCAAACTACCAACAATACAATGCCAATCCAACCATGGGTACACACCATAAACAAATTACTAACCATCAAGATTTTAACTTCAAAAACCATTATCAGCAACAACATTCTAATTTCCATATTCATAGACCTCAACAACTTGACACGAGAGTCCCATTAAAATAATCCTTCACAATTACTATATGTTTTGAAAAAAACAAATCCAAAATATCCAACACAAAATTTCCAACATTCAAATGAGGGTTCCAAATTAGAGATAGACAATTGATGACATATGTTTGTATCCCTTTGAATGAAACATACCTTTTCCACCTTCATGCCTAATTTTGAGGTGTCTAACTTTGGAAAATACAAAGGGAAAGGTGACCCCAAGTACCATATGAGAGAGTTATACATGGATTTTTTAGAGATTATACACAAGGAGACATATCTTATGTGATTCTTCCCACTTAGCCTAGGGGGAAAAGCTATGGAATGGTTCTCATGTTTACACATGGTATCAAGTCTTTCAATGATCTAGTGGAGAATATTATAGAACACTTATCCTAAAACATTGAGCATGAAATATCCATGAGTGACTTATACAATATCAAACAAAATAATGGAGAATAATTTTCCTCTTTATTGCAAAGGTGGAGACACCTAGCAAGTAAATGTCCTTTCCATATTCCTAAAAAATAATTGGTTAAAATCATTGTGCAAACTTAAACTATGAAATAGGCTTTCAACTCCAAGTCCAATGCTCCAACACATTTATTAAAGTCATAGATAAAGAAATGACCAATGAAAAATGCCTAACAAAAAATGACTTGTAAAGATTTATAAAGACAACAAGAATAATACTAGCTCAAACAATAATGATAAACCTTGCTTTTGGTCCAAGAAAAAAAAAATAATGACAAGGTTGTAGATGCTAAACCCATTAAAACTAAAACATATATGGTAAATCTTGCAGGATCAAGCACTCGTGCCTCATATAATAATCAAGGGAACAATCAAAGGACTACACCTAAGCCTTACAATACCTCTGAGTGAAAGTATGTACCTTTGCGAGAGCCTATCAAATAAACCCTACAAAAAATTGTTTCAAACAGTCTTATCATACTCCCAGAGGATAAATACTATGAACCAAAAGTCAAAGTAGTGTGGTAGAAAGATTTAGACTATTGCGAGTATCACTAAAACAAAGGAAATTGTACAATCCTAAAAAGTAAGTACCTATAATCAGATGCTCAATTTAGCACCATTTATACATGTATGGGTTCCCACATTGATTTCACACTCTCATTGGACTTTTATTATTTTAAATTAATATTTAAGTCCTCTCTTAATTGATTCTCTCCAAAATTGTATTTTGGCCATTTATTATAAGTGTGGCCTTTAAATTACTTCATCTCCTCACTCTAAGATGGGTCTTACCTCATTTTAAAGTTCAAGACTTATTTTCAACATATATCAATCTCACATCTACGTGTGGCGCATCTTTCAAAAACTAGAACCTATTATCTTGTTCCTATTAAAATTTTGTCAATTTGTTGTGGGAACATATTTTGTTTTTGGAATATGTACCCACTTAGGCATTATGTAACCACCTAGGTGTTGTGTGTCCATCTAGGCCTTGTGTTCTTGACATTTTTGCCCAAAAATTTAGGAGTGGGATGTTATGATTTCACACTCCCCAAAGGTATGCCCCATAGGTAAATATCATTTTTATAAGTCATCCTAAAGGTGATTTTAATTTGATATCTCTATATAAGGTACCCCTTTCCATTCATTCAACAATAGTTGTAATCAATCGACAATCACCACACAAGGATGTCATATCAATTCAAGAATCAAAGTCTTCAAGTTCTCAAAGCATTCTTCTTCATCATCATCAAGCATTGTGGTAAACTACAAAATTCATGGTGCAAGACATATATTTCATGATTTTCTTTTGGTTTTTTGTGGAGTAAAAGGAATTGCATTAACACTTGTGATTACATCCAAAGATGCATTGCATCATCAAGGTATAAGGTAATTTATGATTCATGTCAACATACTTTCCTTCCAAATATATTTCATTCCATTTCAAGGTTGATTCCAAACATTGGTTTGGCCGAGTCAAACCCCTCTATACAACCTTCTTCCCCATTTTTATATGTGTTGGAATAGGTGGTAGATCTACTAAAGAAAATTTGGGAAGTATAGGATTTGACGAATAATTTTGAGAAAGTTTTAGACAGTTTTCAGGTATATAGCGACTCAAGTGATTTGTACCCTCTAGGGTGATATGTACCCTCTAGGGTGATTTGTACTCTTTGGGGTGATTTGTACCCTCTAAGGGAATATGTACCCTCATGGGAGATATGTTCTTAGGAACATAATGCCCTGGATGATCTGTTCCTTGCAAATCAACTCCAAACTGAAATCTTAGGTTTGCACTGTTGTTTGGTTACTATTTTAGGTACTTGTGGATTATTGTCTGATCTTTATCAATATATGTTCTAAAACTTGTTAATTTGGCTCATTTGTTCTTTTATCTTATATTAGTCAATCATTTTCCTCTAATCAACCTTTCATATTAGTAAAGGATTAGAGATACATGTTAAGTGCTTGTTCCTATTCAAGCCTAGTGGGTCATCCTCCTTCCTAATGTACAATAGGAGATAGAATTGATCCACCATTTATCATGATTTATTATTATACAAACATAAAACAAATGATTATCATAGATTCAAGAACCTTATCTATGACCTTATTGATCAAGGAGACCTTACAATAAAGGGTCATACATTCAAGGATCCATTGTCTTACCACTAAAAAGTAAAAGCCTCTTTCATTTACAACAATATGAACTATGTCAATGTCCCATATGAATACACTATTAATCACATTACTGAAATGGACAGTCACGTTCTAGACACTTGAAAATGGTAATTGCCTATGCCCCCCCCCCTTTTAGCATGTCTTTTGTATTGAGCATTTGGTATTCATCATTCATCGATTTTGATCATTTTAGATCAATTTTGAGTTATTTTGATTTATCCTTTATTTTTGTCATCTTGTCATCTATTTGTGATCATATTGTGCATTTTATCCCTTGTTGATCATTGTCACTAGTTTGATTAAGTAATTATTTGATCAAAGTCCTTAGTTTGTCCCTGGGAGATTAATAATTTAATTAATTCTTCTATGTCCTAGCATGTCCCCCTTTGGCATAAATAATTATTATTTACTTGTGTCCTTTGTCATTTTTTATCACAATTAAATATGTAATATTTAGTTGTCTTTTAGTCATATTAGAGGCAATTGGCAAGTGGGTTTTTATTATTTACTTTTTTATTATTGACCTTTGGCCCTTCTTTCCCACTTGTCTTTTCATATTCCTTTGCTTGACTTTTCTTTTTCATTTTGGAGGAGATTGATAAGTAGATTTCTATTATTTTTCTTTTATTATTGACCTTTGGCCCTTCTTTCCCATTTGTCTTTTCATATTCCTTTCCTTTTTCTAATTTGGAGGAAATTATTAAATACAAATGTTAATAGTTTCTCTCATATTCCTTTTTTTTTTTTTGTCCTTTGGCTTTTCCATTTCCCTTGTCCATTCATTTCCTTTTTATTGTGTTCATTCATTTTCGAATTGGGAGTCTATAAATTGAGCCCTTTTCTCTCATTTTTGGAAACAACAATTCGAGTATCCTCATTGTTATTATACTTTTTATACTTATTTTTTGAATGTATTAGTGTAATTGTCAACAAGGAGCGACATTAAAGAGGAGAAAGAAAAACAATGAAGCATCCTATAGACTTTGCTTGATTTTGTTATCAATGTTTTTACGTTATTTTGTGCAAATTTGTTGCGTACTAAATCAATGTTAGTCAATTGTGCATCTTTATCAATTGCATTAAATCCCTTGTTTATTGCGTAGTTTCATCAATTGCTCCACTTTGTCTTTTAATTGGACCGATTGTCATCATTTGCACCAATTCAGTAGTCATCTTTGCAACTTTACTAGTTGTGCAATTTTTTTGATCAAACAAATGATTTCATCAACAACATTGAATCCCTACACTCGCATAGTTGTAGAGAAAGCATTGTATAATGCTTCAATTCCAAATTAGACTAATCACACAGATATTCATACATTAATTACACTAAAATAAGAACCTTGCACTATTAACTAAATCTACCTTCCTAGCCCATTCATAATGCATTAATGAACTCCTTAAAACCTAAGGGGTAGATACAGATCACCTCACCATACTTCTCAGACCACTTGCTTTGATGAACTCTCTTGAATCAATGATCTACTACTCAAATCTTGGACATCTTTTCTACTAAAACTCTCTACTCTATGACAAGGTTCTCTCCAAAGTTGAGGGTACAAATGAGCCTAAATCTCCCCAAACCTCTTATATATAGGATTTTTAGTCCTAATTCCTTCGTGTCTCACTATCGCGATCTCCCCTAACCTTGCCTCTCCTATCCTAGTCCCTCTTTCTTCCCGTTTGTCCCATTTTCTACTACCTAGCCTACAAATCCTTCTACTTATCCCTGTCAAGTGATTGCCTTTAATTTTTTTTCATCATCCAATATCCTGAGGGTGCATACCACCTCCCTACTTGGGGCATATTGAGGCAAGTACCATTGGATTTTTCTTCTTTGAAACAATGTGATAAATTGTATTACACCTAAAAAATTCTTCACTTAATTAAATAAATACTTATTATTTATTTAATTATTTTACCATTATTCCTCAATTAAGTAAATATTTTTATTTTATTTAATTTAATGCCTTACCCTTATTAGGAACCTGTGTTCCTTCTATTTATTTTGTTAGTGTAGTGTTGTTGGACACATATGCTTGTAAGTCATCCCGTGAGTATATTTTATTATCCCACATGCCTAGGTAGTATTACTTTTCTAGATTGTACTTAGTATATAAGTGTGTGTTGAGGCCTTTGATGGTTACCGATGAATTTATTGTATTGAGCTTGCTCAATGAGCTTGCTCAAAGGAGGTTACCCCCTCGAAGTGGCCCGCGATCAATAGATTCATTCTGAGCTCTACTATTGCTCTATATTCTGTTATTTTGTGCATTTTCACCATATTGTTGTAGGAGGTTCCTCTCATCTGGTATTAGAGCACTTTCTTGGGCTCGCTGGGTGAAAATTATGTCAAATTTTTTTCCGTTGTGGCCTTCAGGTTCTTTTTTCCATTTTTTAGCCATAGCTTCCTTGCTTTCTTCCCGTTTCCTCTCAAAGTTCCTCAGAACCCCTGAAATACCATTCCGCATACTTCCTTCCTTGAAGACCCTACACCAAATTCTACATATTGAAGCCCTAAATCCCTCATTTATCTAATTTTAGGGTTTTCCCTAACTTTTTTGCTTCTCATCCAATCGCCACCAATCGGGCCACAAGGTTCAATTCCTAATTCTGATCCCTTGTCCCTCTTGGACCGCTCACCTAATTACGCCTCCCCAACCCTGAAACCCTCATTTTTATTTTTCCCTTTTCATCAGAAAGTGTCCAACCACTCGTCAAACACCCATTTACCATCTGATTTTTGCCCAAATCCAAGTTTTCCCTAACTAAAAAAGTTTATGTTTCTCATTTTCTACCCATTTCAAAAAAAAATCTGCTTTATGGTTGTTACACATACAGGAGTGTATAGTCGAAAAATAGAAGCACTTCCATTTTAGACTTGTTTAGCCTTCTGAGTGAGTGGTTTGGGGTCAAGACAAGCACCTTGAATGGGTTCCTAATCTTGACATGGCTTCCCCCCTGTTTTGTCCTTCTTTCCACTCCTGTTTAGCCTAATTTCTGCATTCTGAACTGCAGACTGGTGATTCTGGGCTTCAAGGTCAGGGTTGACCTTTTAGGTCTATGTTGACCTCGACCCTGACCTAGGTCAAGGTCAACCTTGACCTTGACCTAGGTCAAGGTTGACCTTGACCCTAAACTAGGTCAAGTTCAACCTCGACCTTGACCCAGGGTTCAGATCCTAGGGTCTCATAGTTTTGGATGTCGATCTTTACAAAAAGTATTTTCCCGCTTCCGAGTCGGCTGTTTCAAGTTTCGAAGCATTGATTCCTAAATTATATTTAATATAGGTCCTCTCCTAGGGGAAAAGTCTTTAATGGAAATTTAATTCTCCTATGTCGGCCTCCTTAGAAGATTGTGCCCTAGTTTCATATAAAAGGTAGCCTTTCTCCCCTCATTTTCTCAAAGTCTTTGAATCGTGATCAAGCATTCTTAAATTATCTTCAAGGGTGATTCAAGAAAGCTAAGGAGAAATATTTCAAGTAAGCATTCATCCATTCAAGCATCTGTGTGTTCTTGAATGTGACCTCTAAATCATGCACAAATCCAGCATAGTCTTTACTCAATTGTTCAATTTACAAAGACAAACATGAATTGTTTATCCTGCAAACTCAATTGAAATGACTTGCTGCCCCCTAATTAGTTGTGGATGTCGATTTCACCCTCAGAATGAGAGCCAACAACCTGACCATTGCTAACATGGAGGATTTCTAGAATATGAGAAAAGATGAAATAGCCATTACTCTATGAATTGGAATGCAATTAATCTATGAAAGCAAATTGCTCTTAGTCTATGAAAGTAAATTGCAACTAATTTAGAAATGAATTGCAAATAGTCTATGGAAGCAAAATGTAATTAATATAGGAAAAGAAAATACTCTTAATTTAGAAATGAAGTGCTTTTAAACTAGAAAAGGAATTGCATTTAAACTAGAATTGAAATTGTCTTTAACTAGAGAGCTTGAAAGAATCAAATTGATATGTTAGACATATAAATGAATCATAAATGAAAGAAAAATATCTTTAATTCCAATTGAAACTAGCCTAATTATGCAATTTTAAACTCAAAAAGCATGAAGGAATTAAATGTAAATTTGACTATAAGTTTGATGCTCTCAAAAATCATCCTCCCAAATGAAGAAAATGAGGTCCAATTTATAGAAAACCATGGAAAGAGGGTGAAGAGTTTCTTGAAAAGAAACAGTTGTCTCTTCATTCTCACTTGAGACAAAAATGCAAAGATTATTTAATTAAAAGGGTGGATTATTGCCACATGAGTGTCCTTTCACATGGAATTATGGAATTCCTTTTTGAGGATAATTCATCCAATAATTAAATAACCTTTCAAT